>OZ030015.1:65937456-66002456 GCA_964023405.1 Apodemus agrarius | reverse complement strand
GCCATAACCCTAAATCATTGTCCCTCGTTAATCATGTCTATAGAACCAACTATATAATTGCTTCTCTATTACTGGGATGCTAGATTTCTACTTAAGTTTTATAAAAACATGCCATCTTACAATTGCTAATTTGTTATGGTTAATAAGAATAAATGAGTCTGACAGAAATGGTGTACGACTTTAATCCCAGCACTCAGGAGATTGAGGCAGCACAGTATGAAGGCAGTCTGGTCTGCAGAATGAGTTCCAGGACACCCAGAGCTACACAGAGAAACCATCCTGTGTAGGACTATGAGAGATCGAAAAACAACAGAAAGATACATGAGTGTCTTAGGTTAACCTGTATAGTCTGGGTTAGTGTGTCAATTTGAGGTCAGCCCAATTTCCACAGTGAGACCTTGAAGGGACTGGGGGTTAGGGCCGGGGTTCGGGGGTGTGGCCTGCCAGGGCAGGGGGGGGGGCAGGGGCGGGGCTGGGCCCAAAGGGGAAGAGGCCTGCCGCCATTTTCAGTTCCTCATTACTGCATTTAGCAATTAGTATATCGAAATTAATTTGATATGTAGAAACAAGTTTTTGTTTCGTTTTGTCTTGTGAAACAGGGTCTTTCTATGTAGCTTGGGCTGTCCTAGAGCTCACTGTGTAGAGCAGGCTGCTCTGGGACGCACAGAGATCCACCTGCCTCTGCATCCCAAGTGCTGGCTTTTAAGGTGTGTGCCACAATGCCTGTCTTCAGTGTTCCTGAAATGTTTCATGTGCGTCAAACAATCAAAACCTCTTCATGGCCTAAAGAGGTGACTCGGCAGGTGTGAGCACAGGCTGTTCTCCCAGAGAGCCTGAGTTCAATTCCCAGCACCCGCATGGCCGCTGCAACTCCAGTTCCACAGGGTCCAACACCCAGACACGCATATGGTACACAGACATACAAGTAAGCAAAACACCCATACACATAAAAAATAAAATAAAACAAAACATCTTCATCTACCTTATCCTACTTGGGATTTTATTTCTGTTTGCACACTCTCCAGTTAAATGGCTTCTTGGCAAAACATTGCAATTATTTGATTTCTTTCTCTCTTTTTTTTTTCCCTTCCGCTTGATGGCACATGCTTGTAGTTTTAGCTACATGGTACATTGAGGCAGGAGGAGGATCATTTGAACTTGGAGTTTGAGGCCAACCTGGGGAACATAGTCCCAGCACTTGGGAGGCAGAGGCAGGCAGATTTCTGAGGTCGAGGCCAGCCTGGTCTACAGGCGTGTGCCACCACGCCCGGCTTCTGTCTCTCTCTTATCACTCTTTGTTTCTCTGTGTCCCCCCCCCTTCCCCGGATGTCTGTCTCTCTCTTTATCACTCTCTGTTTCTCTCTGTGTCCCCCCCCCTTTCCCGGATGTCCCACCCTATTTTCTCTTCCGCCTGACCATTGAAACAGGAGATTGTTGGTATAAGCATTACAATGCCAGCTCCAGGTTGAAACCGGATGTGGGGGGGGGAGAGAAAATCAGCATTTGAATAACCCAAGGGTAAACTTTACAAAAACATCAAAAACTTTCTGCCTACAATGTCCTTACAGAGGACTAGGATTTGGTTCCTAGCACCCACACATAGGCTCAAAATCTTTTTTTTTTAACTCCAGTTCCAGGGGATTCAATGCCTTTTTCTGGCCTCTGACAGCACTGCACACATGCATACCACAGGCAAACACACACACACAAAACATAAAAATAAGTTAAATCTACAAATCAAAAGGCAATGAGAAAGATCTGTTGTTACCAGAGACTAACAACACACTCATGCTTTTTATAAGTAAACTATTAAACATAAACATTCTAGCTTTTTTTTTTTGTTTGTTTGTTTGTTTTTTTTTTTTTTTTTTTTTTTTTTTTTTTTTTTTTTTGGTTTTTTTTTCAAGACAGGGTTTCTCTGTATAGCTCTGGCTGTCCTGGAACTCACTCTGTAGACCAGGCTGGCCTTGAACTCAGAAATCCGCCTGCCTCTGCCTCCCAGAGTGCTGGGATTACAGGCGTGCGCCACCACCGCCCGGCTCTGTTTGTTTGTTTTTTGAGACAGGGTTTCTCTGTATAGCCCTGGCTGTCCTGGAACTCACTCTGTAGACCAGGCTGGCCTCGAACTCAGAAATCCGCCTGCCTCTGCCTCCCAAGTGCTGGGATTACAGGCGTGCGCCACAACGCCGGCTCCTAGCTTTTTTTTTTTTTTTTTTTTTGGTTTTTTTTTTTTTTTTTTGAGACAGGGTTTCTCTGTATAGCCCTGGCTGTCCTGGAACTCACTCTGTAGACCAGGCTGGCCTCGAACTCAGAAATCCGCCTGCCTCTGCCTCCCGAGTGCTGGGATTACAGGTGTGCACCACCACACCCGGCTCCCTAGCTTTTTTTTTTTTAACTGAGCAAATATATATACAACGATTTTCTTTTCACGTAAACCGTAACTTAGAATCATTTACATGGCCAGATATCCAAATGTGACACTGAGGTCCAGCTTCTGTCTCCCTGGGTTCTTTCTCCAACTGTTAACCTTGTACCTCTTGAAAAATATTGAGTTCAATAACACAGAATGAAACTTAAGAGGAAAGAGAGAGCCGGGCGGTGGTGGCGCACGCCTGTAATCCCAGCACTTGGGAGGCGGAGGCAGGCGGATTTCTGAGTTTGAGGCCAGCCTGGTCTACAGAGTGAGTTCCATGACAGCCAGGGCTACACAGAAAAACCCTGTCTCAAAAAAAAAAAAAAAAAAAAAAAAAACCAAACTGTAGAAAGAGCTCTCCCGACACTTTAGTGATTGGAAACTTGTCTGGAATCTTGCCTCTCCTAGTTCCCAGAAGTTATTAAGATTCCAATTAACTGAGCCAACTTAAGAAAACGCCCAAATACCCGGGCTGGATAAGGTGCTGCATACCTTTAATTCCAACACTTTGGAGGCAGAGGCAGATGGATCTCTGTGAGTTGGTGGCTGGCCTGGACAGCCAGGGCTAGGTAGAGAGATCCAGTCAGAGAAAGAGGAAAAAGAATGAGAAGGAGGAAGAGGAGGACGGAGAGGCCCAGCATTGGCACATGCCTTTAATTCCAGAGGCAGGAAGATCTCTGAGTTTGAGACCATCCTGGTCTACAGAGCAAGTTCCAGGAAGGCCAGGACAACAGAGAAACCCTGTCTGGAAAAAATAAATTAAAAAAAAAAACAAATAAATAAAAGCAGCAAGCAAGCAAGCCGAACTCACGGTTGAACTGAGTTAGGTATCCTGAAGAGAGTATTGAATGATTTAACATCTGCTTTTGCAAGAACATTATAGGGTCTATATGTTGCCGCTGTGTGCCCAGAAAAAGATTTCTTGAGATTATAAAAGTGTTTAACAAAGAGTTAAGAGTTCTGTAACATTTTCTCTCAGAGGGGAACTGTAAACAGAGCGAATGACTGGGTAGCAAGTCCCAAGTATCCTCCTGTCTCTGGAGCTGTCGTGACTGTGTTTGCTTTTTTCTGAAGGGGGGGGTATGGGTGGGGGATATAGTGGTGCAGTTCAAGACAGCATTTCTCTGTGTAGCCCTGGATATCTTGAAATTAGCTCTGTATACCAGAATGGCCTCAAACTCACCGAAATCTGCCTGCCTCTGCCTGGCAGCACAGATCAAAGGCATGCCATCACCTGGCTCTGCCTGGCTTTCACGTGAGTGCTGAGGACCAAACCCTGCTTGTACAGGGGCAGAAGAAGCATAGTTCCTATTAAAAAAAAAAAAACACACATTAAAGCAGAGTCTAGAAATATTACCTATTAAACTACCTTTTGGGACAAATCCGGCAACTAGAATGTCATTTTCTTCAGTGACGTTTGAACAGCCAGCACTGGGCACAAAAGCTGTGATTCTCAGGGCTGGGGAGATGGCTCAGCAGGTGAAAACACCAGCCGTTCTGTAAAATGGCTTCTTTTAATATGAATTTAAGGAGTTGCCAGGTAGTGGTGGTGCACGCCTTTAATTCCAGCACTTGGGAGGCAGAGGCAGGTGGATTTCTGAGTTCAAGGCCACCCTGGTCTACAGAGTGAGTTCCAGGACAGCCAGGGCTATACAGAGAAACCCTGTCTCAAAAAACAAACAAAAAGCCGGGTGTGGTGGTGCACACCTGTAATTCCAGCACTTGGGAGACAGAGGCAGGCAGATTTCTGAGTTTGAGGCCAGCCTGGTCTACAGAGTGAGTTCCAGGACAACCAGGGCTACACAGAGAAACTCTGTCTGGAAAAACAAAAACAAAATAAAATTTAAAAAAATAAAAACAAACAAACAAACAAAAACAAAAAACAAAAAGTAAATTTAAAGAGTTAATCTGGCAGCTGTATTTCTTTGCCTTTGCTAGTTCCCAATAACCACACCTCAATCCTGGGTACATAAATGATTTATAATAACTCCCTAAAATAATCTAGCTACTTCCTCTCATCCCAAATACTTGCATATTATTATTGATCTGGTTCTTTGGGCTTTTTCTCATGGTGTTTTCTCAGACCCTCCCCTCCTCCTCCTCCAATCTCTCAGACTCTTGTCTCTGTCTCTCTCTTTCTCTCTCTCTCTCTTTTTTTTTTTTTTTTTTTTTTTGGCTTTTTTCAAGACAGGGTTTCTCTGTGTAGTCCTGGATGTCGTGGAACTCATTCTGTAGACCAGACTGGGCTCGAACTCAGAAATCCACCTGCCTCTGACTCCCAAGTGCTGGGATTACAGGCGTGTGCCACCATGCCCGGCTTCTGCCTCTCTATCACTCTCTGTTTCTCTCTGTGTCCCCCCCCCCCTTCCCGGATGTCCCACTCTATTTTCTCTTCCGCCTGACCTTTGGAACAGGAGATTGTTGGTATAAGCATTACAATGCCAGCTCCGGATTGAAACCGGATGTGGGGGGGGGCAGAGAAAATCAGCATTTGAATAACCCAAGGGTAAACTTTACAAAAACATCAAAAACTTTCTGCCTAAACCTGGCGTGGTGGCGCACACCTTTAATCCCAGCATTTGGGAGGCAGAGGCAGGTGGATTTCTGAGTTCGAGGCCAGCCGCCAGCCTAGTCTACAGAGTGAGTTCCAGGACAGTCAGGACTACACAGCGAAACCCTGTCTCGAAAAACAAAAACAAAAAACAAAAAACAAAAATAAAAAAATTCTGCCTACAATGTCCTTACAGAGGACTAGGATTTGGTTCCTAGATCCCACCGATAGGCTCAAAATCTTTTTTTTTTTTTTAAACTCCAGTTCTAGGTTTTTCAATGCCTTTTTCTGGCCTCTGACAGCACTGTACACATGCATACCACAGGCAAACACACACACAACATAAAAATAAGTTAAATCTACAAATCAAAAGGCACCATGCAGCTTCCTTCCTTCCTTCTTTTCTGTCTTCCTTCCTTCTCTAGTCTCGGGATAAGGCGACACCCCAGAAATTCAGGAGAGATTGTCTTGCTGCAATCACATGAGGTTTAGTCAGAGGAGACCAGTTCACTGGGGCCGAGCTAGCAACCCACGCAGGGGCAGAGGAGTTCGACCCCGAACGACTGAAGTCAGGGGTTTTTAAAGGGGAAAATCATAAGGCGGGGGTTGGGAGGACAAAAAATCAAGAGGTAAGGGGTGGAGGGTAAAGAAAATCACACGGTGCAATGGGTGGAGGGTCACAAGGCAAGAGGTGGAGAAGAGGAAGTCCGGCAACAGTTTAAGCCCCTAGGAAGAGGTAGATTTTATCTCGAACAGCTACCCTGGGGAAATGTATAGTTGAACATCAAGCAGTTCACTGGGTGGGTCAAGGATGGGTTCCTGGAACAGGGTGTGTTACTTTTCTCAAGCCAAAATCAGAAAGACAAGTTACTTTGTGCTGAGCTGAAAGCAGAAAAAATTGACTCTGTGCTAAGCTTGGTTGCTAGGGGTCTAAAAACATTGAGTTAGGGTCTCTCACTTCCTTCCTTCCTTTCTTCTCCTATTCCCCTCTCTTTCTTTTTGTTGATGTCATTGTTGTTTTGTTTGTCTTGTTTTTTGAGACAGGGTTTTCTTGTGTAGCTCTGGATGCCCTGGAACTCATTCTGTAGACCAGGCTGCCCTCAAATTCAGAGTCCCGTCTGCCTCTGCCTCCTGAGTGCTGGGATTAAAGATGCCAAAACTGCCTTGTTTGTTTGTTTGTTTGCTTGCTTGCTAGTTTAAATCAAAATTTGGCTGTTTGGCTCCAATTCCTACTCTTTCTAGCTAGTTCCCTCTGCATGAGAAGCCTTTGAAACCGATTCACCTTCAGGACTGTGCCCCTATTAGCTTCCTCGTAGTATTGTTTACAGTAAGTACTTCTTGTAAACGTGCTTCTTCTGGTCCTGTTGGTTGAGTACCGAGATGTTTGCAAGTTTGAAGACCATGACACTGGCTCCTCCTGCTGGTGCTATGGGCTTCCAGTGCCTTTGTTTTAGACAGGATCTCTGGGTGTTGTGTCAACCACGCCGACTTTGAATTGACAGAGAACTGCTTGCCTCTTGCCACCAAGCACTGGGATTAAAGGTATACACTGCCACGCATTTTTAAATTTTTATTTTATCATTGCTGTGTGTGTATGTGTGCTTGTGATGGAGGCAGGGACAGCCACAAGCTGGGACATGCATGTGGAGATCAGAGGACAATTTGTGGAGTCAGTACTCTCTTTTTACCTTACATGGATTCCAGGGATCAAGATGAGGTCGTTAGGAATGTGTGTCAAGCACCTTTACCTGCTGAACCTGTTTTTTAAGGAATGACTTTCCTCTTCAGTCTCTCTTTCCTCAGTACTTACTGTAATGGGCCCCAGCCGGTGCTATTGGCGTAGTCACTCAAGTGAGGAAGACTTTCTTTTCTTTGGGACCTTTAAGTGTTAGAGAGGAGAGACATGACCACCAAATGCTGGAGGGTTTTTCACAGTGCCCTTTGCTGCTGAGTGCTGGTGAGAGAGACGAGACTAGCAAATGGCTTGAAGGCCTATTAGTTGTACCTCCAGGTTAATGGGAGTCGTTCTAAGCAGATCTCCCTACGAATAAGGTCACGTCATAAAGGACAAGTTCGGTTCACTGTGAGTGCTGTAAATAGGAGTCTTTTTGTTTGTCTGTTTGGTGTGTTTTCCGAGACAGGGTTTTTTTGTTTTGTTTTGTTTTGTTTTGTTTTGTTTTGTTTGTTTTGGTTTTTTGAGACAGGGTTTCTCTGTGTAGCTCTGGCTGTCCTGGAACTCTGTAGACCAGGCTGGCCTCGAACTCAGAAATCCGCCTGCCTCTGCCTCCCAAGTGCTGGGATTAAAGGCGTGCGCCACTACCGCCCGGCCGAGACAGGGTTTCTAAGTGTAACCCTGGATATCCTGGAACTCACTCTGTAGACCAGAAGTCTGGCTTTGAACTCACAAAGATAACCCTGCCTCTGACTGAGCGCTGGGGACTAATCGTGTTGGTCCTGCCATTGATGAAAGCGGAGTTCCCTTTCCCCTCCTTAACTGGCAAGGTTTTGTTATCTTAGAAGCCTTTGCTTTTTTTTTTTTTTTTTTTTTTTTTTTTTTTTTTTTGGATTTGGTTTTTTTTGGGGACAGGGTTTCTCTGTATAGCCCTGGCTGTCCTCGAGCTCACTCTGTAGACCAGGCTGGCCTCGAACTCAGAAATCCACCTGCCTCTGCCTCTCAGAGTGCTGGGATTACAGGCGTGCGCCACCACCGCCAGGCAAGCCTTTGCTTTTTGGTTAACTATTTGAAAAGCAGAAGAAAGAACAGAGCCATAAACAGAGAGAATGAGTTCACTGTAAAACTCCCAAACAGAATTGGGGAATTTGTTATATCACAGCTCAGTGTTTCCTGGTGCTGGAAGCATTTTCTAGAGAGAGAGAGAGAGAGAGTACGGCACACACAAGCAGCCAGGAGAGCCCTGAGTGACGAGGATGGTCTCGAGGGGCCCGCTAGTGGCTCTTGAATGGTCAAGAACTCTCTAGAGAGCTGGGGACGATGCTGCTCGCCTGTCACTCATAGGGCCTTCAGTTCATATCCCAGCATTGCCTAAACAGGCGTGGTGACACACTGAGTAGTCCCAGCACCTGAGAAATGAGCCCAGGATCAGTTCAGAATCATCCTCAACTGTATGAGGCATTGGAGACCTGTACGGGCTCCATAAGACCCCATTCAAAAGGAAAAAAAAAATAAGATAGAGCCAAATATGACGCATGCCTGTAATACGAGCACTTGGGAGGCAGAGACAGAACTGACCAAAGTTTGACATTAATTAGCCTGGTTATTTGAGCAAGTTCCAGGCCAGCCAGGGTTCCATTGTGAGACCTTGTAAATGAATTGCCCTAATTTTTCAGACAAAGGCCTTGAAAGCCCAGAGTGCTTATTAACCTTTCTCTATTTTTGGCCACACTCCCATTCTTCATACTACGGCCAGCATTATTCCACAAACATTTTCTATACTTTTCCCCCATGTACTTGAAATGTTTCATACCCCAAAATGTAAAGTTCTACGACTTTATCACTGTAATCCGAATCTGTGAAGTGAAAAATCTCTCTCAATCTTCCTGGATTGAATGAGTTTCCCATAGTGCTTGTATTTGTCTCTTCGTTAGCTGATGAAAGCTGGGAATGTGTCCAGTGTCATCTGTGTATCTTTAAAGCCAATTGTAGAATAAGTATTCAATAATTGTCTATTGAACTGGTTGGTAAAAGGAAGGAATGGATCAATATATCATTGATTCCGATGCTGGTCAGTGGGATTCTGAGCTTGCCTCCAGGTAAACATGTATAGTGTTTAGAAGATATTGATGTGTAAGATAAACATGTATGTATCTAATCCTTGCTGTAAGACCTGTGTATAGACATTAGAGAACCTATTTCAACTTTCTAGACCTGTTTCTATATACATTTAGAGAGTTATAGAGTACCTATTGATTTCAGTCTGCAATGGAGTCATGACCTTAAATATTTTAGGTCAGAAGAATCTTTGTACAACTTTGATAAAATGTGTATTAATTGAGCCGGGCGTGGTGGCGCACGCCTGTAATTCCAGCACTTGGGAGGCAGAGGCAGGCGGATTTCTGAGTTCGCGGCCAGCCTGGTCTACAGAGTGAGTTCCTGGACAGCCAGGACTACACAGAGAAACCCTGTCTTGAAAAAAAAAAAAAAAAAAAAAAAACAACAAAAAATGTGTATTAATTCCATGGGGTGGGGAATACATTAGTGACAAGCACAGACATAGGTTTTACATGAGACATTATGTCTCAGTTATAAATGTTAAGCATATTTACAAACATATTATATTTTATTTATTGGTACATTTTTAATTTTAGAGAAGATTTCCTTGTAGAACAGATGAACTATCTCAGCAGATGCGGGCACTTGCTGCTGAGCCTAATGACCTGAGCCTGATGACCTGAGTTCAATCCCTGGACCTCATTGCAGGATATTCGATTATGTTATTTACTGGAAAAACCTGTCTTTAGTTGTGGTGTGGCTCAGCCTTAGCACACACCTTTAATCCCAGAGCTCTCTGCTTCAATATTACAAACAGGATTAAAATAAAGTCAACCGTAGGTCTAGAGGCAGAGCAAGCAAGCCGTTGATAGGAAGTGAATGTAGGATTATTAAGGAAAGAAAAACAGAAAGAGGAAGTGAGGAAGAGGATAGAGAGATGCACAGGAAGTAGAATGGAAGGACATTGAGTTGGAAGGGGGTTTATGGGGAGGGCGTGGTGAGGGGTATTCTTGGGAATATCAGCTGAGGAGGAAGGTCAACTGGGTGTGCTCTCAGCCTCTCTGAGCTAGCATCTGAGTCGTCATTGATACAAATTGAACAATTGAGATATTGGGTTTTTTTGTTTGGTTGGTTTGGTTTGGTTTGGTTTTGATTTTTCGAGACAGGGTTTCTCTGTGTAGCCCTGCTGTCCTGGAACTCACTCTGTAGACCAGGCTGGACTCAAACTCAGAAATCCGTCTGCCTCTGCCGCCGACGTGCTGGGATTAAAGGCGTGCGCCATCATTGCCCAGCTGAGATATTGTTTAAAAAATTCACATGTTGCACCTTGTCTCTCTCTCTCTTTCTCTCTCTCTCTCTCTCT
Source organism: Apodemus agrarius (assembly GCA_964023405.1). Classification (NCBI taxonomy): domain Eukaryota; kingdom Metazoa; phylum Chordata; class Mammalia; order Rodentia; family Muridae; genus Apodemus; species Apodemus agrarius. The sequence goes on along the minus strand of OZ030015.1, from coordinate 65,992,399 downwards.
CTCTCTCTCTCTCTCTCACACACACACACACACGGGACCGGTACATTGTGTAGGTAAAAGGACAACTTTGTAGAACTGGTTCTCTCCTTCCACCTTTATGTGTGTTCAAGTGATTGAACGTAGGTCATCAGGCCTATGAGCTAAACACTTTCACTAATTCTTTTTTTTTTTTTTTAAAGATTTACTTATTTAGTTTATGTATGTGAGTACACTGTCACTGTCTTCAGATATACCAGAAGAGGACGATGGATCCCATTACAGATGGTTGTGAGCCACCATGTGGTTGCTCGACTCTGGAAGAGTAGTGCTGGAAGTGCTCTTAACCGCTGAGCCATCTCTCCAGCCCAGTTCTACTGTGCATTCTTGTCAACCCTCTCAGCTCCTCTCAGGAAGACTTTTTTTTGTTTGTTTGTTTTTGAGACAGGGTTTCTCTGTGTAGCCCTGGCTGTCCTGGAACTCACTCTGTAGACCAGGCTGGCCTCGAACTCAGAAATCCGCCTGCCTCTGCCTCCCAAGTGCTGGGATTACAGGCGTGCGCCACCACGCTAAGATTTTGTTTTTTCACTTGACTGGGCAAGACTCTCAGTGATAGAATACTTGCCTGTTTTCTTTAAGCCTCTGGGTTTAATTCTCAGTACCAGAAGGAAAAACAAAAGTTACCGGGTGTATTCACTCATTCATGGCAGAATTCCAGCATTCGAGAGCTTAAAGCAAGTGGCTGGGAAAGTGGCTAAGTAGCTAAGCGCATCTGTGCCCTTTCAGAGGCCCGGGTTAGAGTCCTAGCTCCACATGGTGGCTCACAACCATCTGTAACCCCAGTTCCACAAGGTCCAGTGCTCTCTTCTGACCAGAAATGCACATGGTACACATACATACAGGAGGGCAAAACAATCATATAGAGAAAACAATTTTTTTTTATGAGACAGGGTTTCTCTGTGTAGCTCCGGCTGTCCTGGAACTCACTCTATAGAACAGGCTGGCCTCGAACTCAGAAATCCACCTGCCTCTACCTCCCAAGTGCTGGGATTACAGGAGTGCGCCACTACCGCCCGGCTGAGAAAACATTTTTTTTTTTAAACTTAACAACAAAAAGAGACATGATGAGGTCCAAGATGCCAGCTTGTGACCGAGTGAGAGTCTGCTCAATCTACACTTCCCAGTCTTCCAGACAAAATAAGTCAGCTGACCAATAGCTCCTGTGAGATCTGTAAGGACAACAACACAGTCAGAATTAGACCCGAAGGACCAGGACTGGGAGCACTGAGGGTGCTCCCTTACCTGTAGTCTGAGCTGCTGGGGTGTCTGGCCTGGCAGGATGGTTTGAGCCCAGGAGTTTGAGGCCAATCCAGGCAACAAAGAGAGCTTCCTGCTTCTACTGATGAGGAGATTTGGGAAGGTGGTACACATCTGTGACCCCAGAGAACTGCCACCTCAAAGCCAGCCTGGGCTATCTAGTGAGCTGCCTTTAAAAGCAACAGCCTGGGCAGTGGTGACTCACATGCCTTTAATCTGAGCACTCAGGAGGCAGAAGCAGGAGGGCCTCTGTGAATCTTGTCTCGAACTCTCTCTCTCTCTAGAGAGAGAGTTCCAGGACAGCCAAGGTTACACAAGGAAACCCTGTCTCAAAAAACCAAAAACCAGATAGAAACAACAATCCAACAACGATAAAGAACATGCTAAGTTTTCCCTTGGCGGATTCCTCCAGGCTAAACGTGTTATTTGTGCGATGTTTCTGTAAGACTTTTGTGTATCCTTTCTACCCACCACACTTCATTGTGCTATTTGTTCTTGTCTTTTATTTCTTCCACTACACTAGGGAGGCAGAGGCAGGAGGAGCTCTGTGAGTTCAAAGCTAACCTAGTCAACCTAGTAAGTTCCAGGTCAGCCAGAACTACATAGTGAAACCTGTCTTTGGGAAAGAAAATACAATATAATATATGGAAAGAAAGAAAAAAAATGTTAGTTATGTTTGTATTATGAGCATTTTGCTGCTTTTTTAAAAAAAGTTTTTTTGAGACAGGGTTTCACTATATGGCTCTGGCTGTCTTGGAACTTGCTCTATAGATCAGGCTGACCTTAAACTCAGAGCTCTGCCTACGTTTGTCCCCTTAAAGTGTTGGGATGGAAGGAAGGAAGTCCCACCAAACTCTATGCTGTGCCCATAGCAGGCACCCAACTGACCTTTTTTTTGTTTTTTGTTTTTTTTTTTTTTTTTTGAGACAGGGTTTCTTTGTGTAGCCCTGGCTGCCCTGGAACTCAATCTGTAGACCAGGCTGGCCTCGAACTCAGAAATCCTCCTGCCTCTGCCTCCTAAGTGCTGGGATTACAGGTGTGCACCACCACGCCTGGTCACCCAACTGATCTTTGTTTGATGAACAAGAAAGATGGATTATGAATTGAACCTTGACTGTTTTGTTAATGGTTGCTGTAGGCAGATTAGTAACTAAAAGAAAGTTCACTCAAATAATGTATGTGGCATAATCAGAAAAGTTTTTGAGGGGCTGGAGAGATGGCTCAGCAGGTAAGAGCACTGACTGCTCTTCCAAAGGTCATGAGTTCAAATCCCAGCAACCACATGGTGGCTCACAACCATCTGTAAAGAGATCTAACGCCCCCTTCTGGTGTTTTAAGACAGCTACACTTAGCCGGGCATTGTGGCACATGCCTGTAATCCCAGCACTTGGAAGGCAGAGGCAGAGGCAGGCAGATTTCTGAGTTTGAGGCCAGCCTGGTCTACAGAGTGAGTTCCAGGACAGCCAGGACTACACAGAGAAACCCTGTCTCGAAAAAACCAAAAACCAAAAACCAAAAACCAAAAACCAAAAACCAAAAACCAAAAAAAAAAAAAAAAAAAAAAAAAGAAAAAAGAAAAGAAAAGTTTTTGAAAGGTTACCCTGGCCAGGCATGGTGGCGCAGGCCTTTAATCCCAGCAATCCCAGCACTTGGGAGGCAGAGGCAGGCAGATTTCTGAGTTCGAGGCCACTCTGGTCTACAGAGTGAGTTCCAGGACAGCCAGGACTACACAGAGAAACCCTGTCTCGAAAAACAAAAACAAAAACAACAAATCAATCGGGTTTTATAATACTCTGATTAAAATAAATTATATTTGAGGCCATCAAATTAAGAAAAACGTGTCATACAAGCCTGCTGACCTGAGTCTGACCCCCTGCACCTGTGTAGAGGTGGAAAGAGAAGCATCTCCAGAGCTGTCTTCTGACTTCCATATGTGTGCCTTGGCATACACAACCGCCACCCCAATATAAAGCTCATCACTTCAGATGATTTTGTTATTTTACACTCCTGAGAGCACGTCCATCTAACCTGCATATTAGACATATTGCTGTGGTTTACCATTATGCATTTCTTCCCAGTGTCATGTGATAGAATCTAGTAGCTTGAAGCCAACTCGAGGGACATATTGACACTATGCAATGGGTGAGTGCTATGAACCCAGTCCTTTCTTTCCTCCATCCCACTCGGAAAGAGGTGGTGGCTGAGCTTTGACTAGCATACATGCCATTTTGTTGAAAGCCAAATCTGAGGAGGAGGCAGTGAAGAGATGTAGGGTGGAGAACACTTGCAGACAGCAGAAAAAGAGCAGGGGTGTGAGGGGAAAGAGGAAAGGAAGAGAATGATTTAGACATCCCTGGATACCAATAACAGGAATTTAGAAAGGAAGAACAGAGATGCAGAGGAAAGTGGAGTGTGTGTGTGTGTGTGTGTGTGTGTGTGTAGATTGTGATGATTACTTTTAATTGTCATTCTGACTCAATCTAGAATCACTTGGGAAGAGAGTCTCAGTGAGGGACTGTCTAGATCAGGTTGGCCTTGATTATATGTGAAGATCTAGGCCACTGGGGATAGTACCATTCCTTAGTTAAGGGGTTTGAGGACTGTGTAGTTTAGAGAGGGTGTTGAATACAAGGTAGCTTATATACATTTCTGCGCGCTCTCCCTGTCCCTGTCCCCCCTTTTGACTATGGATATAAGTGACTAGCTGTTTTCAAGGTCCTGCCACCTTGACTTCCCCACAATGATGGACTGTATACAACCCAGAATTGTGATCTAAAGCAAGAGAAGAGAAGCTAGAACAGAAACGTAATGAACAATATAAAGGGAGACAAAGTAACACAAAGTTTCCAGAACTAAACTCCAGCGTTTCTAAACTGAGCCTGACTATGCAGCTCAGTGAATGAAGAGATGCACATCAGGCATGTCCTCCTGCCTTTTCAGAATACCAAAGAGGGAGAAACCCTGTCTTGAAAAAAACCAAAACCCTAACAAACAAAAAGAATTCCATATTCAGACAAATTACCACATTCATCAAGTGAGGTGGTCAACCAAAAATTAAAGATCTTAAAGACAATTAAGATCTTTAAATTTTCCTTTATCATCTTATCCTTTTTCAGAAAGCTGCTGGAGAATGGGCCCCACCAAACTAAAAGAGAAAAATAAATACAGAATTCAGAACACAAGGGACTCACACAAGAGCTGAAATCCCAGGACTACAGTGAAGAGAAATCCCAGAACAACAGTTATGCAATTTGCTTCGTATTCAACAGTTTCGATCGTATTAGGAAGACATTGTGAATGTTTACAGTTAGGACAGAGCATTAGGACAGAGGGGACATTAGTGCATCCTAGGTACATAGAAAGCTTAATAAACCACATTTTGCAATAACTGATTCCGGGGAAAGCCAAAGACTAGTAAAGGAAATACAGCTGCATTATACTACAAGGGGCACCTTGAACAGTAGCTTTGATTCCATAATAATGTAAATTAAAGTTTTGTTAGCCCACAATTGAGTTGCCGTTTGGAGAGAATTGGGGACGATGAATGAAGGGCGGAATTGGCGGGGAAGCAGGGGCAATACCACAGTCAGTGGGAACCAGACTCCTGCTCGGCTCTGTAAAGACAGTTTTCCTCCCGTCTTGAACCCCTTTTCGGATTGATGACGACTTCATAAAGTCACCTGCTTGGGGGAAGAGGCAGGGAGTGCGCTCCTCAACTCCCAGGAAGGGCGGCTTCTGGGAAGGCTGGAACGCAGGCGCCGCCCAGGGCTCCCGACCTGAGCCTGCGTTCCCAAGGACCGTGTTGCCGGCCGAGGCGATCCGCCGCTCGCTAGGAGGAGGAACGGGGAGCTGGGCCCAGGCGGAGGATGGTGACCCGGCCCTGCTGTCGGGAGCTTAGTGGCGAGACCCCGCCGGCGCGCGGGAGACTTCCTTAGGGCGGCGCCTGCCCCGGGGAGGAAAGCACCCCTGCACCGGAGCAAGCGACACCCAGCTAACCTAAGACCCACCTGCTGTTCGCCCGCGCGGACTCCATCAGTCTTAGAGCTCCCTCCCATCCCCACCCACCTCAGACCTGGATCCCTCTCCCAATTCTAGTCTTATCCAAACCATCGCTTAAGACCCAGGACCTCCCCTCACCCTCTCTCAGATGAATCCTTCTCATCGTCTCAGATCTTGATCTCTGTCCGCCCCTCGTAGGCCTCTCCCCATCCTCACTCTAGACCTGGAACCCTCTTCCATACCTAGGACCTACCTCCATCCTTACCTCAGACTTGACCCATCCTCGCCTCAGAGCCAGCTAAGTGTTGCCCTCACTGTCTTACCCTAACTCCGCGGGCCTCGGAGCCCTCAAAGGGTCTGCTCAAAGGAAATGCACAGGCAGGAGGGCAGGAGGGCAGGAGGGCAGGAGGGGAGGTGGTGGCTCAGCGTGGTGTCACACCCCAACACACACACACACACACACACACACACACTCCCGCAACTCCCCAGTACGGGGTCTCTGCCCAGGTAAGCTCGTCACTGCAGGGTGTGTTCAGATCGAAGGGAGCCACAACCCGCTGCTTCAAAGCCTAAAAGCCCAAGGGAGAACAGAGCTGTCAACCCGTGGAAGGAAGAAGGCTCCAGAGAGGGCTAGAAAAGCACCCAGGGAGCTAATGGGAGGAGAGGGAGGTATCTGGTAACACCAAAGTCCTGCACATTGGTTCTAAGGGACATCTAGAAATTTGGTGGCACATCAATAGAAATAACTAGAGAATTTTCATGTAACAGCACAGTGAAGTTAAAATGTGAGGGACAGGACATAAGCCGGCACTGAATAGTATTATTTTTTTATAACCTCAGAACACCCATTGGCTTTTAAAAACGAAAACGAATGTAACCCAAAACTGCTTAAAAGAACCGTTAGTCAGTCACCTTTGTTTCCTCCATGAGTTCGATTTCCCAGCAAGCTCCCCACTTACTAGTTGTGTGATCTTGGCCAAGTAACTTCATTTAGAGCCTGGCTTGCTTATCTGTTAAATGAGGGTAGTAACCCGCAGCTGCTTAAGAACTAATGACAAGGTAGGCAGAGTGCTTTGTGCTGCCTGTGATGGGCACCAACTAGCTGTCCAATGAGCCTTATGAATGAAGTTATTCTAAATGAATAAGGCAGTTCATAGTCAAAAAGGGCCTCTCGTCCACAATACCTGTGTGCCGAAGAGCTGGGGTGGAGGCCATCCAATTTGAATGTGGGTTTTTTTTTTGGAGCAAACCAAGTTGTAAAAGAACGACCAATAATTGAGCTGCTTGGGTGAACAATTTGAGGTCCTTTAAAATGTTAATTTGTACCTGGACAGTTCCCAGGTTGTAGAGGCTTAGGGTAAGACTGGGGACAAAAAGGCACAGAATCTTCCAAAGAGGAACAATTCTCCTCATTGTGAGAATCTCATTTCATCTTACAAAACAGGGTCTTCCTATGAAAAATGAATCTCAAGTTTCTTTAGGCAGCAACAATTATGAAAATTAAAACTAACAATGTTTAGAAGAAAAGCTGAGGTTATTTGCTATGAGTTATCAGTGAGAAATTCAGGTAAAGTATAATTTCACCTTGATACCCTAGCTAAACCCAGAGTGATATTGAACATGCAATTTGAACTACAGCTTAATTCTGAAGCTTTTTTCTTTTCTTTTCTTTTCTTTTCTTTTCTTTTCTTTTTGTTTTGTTTTGTTTGTTTTCTTTTCTTTTTTCTTTCTCTTTTCTTTCTTTCTTTCTTTCTTTCTTTCTTTTTTTTTTTTTTTTTTTTTTTTTTTTTTGGTTTCTTCGAGACAGGGTTTCTCTGTGTAGCTCTGGCTGTCCTGGAACTCACTTTGTAGACCAGGCTGGCCTCTTACTCAGAGATCCACCTGTTTCTGCCTCCCAAGTGCTGGAATGAAAGGAGTGCGCCACCATCACCCTGCCTGAAGCTTTTCTTTAGACTATATTAAATGTTTTCTTTCTTTCTTTCTTTCTTTCTTTTTTTTTTTTTTTGTTGTTGTTTTTTGGTTTTTCGAGACAGGGTTTCTCTGTGTAGCCCTGGCTGTCCTGGAACTCTGTAGATCAGGCTGGCCTCGAACTCAGAAATCTGCCTGCCTCTGCCTCCCAAGTGCTGGGATTAAAGGCGTGCGTCACCACTGCCCGGCTCTTTATTTTTTGAAGATTTATTTATTTTATGTATATGAGTACAACTTGCTTTCTTCAGACACACCAGAAGAGGACACTGGATCCCATTACAGATAGTTGTGAGCCACCATGTAGTTGCTGGGAATTGAACTCAGGATCTCTGGACGAGCAGTCCATGTTCTTAACCGCTGAGCCATCTCTCCAGCTCCTAAATGTTTTCTTTAAATAGAAATTACAAAAACCAATGTCTTCATTGTATTATTTATATTGGCAACATATGAATGGTCTGGAGATACTCCTTCAAGATTTATTTATTAATTAAATTAAATTAATTAATTATTAGTGTGTGTGTGTGTGTGTATGTGTGTGTGTGTGTGTGTGTGTGTGTGTAGCGTAGCCCTTCTGTAAAGGTCAGAGGACAACTCCATAGAGCTGGTTCTTTCCTTCCACTTTCCATGGGTTCCAGGGTTCAAATTCAGGTGGCCAGCAGAGCAGCAAGTGCCTTTCCCGGGGGAGTCATTTTACCAGCCCTTGTTTAACTTGTTTAACCACCTCCCACGCACTCCTAAAGGGGATTATACAATATGCTACTCTTCAATTTGCTTTTTTTTGGGGGGGGGTTTCGAGACAGGGTTTCTCTGTGTAGCCCTGGCTGTCCTGGAACTCACTCTGTAGACCAGGCTGGCCTCAAACTCAGAAATCCTCCTGCGTCTGTGGTTTTGGCTTTTGATAGAGAGTCTTTCTATGTAGTCCAGGCTGGCTGTAAAATCATGCTGCTGCTGCTCCAGTCTCCCAAATGCTGGGATTATAGATGTGTGCCACTGTATTGAACCTCATTCTCTTTAACAGTTGTTTATTACACAAGCATAAGGATCTGAGTTCTAATCTCAGCACTCACATAAAACGTTAGTTGTCTTGAAACACCCCCCCCCCAAAAAAAAAGTTAGGTGTGATGTCCTGTGCACCTGTACTGTAATTCAAGTGCTACACACACACTCACTGACACACACAACTAGTTCTACAATACGCCATACTCCTGATAGATAATATTCCTCCTTTTTTTTTTTCTGCCCCATTCGCTCCAGGTCCTCCTTTTTTTTTTTTTTTAAGATATATATATATTTTAAATTTTTTATTTTTGGTTTTTCGAGACAGGGTTTCTTTGTGTAGTCCTGGCTGTCCTGGAACTCACTCTGTAGACCAGGCTAGCCTCGAATTCAGAAATCCGCCTGCCTCTGCCTCCCAAGTGCTGGGATTACAGGCGTGCACCACCATGCCCAGCTTTAAGATATATTTATTTATTTCATGTATGTAAGTACACTGTAGCTGTCTTGAGACACACTTGGATCCCATTACAGATGGTTGTGAGCCACCATGTGGTTGCTGGGAATTGAACTCAGGACCTTAGGAAGGGCAGTCAGTGCTCTTAACCACTGAGCCATCTCTCCAGCACCCCCCCTTTTTTTAAACCATTACAAATAGTGTCTCACTGACCATTCTTGTACAGGACGGGTCTGTCAATGTTGGCATTGGTGGACCTAAATCATATGCTTTTTTTTTTTTTTTTTTTTTTTTTTTTTTTGGTTTTTTCGAGACAGGGTTTCCCTGTGTAGCCTTGGCTGTCCTGGAACTCACTCTGTAGACCAGGCTGGCCTCGAACTCAGGAATCTGCCTGTCTCTGCCTCCCAAGTGCTGGGATTAAAGGTGTGCGCCACCACCGCCCGGCTTTTTTTTTTTTTTTTTAAATCATATGCATTTTAAAGTGTGGATGAGTATTGCCAAACTGTACTCAGAATACAGCATAGTGATCTTAACCTATCATAATCATAATCATTCAAAAAGTTATGCGGATTTTTTTCTTATTTCTTTTGGAGACAGGGCTTCTCTGTGTAGCCCTGGCTGTCCCAGAATTTGCGAGATGAGGCCGATCAATCTCAAACTGCCTCCTGCATGCTGGGATTAAAGGCATGCAATAACACTACCATGCATGACCCATGTGAGGACAGTTAAAAGGTAACCTTTGTGCTTAGATACAATTTCAATATTTATAATTAATAAAAATATCTTTAAGGGCTGGGGAGATGGCTCACTGGTTAAGAACATTGCTTGCTTCTAGAGGACTGGGTTTGAAATCCATATAGCTTTTTTTTTTTTTTTTTTTTTTTGGTTTTTCGAGACAGGGTTTATCTGTGTAGCCCTGGCTGTCCTGGAACTCACTTTGTAGACCTCGAACTCAGAAATCCGCCTGTCTCTGCTTCCCAAGTGCTGGGGTTAAAGGCGTGCGCCACCACCGCCCGGCTCAAATTTCTAACAGTATATTGCTTTTGTCAAAATGTAAGATGGGGGTGGTGGTGGCATATGCTTTTTTTTTTGTTTTTGTTTTTTTTGTTTTTTGGTTTTGTTTTTTTTTTTTGTTTTGTTTTTCGAGACAGGGTTTCTCTGTGTACTCCTGGCTGTCCTGGAACTCACTCTGTAGACCAGGCTGGCCTCGAACTCAGAAATCCGCCTGCCTCTGCCTCCCAAGTGGCACATGCTTTAATGTCAGCACTTAAGATTCCAAAGGCTGATAGGCTGCTGTTCATTAAGGCCAGTTTGCTTTACTTTTTTTTTTCTAAAAATAAAACCAGACAGACACCACTCCCACAAAAATACAAGCTATTGTTCAAAGTGACTAAAATTAATTTTTTCTGTAAATCTACAGCTTCAAATTTGTCTAAAGCAAAGTATACTCGTGCTGAGGGTGGGGCCTGAGGGTGGGGCCTCATCTGCCACAGGCCTCACTGTTTGCACTTTCTCTTTTTTTTAGAAAGTAAGTGTTCAATGTGATACTAATAAAAATTAAATATTTAACTAGGTAGTGGTGGCGCATGCTTTTAATCCTAACATTCTGGAGGCAGAGGCAGAGGCAGACGGATTTCTGAGTTTGGGGCCAGCCTGGTCTACATAGTGAGTTCCAGGACAGCCAGGGCTACACAGAGAAACCCTGTCACAAAAATAAATAAATAAATAAATAAATAAATAAATAAAATATTGAAAAAACAAAAATTGAGAAAATTATATTTTATCATTATACACTATTATGTAACATAGTACAAAATGACAAGATGACCCTGGGGTCAGAAAGCTGACCTGTTTTTTGAGTTTCAGCTTTGTTATAGTTTTTCTTTTTTTTTTTTTGGTTTTTTTGAGACAGGGTTTCTCTGTGTAGTCCTGGCTGTCCTGAAACTCACTATGTAGACCAGGCTGGCCTCGAACTCAGAAATCCGCCTGCCTCTGCCTCCCAAGTGCTGGGATTAAAGGCGTGTGCCACCAACGCCCGGCCTGGCTAGTTTTTCTTTTTTCGTGATGGATAAGTAAATTCAACTTCCTGGATATTGAAGTATCAGGAATCATAAAAATACATTCATTAATTTTTTAAAAAATGCATTTTATAGTAAACTGTACAAGCCCAACAAGGTCACTTGCCTCCGAATGGCCTTGGGAACTGTATGGAAGTGCACTGTGACGTTGAGTTTGGGACTGGGCATGTGTTTGTGTGGTTCACTCAAACCGTCTGTGTGATGCTAATGTTACTTAGAAGTATTAGTTAATTAGAATAAAGTGACTTCATTTTTTAAAAAAGAACAGGTTTCACTATGCCATTTTCAGACATAAATGGAATTGCACTTTGCTCTCGACCGCCCACTCCCTTGTACTTTCAATAAACCTAAGGGTTCAAAAGACAGCATTTTGCCCTGTGCTTTGTAATAAATGCTCAGAGCTTCCTGGGCTCCATTTGTCCTGGGCTTTGAAGATCATCTCGAATGTATCCTTTGGCAGAAAGTGTGAAAATAAATGCCCCATTCATTGTATGTGGTGGCAGCTGTGCACCCCAGTATTGTTGGTGGGAGGAGACGCTGCCTCCCTCCGTGTATAAAGTGGAGAGTGAAGGAGGAAGATCTCATTGTTAACTTCGGCTTACACACACACACACACACACACACACACACAAACAAACGCACATGCACATGTGCGCATGCACACACCCACACCCCACACACAAACTGGAAACTACTTTGCATCAAAGTCTTTGGACTGAGCCTGTGGGAAGCAGAAGGAGATGGAGGTAAAAGAATTTCCCTTGTCCTTGTAAATGGTGACTGGGAGCAGATGTAACAATGAGGTTTAGAGACATGGACGCTATGTCTCAGTCTCCAGTGCCTTTGGATGATAAAAATCAAAATGTGACATTTACTTTCAGTTTTTTGAAAAATTTGTCCAAAATATAAATAAATAAAGGATGTAAAAGGATAGCATATAGTTTGTTGTTGTTGTTGTTTTGTTTTTTTGGAGACAGGGTTTCTCTGTGTACTCCTGGCTGTCCTGGAACTCACTTTGTAGACCAAGCTGGCCTCAAACTCAGAAATCTGCCTGCCTCTGCCTCCCAAGTGCTGGGATTACAGGCATGCGCCACCACGCCCGGCGAATGTAGTTTTGACTGTAACTGGGTACGCTGGAAAAAATAATAGTCGGAGCTAATCATGCATGGTTTTGTGGAGAATGCATCCACAGACAGACAATTGCCAGGTCTATTCCAAGCCAGCTGTTTTGGAATGTGGTTTTAAAAGGTGTCATTTAGTTATAGTCAGGTTGTTTACCTGAGCGCCCTATTCCTGTTCTTTTCTCACCTGCTCCTTTATTTATTTATTTATTTATTTATTTATTCATTTATTATTATTTTTGAGTTTATAAAAGCATAATTTTAAAACGACAGGAAAAAGACACAAAACTATTTTTTTCCAACGAAAAAGAAAACCTTTGGGGTTTATATGTGCTTTGAACTACAATAACTTAAAAATGTGATGACTTAATTAGGGAAAAAAAAACCCCGTTAAAAAGTAGAATCCATTGGAATCTCACGCTGTCTCTCTGCGCTCCTGCAGTTAAAAACCGTGTCATTATTTCCATTATGCCTACCTCCTAATTTCCAGGGCTTATTAGCCGGGCTGTAAAAACTTGCTCCAGTTGAAGTTTGGCAAGCTGACAAGGCTGAGTGCCAGAAGTAATTTACTATCCAGTGCAGTTTGTGGAGCACAGGGAGCTGTAAATAATGGAAAAAGAAATGAAAAGTTGCTGGTTCCAAATATTTTAATGCGTGTAACGAATGTCACTCAAAACTTGGATTCTCATGCTTTTCACGGTGCTAGATAACACGGAAAGGTGCAGATGCTCCACTGTGGAATCAACCCGAGGGCTCTGAGGTTCTTAGGCATCAAAGACCCGTCTGTGTCTATCACCTCTGCCTGACTTTGAAGTCCTTCGGGGCTCTCTGTGTGGGAGAAGCAGTCACGGGGGACTTTGAACAAAGTGGGGGGATGGGATTCCAGGTGCTTTGCCTCGCCTTGTCTGAAATTAGGTATTTTTCTCTTTCAAATAATGATGGGGGCGGGAGGAGACTAGCATTTCTTTCTTTGCTATTTCGAGCCACTGAGCCCTCCATGAATTTTGTCTTCATCCGTACAAGGAAAAGTTCAACTTTACTTTCAAGTTTGCATCCAAGTGTGTTAAAGGCAGGAATAGCCATTTTAGCTTCTGGTGAGTGTCCGGATAGTGGAGCTCCTTGTGAGATTGCTTCAGGATCGTAGCAGACGGCTGTTTGCTGTTTGCTGTTTTCCAAACTGGCTCATCACAGCACCAAAATGGGGACACACATCACACACACATAATACACACAAACACACATCACACATACATCATACACACAATAGATTAAAACAAAACAATTACTTACAAAGCCAAGCACACGGGAGCTGGAGAGACAGCTCGGTGTGGTTCAGAATGACCACTTGCTGCTCTTACAGAGGACACCCCACATGGTCACTCACAAACATCCGTAACTCTAGTCCTAGGGTACCTGCCACTTTCTTCTCACTTCCTTGGGCATTAGACACATGAGTGGTGCAAATACATCTATGTGTGCAAAATATTCACACACATACATGCAAATACATAAATAAAAGCCAGGTACAGTGGCCCAAAGTGCCAGAATCTGGGAGATATCGGCAGAAGGATCAGGAGTTCGAGGCCATTCTTGGCTATACTTGAAAGTTATATGAAATACAATGCAAACTTCACGTAAAGGTGTTTTAGAGAGGAAGGATGATAAGTTTTCCTTTCATTTTTTTCTTCCCTTCTTTTTTTTGGGGTGGGGGGCCGTGGGCTGTTTCTGAGGAAGGAGTTTAGGACTGTCTTAGAGTTTTTATCTCTAGTGCACTGAACTAGATGCTCCTCCCACCCTTTAGTAGGTGTTGTGAGCCTTCGTTGTTTTTGTTTTTTGTTTTTCCGAGACAGAGACAGGGAGTCAGGGTTTCTCTATGTAGCCCTGGCTGTCTTGGAACTCACTCTGTAGACAGGCTGGCCTCGAACTCAGAAATCCACCTGCCTCTGCCTCCCAAGTGCTGGGATTAAAAGCGTGTGCTACCACCGCCTGGCTGCATCTTTAATTTACATGCATGATTTTGATTTCCTTCCACTTCTAGGATCTTAGACCTGAAAGGGCTGAGAAGTGCTGAAACTCACATGAGCCTCTGCGTGGCTTCTGAGACCAGCGGGAACAGAAAGGAAAGGAAAGCAAGGAGCTGGGTGGATCTGGGTGACGGTGAAGTCTAGTTCCTGCTCATAAATCACACAGAAGACCAAGGCAGTAATGTGAGAGTTCTAATAACAGGTCTAGCAAGAAGCCCTGCTTTGACTTTTTATCATCTTCCAGGACTTAACAGAGAAGGGAACCACAGATATTTTTAGGTTGTGGTAATTATACAGCAATATTACTTCCAAGGCTGGTTATAAGATAGTTCTCTTAGAAATGTTAATTTGCTTGGACAATGTTGTAGATTGATAAATTGATTTATTTCACCAATTTTCAAACTTTTCACTGTCAAAGTCCTGTTTTCTAAAACAAATGACAGTTTCTGCTATTTACCCAGCGCCTAATATTTTGAAATATTTTGTCTACATAAGACAAGATATTTATTTTTAATTTTAAAATCGTGTGTGTATTCACGTGGCACACGCGCCATAGATCGCATGTTGAGGTCAGAGGATAATTTGCAGGAATCAATTCTCTCCTTCTACCAAACTTAGGTTGTCAGGCTTGGTAGCGCGATGGCCATAATTATTTAAATAATAAATTATTTCTCACCATTTTAAAACGAACCAGCCATTCAGAAGCTGTCATTGGCACATGAAAATGCACCGTTACCACACTGTTTTCGTGAAGCTAGCTGACTAAAACCGGGGCAGCTGGTCCGCAGTCTTAGAGCCTCATCGAATTTGCATAATTAACAATATCATCTTCAGTTACATTTTTTAGCTTTTAGCGTTCTCGGTGACCGGTAGCGAGAACCTGCGACAAGAGCATGATAAAAACAGATGACTCCAGTAGGAAGCGTACTTGAGGTTCCTATCAGGTATCCCCGGAGGAGCTTTTTCCGGTCTCCGTGGCGCGAGGAATTAGCCCCGCCCCCAGCCCCGCCCCCGCAAAAGACGTGTCCCAGACCGGAAAAGGTTCTTGTTGCAGTCCTATAGTCAACCACAGGGAGGCGACAGCGGCTTCGAAAGAAAAGAGGACTTTCCCAATGGCGGAAGCGGAAGAGGCGGGACTTACGAAGCACGTTCAGTCAATCACTAAGAGTGAGCCTGAAGGCTGAAAGGTGGACTCTCTCTCTCTCTGTATGCTTGTTGGCCGCCGCGCTCCTTGTGAAGTTCCAGCCTCATGGCGGAGATAATTCAGGAACGCATAGAAGATCGAATCCCGGAGTTGGAACAGCTGGAGCGCATCGGACTCTTCAGTCGCGCGGAGATTAAGTGAGAGAGGATCAGGGAAGAGGAAGGACTGGGGCGGGCAGAAGGGAGCTTGCGGCGAGTGTGTGGCGGGGACAGGCGTGCTGACTTTTCTGAGCTTGCTTTTAACTACCGTGCTGGAAGAGGGAAAAGCCCATGGCTGGAATTTGGCCGCGGTCAGAATTCAACTTTAACGTATTGCAAGACGATCCATCAGTCTGTATACCCATCAGCCATACTGACAGTCATCCAATGGTCAGGGTATTGTGGCCGTAAAGGTGATACAGCCAGGATTCTAGCCCATCAGGGACTACTGGGCAATGTGAATGACGGGAGAATTCAGATTAGGAAATGGTTATAGTTTAAAAGTTTGGGGTATACAACTTTAGATATTCGAGTACAGCGCCACGGAAACCGAGGGGGAGCGGGTGGGTCTGCCTAACTAAACTCGTAGACTGGAGACCATTCAGTTCATGTCATACGCTTCTTTAAAGCCCTGCCAAAGCGTCCGGAATATAGTTGGCATTCGGTAACTTGGTAAAATCAATTACTTTTAGTGATTTTCTGTAACAGTTTACTTTACCATGAGTATAGATAAAAGTACAGTAATGTGAGTGTAGGATCCCCAAAGTAAACACTGTGTTAGGAAACACAGCGAGGATGCTTAGAAAGTGCTACATGTAGCCCTGAATCAGGCACCAGCCTTCAATCCCAGGACTTGGGAGGCAGAGGTAGGCGGAACCCTGTGAATGCTAGGCCAGCCTAGTGTACAAATCCGAGGAGTTCCAGGACAGCCAGGGCTACACAGAGAAACCCTGCCTGGAAAAACAAGGGGGGCAGTGCTAAATGTGTTACCAATTTTCAAATACTGTCTTGCATATTCTGCCTTTAGTTTTCCTAGAACATACGTATGCTCACTCCTTTGTAGTAATATTTAGATAGAGACAATTTAGGTTTTAAGAACTTTCATAGCTGGGCGTGGTATCGGACGCCTGTAATCCCAGCACTTGGGAGGCAGAGGCAGGCGGATTTCTGAGTTCGAGGCCAGCCTGATCTACAGTGTGAGTTCCAGGACAGTCAGGACTACACAGAGAAACACTGTCTCGAAAAACAAAAACACAAAACAAAAGAAAAGAACTTTCATACTGAAAATATAGAGACCCAAGATTTTAGAATAGAGATTTGGTTAACATAAAAACCTAAGCGTTGAAACTAAGAGTATTGCAGGGGGCTTGCTTAGCATGCACAAGGCCTTAGGTTTGATTCTAGGGAATGTACACACACACACACACACACACACACACAGAGGGAGAGAGAGACAAGCCCCTAGGTAACTTAAATTTGGAGGAGAAATCTTTGTAGTATGTATAAATAATAAAAAGCACTAGACACTATTTACTTTACTGCTGGGAATAACAATGATCCTGGCAACTGAGGTGATTTTCCTGAAAGTTTAGAACTATATGTGGATGTTCTTAACAGCACAGAGGTTAATTGTGTAAGAGAATAAGTAATTTGCCTGTGGAAGATAACTGTGCTCAGGAACTAGATGTTTCTGATAAATGAGTGTTTTCTATATATCCCGAATAAAAATCATAAGTTCAAATTTAACTTCTCAAATGTTACAGTGTAATTGGCTTTCTCTGCAGGGCTATCATCAAGAAGGCTTCTGACCTAGAATACAAAATACATCGGAGAACCCTTCTCAAGGAAGACTTTATCAACTATGTTCAAGTGAGTGAGTCAATAGATTTTTAGTCCCCTTAAGATTTAAAATCAAGCCGGGCGGTGGTGGCGCACGCCTGTGATCCCAGCACTTGGGAGGCAGAGGCAGGAGGATTTCTGAGTTCGAGGCCAGCCTGGTCTACAAAGTGAGTTCCAGGACAGCCAGGGCTACACAGAGAAACCCTGTCTCGAAAAAACCAAAAAAAACCAAAAAAAAAAAAAAAAAAAAAAAAAAAAGATTTAAAATCAGACAGTGGTGAGCTTTCCAGCAGTTTTCTACAGAATTCCAGAATTCTATGATTGTGCCACGTGTCTTTTATTAGGATCATTGATAACTGTGGAGTGCCATTACCCAGTAAGACTTGGTCCTTGGCAGAGTGAACTTTTTTCTCCTGTTGGGTCAGTAGATCAGCGACATCATTGTGTGTCAGGAGTTTAACAGGAAACTTGCCTTCTTAGAGTGGGCCTGCTAGAGGAGTGGGCATTTGACGACAGCAGGTGGTGGAGGTCTGCGGAGAGCTTGCTTAGCGCTGTCAACCTGCAAAAGAGGTTTGCTTTGAGAGACTTCCATCTTCTAAATGGGCAGGAGAGTGACCAGGAGATTAGGATGAATTGTCAGAGGAGGGGAAATGGCTACTATGTACAGATGCAGAACCAGAAAGACAGAAAAAAAAGTTCTTTTGTGCGTGTATCACGTGGTGTGCAGTTTCTGCAGAGGCCCTAAGAGAGCGTTGGATCTGGAAGTGTAGTTACAGACGGTGTGAGTGTGGGTTCTGGGAACTGAACTCCAGTCCTTTGGAGTAACAGCCCCTGAGCCATTGCTTCAGCCCCAGAAAGAGAAAATGTAATAATAATTAAAAAGCCATGATGGTGCGTACCTATAAATCATAGCACCCAATGAGCCCGAGGCAGAAGGAACTTGAGTTTGAGATTAGCCTGGACACTTGTGAGACTTGTCTCAAGAAAAAAATCTAAACAGAAACAAAAGACTTAAAGCTTTGCTGGGTCTGATGGCTTGCACTTGGAATCTGAGGCAGGTGAATTTTAGGTTTAAGGTCTACCTGGCTTTCACAGTGATACTCCTGTCTCTGAGGAGAGAATAGGTCAGGGGAGATGGCCTAGCCAGTATATGGATTGCCACACATTCCTGACGACTTGAGTTTGATCCTTGAAACCCACATTAAAAGTAAAAAGCTGGGGCAGCCATGGTGGCACGGACCTTTAGATACACTACCCAGGAGGTGGAGGTGAGATTGTTCGTGAGTCGAGAGTTCCAGGTGAGCCAGGGCTTCACAGTAGACCCCATCTCACAAAAGAAGAGGCTGGGTGCAGGGACGAATGCCTGTCATCTCAGCACTCCTATGGGGCTAGGAAAGCTTGCAAAGGATGGGCGGGGTAGCCTGGGGTACACAGCATGCCAAAACAATGAGAGACCCTACCTCTGCAAGGTGGATAGAGAGAACTGATTCCTGCAAGTTGTCCTCTGACCTCCACAGGCACTCTGGCACATTCAGACCCCACCCATATCATAATAAGTAAATTGAATGATATATGAAAGTTGGCTAAGAATGTGTATGTATTTATATATTATATATAATATGTATTATATAATATAAATGCTGTATTATATATAGATACATATGTATATGTGTACATATGTATGCATGTGTATATATATGTGTGTATATGAATATGAGTGAAGAGGAACTAGCTCAGAAATCAAATCTAAACTAACAGTGATGATGAAGGCAACTGCAGAGGACATTGCAGACTATGGGCTTTGAGGTGACATTGATTTGAAAATACATGATTTGCCGGGCATGGTGGTGCACGCCTATAATCCCAGCACTTGGGAGGCAGAGGCAGGCGGATTTCTGAGTTCGAGGCCAGCCTGGTCTACAGAGTGAGTTCCAGGACGGCCAGGGCTACACAGAGAAACCCTGTCTCGAGAAAAAAAAAAAAAAGAAAGAAAAAAAAAGAAAAAGAAAATACATGATTTGCACTTACCAATTCACATCTGTGGCGCTGTGTTAGGCTTTGTTTTTGTTGTTGTTGTTGTTGTTTTTTTTTTTTTTAGGTTTATTTGCTTTTATTTTATGTGTATGAATTGTTTTGCCTGCATGCATGTCTGTACCACTTGTGTGTGGTGCCTAAGAAGGCCAGAAGGAATCAGGTGTTGGATACCCTGAACCGGGAGTTACAGATGGTTGTTAACTGGGTGGTGGCAACAGAACCCAGGCCCTCTATAGGAGGGAAGATTGCTCTTAAGATTGTAGTCATTTCCTTAGCCCCACCTGGGCTACTTTTTTTTTTTTCTTTTCCCTGAGACATCTCCCTTGATGTAGACTTGGCTAGCTTGGAACTTTTTCTGTGTAGGGCAGGCAGATTCTCCTGCTTCTGCCTCTGTGTGCCTGTGCCACACCCTCTCCAGCCTCTCTTCATTTTACATAGGACTCTGAGGGGTGTTTGGGAGGCAGCGGTGTAGAGAAATCTTGATGTAAAAGGAGTCAGTAGAACTTGAGATGGTGGACCTTAGAGAAGTGGAAATGATTTTCCTTCTCCCGGTTGGAAGAGAATTATTATACCTATAATTATTAAATCAAAACCACACAGACACATATCATTTGAGTGGCAGAGACAAGTGGATTTCTGTTGAGTTGGATGGCAGTCTGGTCTACACGGTGACTTCCAGAACAGCCAGGGATACATCATGAGGCCCTGTCTCAAAACATACCCACAAATAGCATCTTACATGTGCGGCTACTTATTTGCATTCAGTTTTATTAACTTACCATGGCACAAGTGTCATTTAATTAAAAAAAAGTTTTTTTTGTGGGTGTAGATCAGACCTAGGGCCTCATGTAAGCCCGGCAAGTTTTCCACCACTAAAGGTCACATCCTTAGCTCTTGTTTTTAATTTTTTTTTTTTTTTTTTTTTTTTTTTTTTTTTTTTAGACAGGGTTTCTCTGTGCAGTCCTGGCTGTCCTGGAACTCATTCTGTAGACCTCGAACTCAGAAATCCGCCTGCCTCTGCCTCCCAAGTGCTGGGATTACAGGCGTGCGCCACCACCACCCGGCCTTGTTTTTAATTTTTATTTATTTAACTTTTGTTTGTTTTTTGTTTTTCAAGATGGGTTTTCTGTGTAGCCCTGACTGACCTGGAACTGTCTCTAGCCCAGGCTGGCCTTAGATTCTGCTATCTTCCCATTTCCCCAGTGTTGGCTGAGTTAGAGGTGTGTGCTATGACCACCTGGCTCTAATTTAACATTTTTCTTTTTACGTGTATTTATTTGGTGGGGTGTGGGCACATGCCATGGTGTGCATGTGGAAGTCAGAAGACAGTGGGGTTCAGTTATGTGAATAAGGTTGGGTCCTCAGGGATGCCGTTGAGAGCCTCTGCCTGCTGACCCTTTACCTGCTGACCCACTGGACAGCCCGCTAACCCTGGCACATATATATATATATATATATATATATATATATATATATATATATATTTTTTTGTTTTTTTGTTTGTTTGTTTTTGTTTTTGTTTTTTGTTTTTTTTTTGTTTTTGAGAGACAGGGTTTCTCTGTATAGCCCTGGCTGTCCTAGAATTCACTCTGTAGACCAGGCTGGCCTCAAACTCAGAAATCCACCTGCCTCTGCCTCCCAAGTACTGGGATTTAAGGAGTGTGCCACCACTGCCCGACTTAATAAAGCATTCTTTTTTTTTTTTTTTTGGTTTTTTGAGACAGAGTTTCTCTGTATAGCCCTGGCTGTCCTGGAACTCACTCTGTAGACCAGGCTGGCCTTGAACTCAGAGATCCGCCTGCCTCTGCCTTCCAAGTGCTGGGATTACAGGCGTGCGCCACCACCGCCCGGCAATAAAGCATTCTTGATGCAACAACTAAGATGAATTTTCAGGGCATTCTAGAGATTTATGTGAATTCTGGCTATTGATAACAAATTGTCTTTTATTTCAAGTTGTTAATTCTTTATGCATTTCCTGTATTTAAAACGTTATGCTCTTCATGTTTCTCTTTGTATTCCCCCCTCCCCCACAGTATGAAATTAATCTTTTGGAGCTAATCCAGAGAAGAAGAGCCGTAAGTTAATGCTTAATTTTTTTAAGTTTTTTTTGTGTTGGGAGACACTGATTGTTGATAGCCAATGCTGTGCCCGAAGTGGATACTTGTAATTCTCTGATTGTTTTTTTAATCAGTACTGAGAGGGAGCATGTGTGAATGCCACTGTGGATAAGTGTGACTAATTAACTGGGGCTTTGTTTTGTCCCTTTTAGAGAATCAAATACTCATTTAAGAAGGATGAGATTGAATATTCTATGGTGCATCGGGTGCAAGGTGTCTTTGGTCGCGCTTCATCAAAGTGGAAAGTAAGTGTTAACGCGCACATGAAGAGACATGACGATCACGGTGTGTGTATTCGGACTTGGATGTTTGACTCTTTTTTTTTTTTTTTTTTTTTTTGGTTTTTATGAGACAGGGTTTCTCTGTGTAGCCCTGGCTGTCCTGGAACTTACTCTGTAGACCAGGCTGGTCTTGAACTCAGAAATCCTCCTGCCTCTGCCTCCCAAGTGCTGGGATTACAGGCGTGCGCCACCACGCCCGGCCCTCTCCAGTTCTCAATACTTACTTCCATGATGATACCGTTGCTGGAAACAGGTTTGGAGCCTTGTACGCCGTTAAGAAAGTTCATCTGATCCCTTTATTGTTACTCTGTGAGGATGATGCTAAGCGCTGTGTTTAATGCATTATCAGGGATTAGAAATTCAAAAGAGCTGGGCGTGGTGATGCCAACTTTGAATTCTGGTACTGGGGAGGCAGAGGCAGGCGGATCTAGAGTGTGTTCTAGGAGAGCCAGAGCTACACAGAGAAATCCTGTCTCAGAAAACCAAAAATAGGGGTTGGGGAGGGGCTTACCTAGCATGCGTAAAGCCCTGGGTTCAGTCCCCAGCACCTCAAATGTGGCACAAGTCTGTAATACCAGAGGCAGGAGGATCAGAAGTTCAAGGTTACCCTCTGCCTCGGCAGTTGATATCAATGGTTTTCGTTGACTAGCTGACTCATTTATCCCTACTTATGTATCACTAGCTACTTTGCCAGGTATTGTATTTGTGCAAAAAAAGGTCTGTCTGGTCTGGGGTACATGAGATTCCGTCAGGGAAAAGGCAGGAAAGGAAATTGCCAGGGAGATGGTTGGGTGGTGCCTTGTAGGTGGGCGGCAACCAGGGAGGTGCTGGTTAGTTTCGATGGAGACCGATGTATCTGAGAGTGCTTTACGTGGTTGGTGGGGTTAGACTCTCATGGTTAGGCGAGCCCAGGCTTCAGTGAGGAGGGCGCTCATAGGTGGAGAGTGTGAGGCACACGGGCTCCTTTGGAACCTGCCTGCTCTCACTGAAGTGAATTAATGCAATGGGAAGATGAAATTCAAGCAGTTTACCCTGTGCTTCCTTGTAGGATGATGTTCAACTTTGGCTATCCTACATAGTTTTTTGTAAGAAATGGGTAAGTAAAGCCATATGTAGCTTCCCCCTCTCTTTCCTCTTTTTTTTTTTTTTTTTTTTTGAGACTGGGTTTCACTGTGTGGTCCTGGCTGTCCTGGAACTCACTCTGTAGTAGACCAGGCTGGCCTCGAACTCAGAAATCTGCCTGTCTCTGCTTCCCAAGTGCTGGGATTACAGGTGTGTGCAACCACGCCCGGCTCCTCTCTTTCCTCTTAAGTTTCATTCTGTGTTACTGAACTCAATATTTTTCAAGAGGTACAAGGTTAACAGTTGGAGAAAGAACCCAGGGAGACAGAAGCTGGACCCCAGTGTCACATTTGGATAGCTGGCCATGTAAATGATTCTAAGTCACTTGAAAAGAAAATTGTTTTATATATATTTGCTCAGTAAAAAAAAAAAAAGCTAGAATGTTTATGTTTAATAGTTTATGTATAAAAAGCATGAGTGTGTTGTTAGTCTCTGGTAACAACAGATCTTTCTCATTGAGTGTGTGTGTGTGTGTGTGTGTGTGTGTGTCTGTGTCTGTGTCTGTGTCTGTGTCTGTGTCTGTCTGTCTGTCTCACTCTCTCACCATGTAGCCCCATCTGGTCTGGAACTTATTATGTAGACCAGGCTGGCCTTAAAGTCACAGTGCTCCATCTGCCGATGCCTCCTGAGTGCTGGTTTTAGGTCAAGAGCCATCATGCCTGGCTTCTTTCCCACTTGATTTTATAGTTAGTGTGTGTGTGTGTGTGTGTGTGTGTGTGTGTGTGTATATATACGAGAGGGGGAGAGAGAGAGAGAGAGAGAGAGCGCTTTATGGATGAGAAGCAGTGATTCCTGTGTTCAGGCAATAACATGTTTGCGTCTTCCTTTTCAGGGCACCAAAGCTCATCTTAGCAAGATATTCTCCACCATGCTTGCCATTCACTCAAACAAGCCAGGTATATCAAATCTACATGTTATTCAAAATCAGGCCATTTTAGAATTTATTGTGCGTGATGAACCTCAGAAATGATTGGGAGGCCTTGAGCTCAGTTTGCGGGGTCCTAGTTTATCTATCCCTGCTTGCTGGGTTGTCCCATCCCTGCCGGGTGTTGCATCTGTGGACAGGAAGGATGGGTTTTCTTTTAGCTGATGGGAAGTCTATTTGCTGGTTCTGTGGGTACATTTTATGTGGAGGTGGTAGGTGCTGAGTGGTCCTGAAGCCAGAAGGAGGAGATATTAACGTAGCTGTGTAAGGCAGGTTGACTGAGACTAGGTGTGCACAAAGTGTGAGAGAAAGGTTCTGTGAGTGGTGAGTAAGGTTGGGCTGCTCTCTAGTGGAGGTGCTCCAGGAACTGTTCTCAGGGAATTAGGTCAACCACAAACAGGAATCCGGTGGTCTTAGCAATACGAAGGCCTGCCTGTCATCCCTAAAGCAGGCGTGATTCCTAAGTTGAGGTTTCTGGAGTGATACATTAGTGGGTAAGGCAACTAACTACCTTGGTAACCCATGGGGGCAAGAGGTTCTGGGACTTTCCAGGCCCAGGTTCAGGAGTCACATGCTCAGAAGGCTAAAGGCAACGGCTTGCCGCTATTTGTGACCCTCCAAGTAAGTTCAGATGTGGTTAGCAAGCAGGGGTCATTTTGTGTATGTGTAAGCATGTGTGGCATATGTGTGGGTATGCACATGCCATGGCACGGTAAGTAGAGTTCAGAGAGAAACTTGTAGAAAGCAACTCTTTTCTACTATGGGTTCTAGGAACCAAATTCCGGTCATTAGATGGGTGGCAAGCACCTTTCCCCGCCGAGCTGGCTTGCCAGCCCCTTCTCTGACTTTAGATGGAGTTGTCAAACTCACCATTAGAAACTCCCTCGGCCCCTCTCTCTTTCCTGTTGTAAGATTAACAAATAATTCGTGAAGTATTAAAATTGGAGCATTGATGCCTACTGAAATTAAGTCTGATTTTCTCCTATAGCTTTGTGGATTATGGCAGCCAAATGGGAAATGGAAGACCGCTTGTCTTCAGAAAGTGCCAGGCAGCTGTTTCTTCGGGCTCTACGCTTCCATCCTGAGTGTCCAAAGCTCTATCAAGAAGTGAGTTTGGGGGCATGTAGGATGAGAGAGAGAAATGGCTCTGTGACCTTCAGAGTGAGACAGCGATGTCTCTCTGATATGTAGAGAAGAGATATTTGTTAAAATGAAGGTATCCCCCCCTCTTCTGTATACTCTGTGTTCTCCTGGGTAAGTGTGCTTCATGGAAATTTTGTTGCTATTAAAAACAGAGATGCTAGAAAGATGGCTCAGCAGTTACCAGCACTGGAGGGTACCAGACCCCAGTACAGATGGTTGTGAGCCACCATGTGGTTCCTGGGAATTGAACTCAGGACCTCTGGAAGAGCAGTCAGTGCTCTTAACTGCTGAGCCATCTCTCCAGCCCTGCTTAACTTTTTTTTTTTTTTTTTTTTTTGGTATTTTGGATTTGGTTTTTTCGAGACAGGGTTTCTCTGTATAGCCCTGGCTGTCCTGGAACTCACTCTGGCTGGCCTCGAACTCAGAAATCCACCTGCCTCTGCCTCCCAAGTGCTGGGATTACAGGCGTGCACCACCACTGCTCTTGCACTTTTTTATTATCCTGACAAAATACCTTGACCAAGGGAATTCATAAAAGAAAGCATTTAGTTTATGTGCTCATGGTCCCGGGGTTAAAGTTCACGACTATCATTGCAGGGAGCATGGCAACAGGCAGGCAGGCATGGTGCGGTGCTGGAGTAGTAGCTGAGAGCTGACGTCTGATCCACAAACTTGAAGCAGAGAGGGAGCTAATTGGGAGTGGTGTGTGCTTTTGAAACCTGAAAGCCCATCCTAAGGCCATATGTTCCATCAGCTGGGGACCAAGCATTCCAGTGCACGAACCTTTGGGAGTCATTCTCCTTCAAACCACCACCCAAGGAAACAACAGTTCTTGTTTAGTAAGCAATTCTCAGACGTCTCCTCCTTTGCTGCTAAATGGGATTGAAATCTGGATTACCCATTGAGCCTTCATGCACACTTTTTACTACACATGGCTGAGTTTAAATGAAACCATGTGTAGAAACTTCCATTAAGTCTTTCCTACAAAAGAAAGACTTTTACATGGATTACACATCAAACGATCTCAAAGTAATCTCATCTTCACCTTACCTCATCAATATCAGCTAGGTTCATTCCACAGTAAAATGTGGTCCTCTCATTTTCCTGGATCAGATACTATTTTTTTTTAAAGGAGCCGTCTTGAATGTTTTTAATTTAAAAAGCATCCCTAAGGACATTTAGGTCATTATTTCCTTTTTTTTTAGTACTTTAGGATGGAGCTGATGCATGCTGAGAAACTGAGGAAGGAAAAGCAAGAATTGGAAAAGGCCGCCATGGATATGGTAAGAGCCAGTGTCCTGCCAGTCCTCCATCTTTCGAACCTCCTTAGAAATTAAACTAGAATCCTTGAGTTATACTTTTCTTTCCAATTTAATGTTACATTTTTCACTTTCAAATGAGTTTGTAAGTTATTTTAGCTTTAGAACTATATTTTAGTGTGTTTCTGGCATGGTGTTTGTGGAGGTCAGAGGACAGCTGAGGGAGTTGGCTCTCTCTTGCCACTTGGATCCTTGTCCCACTGAGCCCTTGTGTGGGCTCTTGATCCTCCTGCCTCAGCCTTCTGAGGGGTGAGATTAAAGGTATACCTCACCATCTCTGGCTCTTTTCCTTTTTATATAATTTGGAATGTGATGGAATAACTTTGAAGAAAAAGCTTTGAATGTCAGAGCTGGCGTTATGAGGCATATCTGTAATAACAGTATTTGTGAATCTGAGTCAGAAGGTTTATGAGTTCTGGGCTAGCCTGGGCTACATAGCAAGACCCTGTCTTCAAAAAGATAAAACAACAAAACTAAAACAGAAACAAGAGAGTTTGCTGTACCATAATTGTGGTTTTAGCCCAGAACTTTGTGTGTAGGTGGCGTGTGCATGTGTGGGGTTTGTTTATGTCTCCACATGTGAGGGAGTGTGTGCGTGCATGCCTGTACATGTAAGTGGTAGCCAGAGGTTGGCATGTGTCCCTTCAGCTGCTTCTCCACCTTACATTTTATCTTCTAATCACTTTTGAGAATGCTGTTTTGAGGGTGGGGCACATGTCAGGTCGTTGTGTGGAAGTCAGAGGTCGGTTTGTCACATGGGCCCAGGAGTCCATCTCAGGTGGTCAGCCAGCAGCAGGCACTCTCCTCACTGTGCCATCTCGCCAGCTCTTATTTATCTTTTAAGTTACACTATTTATTGTTGTTGTTGTTTTTGTTATTATTGCAGTATACATGTGGAGGTCAGAGGATGGGTAACTTAGAGGAGCTGGCTCCCTTCCTCCATCACTAACCTAGCCCAGAGGTCTAGCCCAGGTCATCAGGCCTGGCAGCAGGCACCTTGACCAATGAGTCATCTCACTGGCCCTTATTATTATTCTTTTTTATTCATCGGTATGTGGTTCTGTGGTGCTTGGATCACTTATGTTGACTAGACTGGCCTTGAACTCAGAGAGACCCACCTGCCTCTGTCTCCTGAGTGCTGGGATTAAACTGTGCCTACATGTAAGATACTTTCATTCATCTGTTTGTGTGTGTGTTGGGTGGTGGTGGGGTGTCTTTTTTTTTTTTCTGAGACATGGTTTCTCTGTGTAGCCCCTCACTCTGTAGACCATGCTGGCCTCGAACTCAGAAATCCGCCTGCCTCTGCCTCCCAGAGTGCTGGGATTACAGGTGTGCGCCACCACTACCCGGCGGCGGTGGTGGGGTGTCTTACAGCATCATCCTGTGTGTGTGGTGGTCAGGGGACAACTTGTGGGGGTTGGGTCTCTCCTTCTACAATGTGAGTTCCAGGGACTGGACTGTCATAAGTGTTGGGTGGCAAGTGTCTTTCCCTTTTAAGCTATTTTGTTGGTCCTTGTCATCCTGTTTTTTGAGAAAGGGGTCTCCTCGCTGAACATGTAACTCACCAGTTTGACCAGACAGCTGGCAAGCAGGCCCCATCGATTCCTGTCTTTTTCCCCTGGCACTAGGGTTACAGGTGCCTGCCACCACTCCTGCCTTTTGCATAAGTATTGGGGACACACTGTGTCCTTATACTTGTGTGGCAAGCACTTCATCAACTGAGAAGTCTCCCCGTCCCTCAGAACGCTTTTTATTCAAATAAAACACTAAAGAGAAGGATAATCAAGGTATGTGCAGCCGGTGTGTTCTGGCCTAAATGGAGAGGCAGCTGGGTCACACTGATGCTCAGGCTGCACTCCTCACACGTGAAGGAGCTAGCCTTGAATTGTGATTTGTCAGAGGTCCTGTGGCGCTGGTGGTCGAGGCCTGTTAATCTCCATCCTGGTGGGTTGTTTTTGGTTTTTTGGTACTTCCCAGCCCTGCCTTTTCATTCACGGTTGATGTAACTCTTTGTAGGGGAATTTCGATCATCCTGAAGAAATCCTAAAAGGCGAGTTGGCACGGATCATTTACAAAAATTCTATAAGCAAGATTAAAGGTAGGTATCCTCTAGATACTTATTTTTGGTAGGTGTTCTGTTTGTGAGGAGAAGGACTGTTAGCTTGTAGGCAAAGTATACTGTGTCTTCACAAAAAGCTTCCTTCTGAGCTATCATTGGGTATTTCAATAAGGTTTTATTGAGTATTCAACTAATTTGGGGGAGTTGAAAGGAATAGATGATATAATCTTTGCCTTATGCTCTTTATAAAGTTATTAAGTTTTATTAAGTTTTTTAAGTTTTTAATAGTTATATTTTTTTATAAAACTTAAGAATAGTTAGAAATAATTCAAAATATTAATGTCTTTGTACATGTATTGGGGATATAGAAATATCTTCTTTGTTTTATTTAAAAAAAAGTCACCACGAGAAGGCTACCCGCTCTAACTATGAGCACGGCTTAGTGGTACATCATGCATGAGGTCATGGGTTTGATCCAGCACCAGGAAACAAAAATGAAGTTTGATATGGTGCCCCAACACCCGCTGAAACAGGAGGAGTGTGAGTTGGAGGCCGTCTGAGTAGGGCTTGTAGCTTAGTGATGAGTGCTTGCCTCGCCTGCACTGTGCTGTAGGTGTGATCCCTACCATTAGGGTTCAGGGCAGGAGCAGAAGCCAGCCATGGCTAGATAGTGAAGCCCTGTCTCAAGGCAGAAGATAGCAACCCCCAAAAGACTAACTCTAATACATAAAGAAAATGGGGCGTTTAGACTGAAGTGTGTCTTTACAGTTTAACCGACAACAGATGGCTCTCTCCCTCGATTTTTAAATTTTAGGTGCGGAATTCCATGTGTCACTTCTTACTATTGCTCAGCTATTTGATTTTGCCAAAGATCTACAGAAGGAGATTTATGATGAGTAAGTAAAACAGCGGTGAGGCCAGCATGTCTGTGTCTGGTCTGTGTTCAGATCTGAGGCTGGGCGAAAGAGAAAAAGAATGTACGCTGGGCAGTGGTACACGCCTTTAATCCCAGCACTTGGGAAGCAAATGCAGATGGATCTCTGAGTTCGAAGCCAGTCTTGTCTACAGAGTGAGTTCTGAGACAGCTAGAACTACACAGAGAAACCCTGTCTCAAAAAACCAGAGCAAGGGCTGGAGAGATGGCTCAGTGGGTAAGAGCACTGACTGCTCTTCCAGAGGCTCTGAGTTCAATTCCTAGCAATCACATGGTGGCTCACAACCATCTGTAAAGAGATCTGGCGCCCTCTTTTGGAGTGTCTGAAGATAGCTACAGTGTATTTATTTATAATAAATAAATCTTAAAAAAAAAAGAAAGAAAATTTCACTTAA
Organism: Apodemus agrarius; assembly: GCA_964023405.1. Lineage (NCBI taxonomy): Eukaryota > Metazoa > Chordata > Mammalia > Rodentia > Muridae > Apodemus > Apodemus agrarius. The sequence goes on along the minus strand of OZ030015.1, from coordinate 65,963,116 downwards.
ATTATATATGCATATTTAAAAAAGAAAGAAATAATTGTGTGTATTAATTTTTGTGCTGTGATGAAACCCTATAACCAAAAACAATTTAGGGAAGAGAGAGTTTGTTTTGGCTTATGGTTCCCAAAGCCTAGAGTCCATAATGGTGGGAAAGACATGGCGTGCTGGTGCAAACAGAAAGTTGGCTGGTGACATCTTTCCCTGCACACAGGAAGCAGAGGGTGATCAGGAAATGAAGTATGGCTCTAAACCCACAAACCCTGTCCCCAATGATGTTCTAGGAAATGAAGTATGGCTCTAAACCCACAAACCCTGTCCCCAATGATGTTCTAGGAAATGAAGTATGGCTCTAAACCCACAAACCCCATCCCCAGTGATGTTCTTTCTTCAGATTCCCAAATCCCCAAACAGTGGCACAAACTGAGACTGAGTGCTCAGATCCACGGGCCTTTGGAGTGCTTCTCACTGGGTCCGCGGCATAATGTTTACACTGGGCACTGTCATTCTTAGGTCTCCCTTCTCCATGCCATAGGAGATAAGCTAGAACATGCATCACTTTGTGCTTTGGATTCTTCAGCGTTTTGGTAGAGAGTTCAGTTGTGCTTTTTCTCTGCCTCTGTTAGAAGAATTCAAGAGAGCAGGCTCTGCAGGGCTCACGGAGGTGTCTATGGCCACAGAAAACTACTGATGTGATTTGGAGAGCTATAATAATTTCAAAGATAATATTTGTTGGGGTTTTGTTTGTTTATTTCTATACAGGGTCTGGAACTCACTAGGTTGGCCTTGAACTTGTGGGAATCATTCTGCTTCAGGTCTCTGAATGCTGGGAATATAGGCTTGTGCCACCGTGCCCAGCTAAAAGTTAACATTTGTAAATGATGCCTGAAACAATCTGAAATCCAATTGTTATATAACAACGTTGTTCCACTCATAAGTCTATTCATTCAGCTGGTTTAGAACGCCTGTTAAGAAATTACTCTTGTGGAAGCCGGGTGGTGGTGGCGCACGCCTGTAATCCCAGCACTTGGGAGGCAGAGGCAGGTGGGTTTCTGAGTTTGAGGCCAGCCTGGTCTACAAAGTGAGTTCAGGACAGCCAGGGCTACACAGAGAAACCCTGTCTCAAAAAACCAAAAAAAAAAAGAAAAAGAAATTACTCTTGTGTTATTGCAACTGTAAAAGGGTCTCCTGTGTCCTTTTGTGGGCTATAGGAATTCTGTTATTCCTGAATTAGTTTCTATCACGGGGCAGGTGCCAATAAACTGTAATTTTCAGCCTCCAAACTCTGCACACCGATGACCCACTCACTTGGGATTATGTGGCACGGCGAGAGTTAGAGATCGAGTCCCAACCAGGTGAAGAGCAGCCTGTGTCGAAACAAGCCAAAGCGGTGGAGGTGGGCCGAAGGGAAGAGAGGTGCTGTGCGGTGTATGAAGAGGCAGTGAAGACCCTGCCTACAGGTGAGTCTGCCTTGCGGGGTGAGAGTGGCGGCGCACGACTGGACCAGTCTCATTCTCAGCACCTTCACTGGTATGGGAAGGCTCTGTGTAGAGCTCAGTGGTGGGGCTCTTACCCAGCAAGCATGTGCCCTGAGTTCAGTCCCTAGAAGAGGAGAAAAAAAGAAGAGAGATCTCTGTATGGGCCAGTTTACAGTGTGCCTGGCTTGCTTTTTCTTTCCTTAAATTGAAAAAAAATATTGTGTGTATTTATTTTATTATGTGTGTGTGTATATGTGTGTGAGTGAGTGCCACAGTGTACATGTGTGGTCAGGACAGCTCACTGAGTTGGGCTCCCCCCCACCTTTAAAGATTTGTTTGTTTGGGTTTTTTTGTTTGTTTGTTTGTTTGTTTTTTTCGAGACAGGGTTTCTCTGTGTAGACCTGGCTGTCCTGGAACTCACTCTGTAGACCAGGCTGGCCTCGAACTCAGAAATCTGCCTGCCTCTGCCTCCCAAGTGCTGGGATTACAGGCGTGCGCCACCACCGCCTGACTAAAGATTTATTTATTATTATATATAAGTACACTGTGGCTGTCTTCAGACACACCAGAAGAGGGTGTCAGATCTTATTACAGATGGTTGTGAGCCACCATGTGGTGCTGGGAATTGAAATCAGGACCTCTGGAAGAGCAGCCAGTTCTTAATTGCTGAGCCATCTCTCCAGACCCTCCCCCCCTTTTTTTTAAAGATTTATTTATTTAAGGGCTTCTCCACTGGCATGTGGGCCAAGACCCTCAGGCGTGGCATCCAGAGCCTTTATGTGGAGAGCTGTCTTGCCAGCCTTTGTTTACTTCCCTTTGTTTTTGTGAGTCAGGACCTCATGTATCCCAGGCTGGCCTTAACCCACTCTGCCAACTCTGTATACTTATCCCTGTATGCCTCTTTCTAGTTGTTCTTTCTGTGATGGGGAAAAGCCAGACTTTTTCATGATGAGATTTCATGTGGCCCAGGCTGGCCTTGAACTCCTGATCCACCTGCCTCTGCCTCCTGTGTGCTAGGATTATAGGTGTGTGCTGGAGCTTTTGTGAACTTCTTCAGTAATAGAGATATTTATGCTCATTTGTTTGGCATAGATAATACTGACATATAATCTAGGGAGCGGGGATATAGCTCAGTTGGTCAAGTGCTTGGTAGAGCATCTGAAGCGCTGGGCGTGATCCCAGCACTGGAATAAGCCGCAGGTGCCGGTGCGGACTTAATAATGGAAATGCCTTGGAGGCCCCAGAGTTCAAGGTTATCGATAGTCAGAGAGCAAGTTGGAGGCTTCTCTGAGCCTCACGATCCTTGTCTAGGATAAACAAAACAAAACAAAGTAAGCCAACCGTCAAACCCTAAGAAATAATTCAGAAGCCTGTTTATTATTCTATATCTTTTTTCTTTTTCTTTTTTGGTTTGGAGATAGGGTCTCACTATGTAGCCTTGGCTAGCCCAGAACTTTCTATGTAGACTAGGTGGCCTTGAACTCTGCCTGCCTCTACCTCCTCAGTGCTGGGGTTAAAGGGGTGAGTCACTACATGGGGTGCCATCCCATATCTTTCACTAGAGATTGCATATTTTGTTTGGTAATATGGAATATTAAAGCGGTGGAGATGGGAAGCCTGGACAAGGATTTGAGCTGTGACTGCTCCTTGCTTTCTCCCAATGCCTGACACATTCGAGTCAGAACAGTGGGAAGCCAGGTTAGTTCAAACGTTGTTTTTAAAAACAATTCATCATTATTATTTTTTACTTTATTGCCCCTGTGAGTGAATAATGCCACATGTTCTGGTACCCACAGAAGCTAAAAGAGGGGGTCGGACCCCTTGGACTGGTGTTGCTGGGGTTGTGAGCTGCCCAGTTTGAATGCTAGAATCCTAACTCAGGTCCTCTGGAAGAACAGCGAGTGCTCGGGCCACCCCCAGCTCCTAATTTAGACTTTCTTTAGAGTAGTGTCCTCTTGAAAGGAAGGTGTTTGAACTAAGAGGACTGGTGACCTAATTGGTGTCATCTGACTTTTCCAGAGGCCATGTGGAAGTGTTACATCACCTTTTGCTTGGAGAGGTTTTCTAAGAAGACCAGTAGTGTGCCCCTCCGAGGGCAGGTAAGGATTTCCGTTGCGTAGCTACTTGAGTGGTTAGAAGTGTCTGTTCTCTAGAGAAGGATGCTGGGCAGCTTCCAGCATTTCATGCTCACTCACTCTTCTTGCTGTGGGCGACCTGCCGTCATGGAGATCTAGCCTGCGTCGCCCTTACTCTGGATATAGGGCAGGGGAGCTTTCTGCTGCCTGCACTGTGCCAGGTGCAGGCACTTAGCTCATCTCATCCTGAGTCACGCCCCATTCAGGACTCAGTGCCAACTCGGAGTTCTCAGACATGTGCAAGATCACTTGCCCAGTTCAGTGGCCAGAGGCCCCTGCCAGTGTCTACTTAATGACCGGACATATTTCTGATTCCAGAGGCTGGAAAGAACCATGCTTGCATTCAGGAAGGCCCATGAACTGAAGCTCCTTTCTGAAGTCCAGTACAAGCAGTGGGTAAGGCATGGAGACACATTCACTGCCTGTTACATGTGCTTTATTCTTTTTTTGTCTTGTTTTGTTTTGTTTTTTGTTTTTTCGGGACAGGGTTTCTCTGTATAGCCCTGGCTGTCCTGGAACTCACTCTGTAGACCAGGCTGGCCTCGAACTCAGAAATCCGCCTGCCTCTGCCTCCCAAGTGCTGGGATTACAGGCATGGGGGTGTGTGTGTGTAAGAATAGTTTTCTTTACTGTAGGACCACCTCTCCAGCTTTCCTTCCCCTCCCCTCTCCTTCCTCCCCTCCCCTCCCCTCCCCCCCTTTCCTTTTCCCTTCCTCCCTTCTCAGGCCTTTTTTCCCCTCCCTTCCCTTCCCCACCTTCCCTTCCCTCCCTTTCCCTCCTTCTCCTTTCCCCCCTTCCCCTTCCCTCCCTTTTACTTCCTCCATTTTCCTTCCCAACCCCCTCCCGTCCCTTTGCCCTCTTCCTCTCTCCTCCTCCTCCACCCCTTGGCTCTCCCTGATCGTCTCATTTCTGCGGCATTGCACTGTGACCCTGGCGCTGGGAAGGCAGGCCGATCCCTGGGGCTCATCTATGCAGTTCAGGGTTTGGACCCTCAGCACCCATGTAAATGCCTAGAATTCCAGTGTGAAGGTAGAGACGATTCCCAGAGTGACCTGGCTAATTAGATTAGTGTATGTGCGAGTTCTGGGTTTAGTTGAAAGACCCTGCCTCAGTGAATAAGTTGAGAACAGTGGAGGAAGCACAGTCATATGGATGAACACCGGCATACACATTTGAACCCACATACATGTACACACACATGCACACATAACACACATAGACACATGAAAAAAAAATAGAAGGAAATACTGGAAAACACCCAGTATTTCTCTTTCTCTCTCTCTCTCTCTCTCTCTCTCTCTCTCTCTCTCTCTCTCTCTCTCACACACACACACACACACACACACACACACACACACACACACACACACTCTCTCTCTCTCTCTCTCTCTCTCTCTCTCTCTCCTATATCAGTATGCATATATGTACACTCACACAAATAACATATATGTCTTTCTTTTTTTTTGTTTTTGTTTTTGGATTTGTTTTTTTGGAGACAGGGTTTCTCTGTATAGTGCTGGCTGTCCTGGAACTCACTCTGTAGACCAGGCTGGCCTTGAACTCAGAAATCCGCCTGCCTCTGCCTCCCAGAGTGCGGGGATTACAGGCATGCGCCCTGCTCATATGTCTTTTTTGGGGGGGGGTGGCTTTTGGAGACAGGGTTTCTCTGTGTGGTCCTGGCTGTCCTGGAGCTCCCCATATATGTCTTAATTTACAAATTATTCTGGTTTTCCCATAATCTTTCTGGTAAAGTTACTCAAACTTTTTTTTTTCTTTTTTTCTTTTTCTTTTTTTTTGGTTTTTTGAGACAGGGTTTCTCTGTAGCCCTGGCTGTCCTGCAACTCACTTTGTAGACCAGGCTGGCCTCAAACTCAGAAATCCACCTGCCTCTGCCTCCCAAGTGCTGGGATTAAAGGCGTGCGCCACCACGCCCGGCTTTTTTTTTTTTTTCTTTTTTAATTTACTCTAACTTCTTAACTTGGTCCCTGCCCACAATTCTGGAAGCATCTTCTGTCACCCTTCAATCATGCTAAACATGAATTTCCTCTTGTATTAAGTTTGTCTCTCATCTTCAGCCCCTTGTGCATACTGGTTGGAGAGCCTTCTCTTTCCCGGGTTCTGTGTTTTCCTGTGTGGTACCTGTTTGTCCTTACGTTTGCCGCAATGGTTCCCGTCCTGAAGTTCTTTCTCACCATTGCCGTGGCCAGTGCTGGCTGTCCTGCACTGCTCTCCGTAGCAACGTGATTCTTTTTCTGTCTCGGCAGACATCTTGCCGTCTCGGTAGATTGGAAGCTCTGTGGTAGGGAAGAGTGTCTGGTTTTTTCAGTATTAAGTTTGCTTTGTAACAATGCGTAGTAACTACACTTGCTGCAGACTGCTGTTCATTGCGTTTTTTTCACAATTGTAAGATTCTGTTGTAAACTGATTGAAAGGGTATGGGTGTTTGGCTGCAGGGGCATCTTTCCGTCGTACGGGTCTTAGGAGGCTGGAAGAGGGTGTCAGGTCCCCTGAGACTAAGTACAGACAGTTGTAACCTGCCATGTAGGTACTGGGAATTGAACCCAGGTCCTCTGGAAGAACAGCCAGTGCTCTTAATCCCTGAGCCTTAACCTCTCCAGCCCCCCATGATTCATGTTACATACTATCAAATTGCATTTTGGAAAAGTTATACCAGTGAACTCCACTGAATGAATACATGCGTTTCCTTACAAGTCTACAAATACCGTTTTTTACCTTTATTATGCTCTAGTGGGTGTGGGTTCTAGCTTACATTAGTTAGACTCTCTGCTTTTCATCCTTTTCTGATTTAAGGAAATTATCAGCACTCTGTATGTATATGTCATGGCGTGTGTGTGAGGAGAGTCCCTTTGGAAGGATTCTTCCCTTCAGTGTGGGATGGAACTCAGGCTGGCAGGGCTGCCTGGCAGGCACCTTTACCTGCGGAGCCATCTGTCTCATCAGCCTTCTTTTTGACTTTCTGATAGTCCTTTGGGTAGGAGAGGGAAGGAGGAGGAACCCCAGATGCCCTTCCTGCCCGTTTAGCAGCTGTGGTAAAGGTGTAGTGGGAAGGCTGTTGAACTGACCGGCAGAAATAGTCTTTATGTACATCTGTTTACGTCTGTAATCTTGCTTTCAAGTGGCGCTTTATAGTGTGCTCTGCCTTTCTTAGATTGACTTGTTGCTGCGCCAGGACCTCTTCAAAGAGGCTCTGCAGGTGGCAGAAGCCGGGACTGAATTGTTCAAGGACTCCGTAAGCATGTGGCAGACAAGGCTCCAGGTGCTCATTGGCTCAGAGAGCCCAGAAGTGGCGATGCACTTTGAGGAAGCCTTTGCACACCTCAAACCCCAGGTCTGTGAACTGTTGCTTTTATATTTCTCTTTTTTTTTTTGTTTTGTTTTGTTTTGGTTTTTTGAGATAGGGTTTTTCTGTATAGCCCTGGCTGTCCTGGAACTCACTCTGTAGACCAGGCTGGCCTCGAACTCAGAAATCCGCCTGCTTCTGCCTCCCAAGTGCTGGGATTAAAGGCGTGTGCCACCACTGCCCTATTCTGTTTAAATATCCTTTTTAAAAAAGATTTATTAATTATTATTATTGTATGTAAGTACACTGTAGCTGTCTTCAGACACCAGAAGAGGGCGTCAGATCTTTTTACAGATGGTTGTGAGCCACCATGTGGGTGCTGGGATTTGAACTCATGATCTTCGGAAGAGCAGTCAGAGCTCTTCTCCGCTGAGCCATCTCCAGCCCCCTGTTTAAATATCTTAAAAATAAAGAATACCAATGTAATATTCTCACTGGCATCCACATCTGATTATAAACTCATCGTGCAATCACGAAAATCCAGACTTCAGTGCTCTGTGTTTATTTGGCAGTAACTTTTTTGTATTAGCGAGTGGGAAGATGGACTGCAGAGGGTCAGGCGGGAACAGACTCCCTTCCTGCTCTCTGCCGTCCACCTGTCCACACTGAAGATCAGGCAGGCCAGCCTACTCAGTTCTTACACAGTGGCTCCCAGACTGCAGACACAGACCCGGGTAGCCGTGGGGCCAGTTGGCTGTGGGCTTTTGTTCACTTCACTGAAAGATGATGCTAATGGTGGCTGCAGTTGGGATTCCCCATTGGAATTGGACTAAATTATCAAGGTGTTGCTCTGGATGGCCTGGCTGGGGGCTGCAAGGACCGTCTTTATAGCGGTGGGTCTCCAGAGCAGCGTGCTGGGTAGACACATCTAACGGCTTCCTTTTTGTGACAGGTTTGCCTGCCCTTGTGGATTTCTTGGGCAGAGTGGAGTGAAAGCGCTAAAAGCCAGGAGGACACGGAAGCCATCTTTAAGGTACATCAGGTTCCTGTGTCTGTCCCATGTGCAGGGATTGGGTATTTCATATCCTAAGTCTTGATGACTTAGTGGCTCGGGTGGGTCTTCATAATATGTTTTGATATCTCTAAGTTCCTTTTGTTTTTCTTTTAAATGTAGAAAGCTATTTTAGCTGTCACAGGTGCCAGTTCAGTAACCCTGAAGGAGAAATACCTGGATTGGGCTTATCGGAGTGGAGGCTACAAAAAGGCCAGAGCAGTGTTTAAAAGGTACTCGCAGGTGCTCAGAGCTGTTCCCGTCCTGCCTACACTCAGCCCCTCATACCTACCTACTATGTGCATCACACACAGTGTCTGCAGCAATGACCCGAGAAACTTTCTAGACTTAGTTCCTTTTTCTTTTTTCTTTTTCTTTCTTTTTTTTTTTTTTTTTTTGGTTTTTCGAGACAGGGTTTCTCTGTATAGTTCTGGCTGTCCTGGAACTCACTCTGTAGACTAGGCTGGCCTCGAACTCAGAAATCCACCTGTCTCTGCCTCCCAAGTGCTGGGATTAAAGGCGTGCGCCACCAACACCCGGCTTAGTTCCTTTTTCTGATTTTGCATAGTTAAAGCATTTCATACACTTGGGGTAAATAACAATTAGATCATTGTAATTATGTCATTAGTACATGCAGCTCTGTTGGCACACCATTTATTTATAAACCAGTAGAGATTGAGCCCAGGGCTTTGTACTTGCACAAGGGCTGGCTGGACCACGGGGCTGCATCTTCAGCCTAGAACATCCTTTTAAGCCTTCTTTCTTACATAGTCGATACACTATAATCCTAGTTTTGAACACAGTTGAAAAGCATTAGGCTGCTTTTTTCCCTTATAGCCAGGCTGCTTTGTGGGTTCCTTTTTCTTCCACCCTTCTCCACTCCTCTTCTTCTCCCTTTCAGCCCCCCTAACACTAGGTAGGAGAGAAAAAAGAACAGAGGGCCAGGGGGCCGCAGTATCCTTAGACTGCTTCCTGCTGACGAAGGGCATTGAGTTCCTTGATCTTCACCATCAGGATCTCTAATTTCTTCTTTTCTCTTTGCACAACTACTTGACAAAGAGCAACAATTTAAAGCCAACCAGCAGTCTCTGCCAGGCCTCTAGCATTTACATCTCCTCTGAAGAGGCCTGGATACCAAACATCACACACTGGCAGAGACTCTCTGCAGCTGTCAAACCACGCCCCTGCTAGAGCGCGAGGCAAATCATAGTCAGCTGCTGTGGACAAATCTGAAGCAGCCAAGCCTCTTCTCCTACACCGGGGATTGAAACGAAAACATATTCTTATAATATTTGTGTTTTTAAAGAAACCAAAATTCTCACTACATTTCCTCTTCAGTAAAACTTAATAGCAGCACTTATTTAAGATCGATGACTAAGTTAGGAGATCATTTGAGCCTAGAGCTTAGAGCCCAAACAAGGCAACATAGAGGAAAATGTTATAAAGACAGATGAAAGTAGCAGCAACAGCAACAACACAAAACGTGTGTGGAGAATTATTTTAGGGTGGCGAAGGGTCAGTCGCTCCGAGCTGAGGCATGGGACTGGCTCCAGCAGGTCCAGTTTGGCTGTGTTAACCTGTTGTTGGGAGCAAAGCCTGGTTATTCATCGATGTGTATGAGTTGTAAAAGGCTTTCTCTCGCTGCTGGAACTAACATTTCCACTCCCTTTTAGTTTACAGGAAAGCCGTCCATTTTCAGTTGAGTTTTTCAGGAAAATGATGCAGTTTGAAAAGGAGCAGGTGAGTATTCCGAGCACTTCCTGCCTGGAATCACATCTCTGTGATTACACTCAGAGCAGTGCAGTGCAGTGCTGTTTAAAAAACTTGTTAGAGCGGAGCGCAAACTCCCAGTCCCTAGGATCAGCCTTTTTCCATAGAGCTGGTAAGAATGGTAGTCAAGCCAATTGGAGAAAGTCATCCGTGGAGGACCAGGAAACCCAGACAGGACAGGAAGCTCTGTGCTGTGCTATGCTGCGGTGTGCTGTGCTGTGCTGTGCTGTGCTGTGCTGCGCTGCGCTGCGGTGTGCTGTGCTGTGCTGTGCTGTGCTGTGCTGTGCTGTGCTGTGCTGTGCTGTGCTGTGCTGTGCTGTGCTGTGCTGCGCTGCGCTGGTGAGGTACAGCTAGTGCTGAACGCCTGTGTACTGTTCCTCTCCTGTCTTAGGCTGTAGACTGTAGAGTGAGCACTTAATTCCTGTTTCAGGTGGTCTTAACTGTAGCTTATGAATAGTGAAAGGTAGGAAAGTCTCAGTTAAAAAGTAATAGCTTAGAGTAGTAGTGCACTGTACACCTTTAATCCCAGCACTCAGGATCTCTGTAAGTTTGAGGTCAGCCTGTTCTAGGTACTGAGTTCTAGGCTAGCCAGGGCTACATATAAAGATCCTGGCTCCAAAATCAAACAAACTCTCATATTTCTTTTGTTGTTGTTGTTGTTTTTGAGACAGGGTTTCTCTGTGTAGCCCTGGCTGTCCTGGAACTTGCTCTGTAGACCAGGCTGGACTTGAACACAGGTTGGCCTGCCTCTGCCTCCCGAGTGCTGGGATTAAAGGTGTGTGGTACCTTCCCACCCCCAAAGAAAAGATACATTTTAAAGTTTTGTCATAAAGTGGCTGTAGAGGTGGCTCAGTGGTTAGGAGCACTGGCTACTCTTCCATAGGTCCTGGGTTTGGTTCCCAGCACTGGCATGACTTCTAACTGTTCGTAACTTCAGTTTCAAAGATCCAACACTCTTTCTAGCCCTCATGAGCACTGTATGCAAATGATACACATATATGTCAGACGTGTGTGGCCACATGTTATATATGCTAACACACAGTTACTAACATTCAGCTTTCTAACAGAATTATGATTGTCTCACTGATGTGTAGTCTTCCAAAAGGATTGCAACTTTTCATAAAGATGGTCAGCTAACGGATCTACTGGATGTGCCTGCCCATGTCCTCATGGCTCTCTAAGTATTTAGCTTTGCTCTTTTGTTGTTTCTTTGATTTTGGTATTTTACTTGGTATTTATTTTTATTTGAATTTTGAAAAATTACTAGTGAGATTGAGCTTCTGTTTTGTGCTGAAGAATAATATAGTCTTACATGATGAGACAGTTTAGCATAATATTTATAATCAATCTCTGTATTATTAATGTAATAATTATGCCTAGACAAGTCATTTCATTTTAAGTCTTACACATACAAGGCCCAATGGGATAGTGGATAGGAAAGAATATGTATAGTACCATGTATATTATGATCCTTTAGCAAAGTGTATTTGCATATTTATGCATATGAAGTTAAACTGACTTCAAAATAATGTGGCTTGGAGAAGGGAGATTTGAATAAAGGAAATATATATATATTTTTTTTGAGACAGGGTTTCTCTGTGTGGCTTTTGACTGTCCTGGAACTCACTCTGTAGATCAGGCTGGTCTTGAACTCAGTGATCAGTCTGCCTCTGTCTGAGAGTAAAGGCATGTGCCACCACCGCCAAGTGTTTTTTTTTTTCTTTTTAAGATTTATTCATTTTATTTATGAGTACATTGTAGCTGTCTTCAGACATGCCAGAAGAGGGCATCAGATCCCATTAGAGATGGTTTGAGCCACCATGTGGTTGCTGGGAATTGAACTCAGAACCTCTGAAAGAGCAGTCAGTGTTCTTAACCATTAAGCTCTCTCTCCAGCCTACCACCCAGTGTTCTAAATTTTTGTTTTAATGGTGCTAGGGATTGAACTCATGAAATAGTTACTTTATACTAAATGCTTTTTGAAAAATTAAGCTATGTTGTTTTTTGTTTTTGTTTTTGGTTTTTTTTTTTTTTGTGTGGAAGTACTCATAGAGGAATGCAGGTTCCCCTGGAGGCCAGAGGATGGAGTCCCCTGGATCTGTAGTTACAGGTGCTTGTGAGCCATAGGACTTGAGTGTCATCATAGGAACTGAACTCAGATCTTCTGCAAGAGTAACACGTGTTCTTAACAACTGAGCACATAGAAAAGACTTTAATTGGGCAATGGTAGCCAGGAGACAGAGGCAGGTACATCTCTGAGTTCGAGGCCAGCCTGGTCAATAGAGTGAGTTCCAAGACAGCCAGGTATACACAGAGAAACCCTGTCTTTACAAAAAAAATTTAGATGATGTTAGTCTATTTTGAAAATACACTCAAGCCGGGCGTGGTGGCGCATGCCTGTAATCCCAGCACTTGGGAGGCAGAGGCAGGTGGATTTCTGAGTTCGAGGCCAGCCTGGTCCTACAGAGTGAGTTCCAGGACAGCCAGGACTACACAGAGAAACCCTGTCTCGAACCCCCCCCCACCCCACCCCCCAAAAAAAGAAAAGAAAATACACTCAAATGAATACATTGAATAGTAGAGGTGGGACTAGAGGAGCCGTTGGTCGGTCACTTCCCCAGCCTGGGAAATGGTCTGGGTTCAATCCCCAGCTTCTCGGAACTGGGAATGGTGATGCACACCAGTTATTTCAGCACCCTGGAGGTGGAGGCAGGTGGATCAGACTTTCAAGGCCATTCTTAGTTCAAGGACAACCAGAGCTACAAAACTGGTGACTACTATTCTGTTAGGTAATAGCTTGTCACCGCTCTAGAGGTGGGAGGACCCGGGACAATGGAGCTCTGGTGAGTTCAAACTGTACACCATCTAAAGGACAAGCCACACGTGGCAAAAATATGCTTTTCCATAGAGGCATGCAAAGGATAATTGAACGGCAGCAGCAAGCACTAGTGAGAGATCTGCAGTAAGCAAGCAGTAGGAGTGATCTCACGCCTGCCTGCTACACCTGGGAGGGCGCGGAGCACACTGTCAGAACATGGCCGTGTTTTTGAAGACACTGAGGTCACAAGACTCTTTCTTGTTTTCTTGGAGTGTTCTCTCAAGCACTCCGAATTCTCCTCACGATGCATTCCTGGACGATGTTTCAACAGCATCTTACACTGTTACCTGTCATGTACCTTGTGTGTAATATGCTAGCATTTATGTGTTTTTGTTATTCAAGAGTTTTAGAGCCAGGTGTGGTGGCTCATGCCTTTAATCCCAGAACTCAAGAGGATTACAGTGAACTCTGTACCCATCTGGGCTACGTAATGAAATCTTATCTCAAAAAAAAAATGTTTTAAGATGTCCTTAATTCTGTGTCAGAGCACAAATAAGGAAGAACTCCTTAGCATGGGCTATAGACCCATCTCTGCTTTTATTTCTTCATCTAAATCCCATCAGCTCCTCAAGGCTTTCTGTGTTATTCCTGCTACACATCCCAAGTTCTATCCTGAAAATGGAGTTAGACACTTTCTCCACACCAGCAGGGTGGAATGCTTGCCTGGTTGACCTTTACTCTATTCTGGTAAACATGGCTTTTCTTTCTTCTTTTTAAAAATTAAAAAAAAAATCTTGGGCCGGGCGTGGTGGCGCACGCCTTTAATCCCAGCACTTGGGAGGCAGAGGCAGGTGGATTTCTGAGTTCGAGGCCAGCCTGGTCTACAAAGTGAGTTCCAGGACAGCCAGGACTACACAGAGAAACCCTGTCTCGAAAAACCAAAAAAAAAAAAAAAAAAAAAAAAATCTTTTTTATTTTGTCTTGTTTATTTTGTGAGTGCCACAGCGCGCCTGTGGCAGTCAGAGAATAACTTTTGGGAGTTGCCTCTTGGCTTCTGCCATGCTGGGGATTGGGCTCAGGCTGTGGGCTTGGTGGCAGGTCCTTAGCTGCTGAGCCAGTCCACGCCCAGCTTTTCCTTCCTTCCTTTTGGGTAAGTTGAGAAGCTAGGCTGGTTTGCTCCTTCTTCAAACACCGAACAGGTAGTGGTTGCTTAAAATACAAGGTGAATTTATGATTGTGTGAATGACGCCCGATCTTCTGATGGTTTTTATAGGAATCCTGCAAGATGGCGAACCTGAGGGAGTATTACGAGAGAGCGCTGCGAGAATTTGGGTCTGCAGATTCTGGTGAGTAACTTCAGCTCCCAGCATGGCCTGAGCGTTCCTTGTGCAGCCTCTGGCCTGTTACACGGCTACAGTGGTGTTTCTGGTTTGTGTCCTGGGCGCTTCTCAGAACACTCCTTCAGTGCTTTTCCTGCCTTTTTCCCTTGTGGTTGTTTTGTTTTGTTTTCGAGCCAGGTTTTCTCTGTATAGCCCTGGCTGTCCTGGAACTCACTCTGTAGTCCAGGCTGGCCCCGAACTCAGAAATTCGCCTGTCTCTGCCTCTGCCTCCCCACTGTTGGGATTAAAGACATGCACCACCACTGCCTGGCTCCCTTGTGTTTTTGGAGACAGGTTCTCACACTGTGTAGCCCAGGCTAGCCTAGAACTCACTAGACTTATACCCCTGGCAGTACTGCCTCCACCTCTGCAGCAATAGGATTTTCTTATTACTTAAGCAAGCCCTGTATCCACTACTTCTCTTAAAAACTCTGGGTCAGAGAAAGATGTGCTTGGTTTGGGTCTCTTAAAAAGAGACATTTGTGGGCTGGAGAGATGGCTCAGCGGTTAAGAGCACTGACTGCTCTTCCGAAAGGTCCTGAGTTCAAATCCCAGCAACCACATGGTGGCTCACAACCATCCGTAAGGAGATCTGACGCCCTCTTCTGGTGTGTCTGAAGACAGCTACAGTGTACTTACATATAATAAATAAATAAATAAATCTTTAAAAAAAAAAAAAGATTTATAAAAAAAAAAAAAAAAAAAAAAGAGAGAGAGAGAGAGAGACATTTGTGTGGCCAGTAAGATGGCTATATGGCCAAAGGCACTTGTTTTCAAACCTAAAGACATGAACTTGATCTCTTGAACCCACATGGTAGAAAAAAAGGATTGAATCCCAGCACTTGGGAGGCAGAGGCAGGCGGATTTCTGAGTTCGAGGCCAGCCTGGTCTACAGAGTGAGTTCCAGGGCTACGCAGAGAAACCCTTTCTCTAAAGACCAAAAAAAAAAAAAAAAAAAAAAAAAGAGCTAACAGAAAAAAAGGATTGACTTTTGCAAGTTGTCCTCTGACTTCCACATGTATGCCGTGACATGCCTGTGTGTGTACACACAATATAAAATAAATAACTTAAAGAAATTACGTGTGCCGGGATATAGCAACTCACAGTTATGATCTTATTGCTACAGAGTTGGAAGCAGGAGTATTGCGAGGAGTTTTGAGGCCAGTCTAGGCTATGTAGTGAGTTCCAGGCTAGCCTGGACTACAGAGTGAGACCCGATCTCAAAAAATTCAAAACCAAACCAAGTATTTATAAAGAAAAAGTTAGTACAGAATAGTTAATAGTTACAGATGGTCATCAAAGTAGGAAAGGAGGCGCAGTCGGTGCTTAGTCAGTTGTAACAGGGCTGGCTTGCTGAGGCACGAGGTGGGGCTGATTAAATGATTAAATGGTAGGGAGGAAGCCAGGCGGTGGTGGCGCACGCCTTTACTCTCAGCACTTGGGAGGCAGAGGCAGGTGCATCTCTGAGTTTGAGGCCAGCCTGGTCTACAAAGTGAGTTTCAGGGCAGCCAGGGCTTCACAGAGAAACCCTGTCTAGGAAAAAATAAAAATAAAAAAGGATAGAAAGGCGTTGGAAAGCTTTTACTGTAAAGACATGATCATGTTTGAGGCAATAGATAGGCTGAGCTTTAACACTACACAGTGCTTAAATGTGTCAGAGTACCTCATTTTATTCATATATATTTACATTTTTCTTAATTTATTGTGTGGAAGTTTCTTAGAACTTTTAAACTGGCTTATTATTAATAGTTGAATTCGCCTAATTAAAGCCTTCCCAGTTTCCTAGCTATGCTTACGGTAGTTTTTTTTTTTTTTTTTTTCTGGTTCCCTTTAAAGATCTTTGGATGGATTACATCAAGGAAGAATTGAACCATCCCCTCGGTAGACCGGAGAACTGTGGACAGATCTACTGGCGAGCCACGAAGATGTTGCAGGGACAGTCAGCAGAACTGTTTATAGCTAAACACGCCATGCACCAGGTTGGCCACTAGTGGCGAGCACCACCCATTTGC
The DNA here is from genome assembly GCA_964023405.1 of Apodemus agrarius. Classification (NCBI taxonomy): domain Eukaryota; kingdom Metazoa; phylum Chordata; class Mammalia; order Rodentia; family Muridae; genus Apodemus; species Apodemus agrarius. The sequence goes on along the minus strand of OZ030015.1, from coordinate 65,947,178 downwards.
TGAACTGTTGTTTTCGATGACTATGTACACAATGTCAAGAGCTGGCGGAAGAACGGATTTATTTTTGTAGAATACTTTTACTTGGCATTAATCTTTGGTTCCAGAAATGAGAACTGCTGGTGCCTGATAAATCTAAAATACACAGAAATCGTACAGTTCAGTTTCATTTCTTGCTCCAGCCTAAGCATATACAGCTCTAATGTAGACTAGGTGTGAGGGACCCCGTTCAAACCCAAGGGAAAGTAGAGTTTTGTGTGTTCTCTTCTTATTGTGAAAGCCCGCATGATACCTGTGGGGATAGGAGGGACTAGGGTGTGGACGGACTGCCTCAACCCTCCAGCTCCCCAGTAATGACACGGAGACTTTATTTATGAAAGCTTAGGCTTGTTCCCAACCAATGTGTGTAAATCAATCCTATCTATATTCCTCCATGTTTACTGCGTAGCCGGGTCGCCTCTCCCCAGTCTTGTACATCCGAGTTCCAAGTCTTCCTGGCACATCTCCCACCTCTCAGTTCTTCCCAGAGTTCCCATCTCTCCTGCTCTGCCATAGGCCACCGGCTGTTTATCAAACCAATCAGAAGTGATGGAGAGGAATGTTCACAAACAGCGATGCTTCACAAAAGTGACAGTGCCAAAGTCCGGGCAGGACTCAGCTCTCTGCTGGTTCAAAAGTCAACATGTGAGTAACGCAAAGACAACCTTTGCACAGTGCCCAAGATTATCCCAGCACCGGGCACAGAGCAGAGAGCGCTCTGTGATCTAGTGAGGCGCAGCAGTGACTTCATTTCCTGTATCTGAATTGGATCTGTACTTACAACCAAGAAACAGGAGCCTTCCTTCACCTGCAGGAAAGAAGGGAGACTTGGAAGATGAGTCACAGAGAAGGAGGTGCTGGGTATTTAGAGAAGTTTGTCCTTTAAGAAGGTTAAAGTGGCACAGAAAACCATTTACCCCAAGGATGGACAGGCCAAGAACTACATGGGGGGTGCCCAGCTTTGTGGCAGGGGACGGAGTGGAAAATGCCTCGGGGGGGGGGGGGGAGGAGCAGCTCGGCACAAAGGAGGGCGTTTGGGGACTAGGGCTGGAAACGGAAATCCTTTCACTTTTTTTGATACTGGGTATTTGTTTGTTTTTGATAAATTTGCATTTGAGGCAAGAGCTTTACTACTGAGACAGACCCCAGCCATCTTTTTATTTTCTGTTTTGATCGGGTCTCACTAAGTTTTGGCTGGCCTTGAACTTTGAATCCTCCTGCCTCAGCCTCTCAAGTGGCTGAGATTACAGCCTGAACAGTTGGATCTGGTTTAACTTAACATTTTGATATCATTGGGAAAGTATTCTGAACAAGTTACTTAATAGTAAGCCTTAATTAATGTTAAGTTCATTTAATAACATGGGAAACACCTAATGAATTCATAGCATTCCATTGTCTTACTTCATTATTCCCTTGTGGCTAGAGCTTGCTATTTATTTTATTTTATTTTATTTTATTTGTTTTGTTTTGTTTTTCGAGACAGGGTTTCTCTGTATAACTTTGGCTGTCCTGGAACTCACTCTGTAGACCAGGCTGGCCTTGAACTCAAATCCGCCTGCCTCTGCCTCCCAAGGGCTGGGATTACAGGCGTGCACCACCACGCCCAGCTCTTAGGGGACCTACTTGGCAGTGGCTTTCCTGGATTTAAGGTAAAAGAATGGAATTTGCCAGTTTGCTCTTTCCAGCATCATAAGCAAGAGACAACACCCTTGTCCTTACTGGGGATCACATACTTCCTTCTCATCATTTTATAATTCACCATTCAGTAGATGAAACCAATACATCATTGCTTAAGCTACTTTTTCTTACTAATTTATGTTTTAAAAATACATTGAGAGAGCCAAGAGAGATGGCTCAGCGGTTAAGATTATTGACTGTTCTTCCAGATGTCCTAAGTTCAATTCCAGATGGCTCACAACCATCTGTAATGGGATCCGATGCCCTCTTCTGTTGTGTCTGTTGTGTATTCATATATATAAATGAATAAATAAATCTTTTTTTAAAAAAAACAACACATTAAGAATGTTAATCTTTTGTTTGTCTTTCATTTCTTACAGATAAGTTTATGCTTCTCTTTCCTTTGCTTTTTTTTTTGATGCCAGAAGAATTTTTTGTGACTCTGTCCCTTCTCCCCAGTACTGAGGTCAGACCTAGGGTCTCACACGTGCTATGTAAACATGCTTCCATGCTATTCCCTCAGATGCTGATTTTGATTTTTAAGATATATTTATTTTATATATGTGAGTGCTCTATCTGCATGTACACCTGCATGCTGGACGAAGGCATATCACATAGATGGTTGTGATCTGTAGACCAAGCTGGCCTCAGAACTCAGAGATCTACCTCCTGGATGCTGTATGCGCCACCACTGCCCAGCATTGTCATTTGCTTTTTATAATTTTAATTTTATAACTGGGTGTGGTGATATATGCCTTTAATCCCAGCATTTGAGAGAGAGGCAGGTAGACCTTTGTGAGTTTGAGGTCAGCCTGGTTTACAAAGTGAGTTCCAGGACATCAGAGAAACCCTATCAGAAAAAACAAACAAACAAAAGAAAATAATGATTTTATATGTATGAGTGTATGAGCGTTTTACCTGCAGTTATATCTCTGTACCACATATTCACACCTGATTTTTATTTTTTTAATTTATTTTATTTTATTTTTTTGAGACAGGGTCTCACTGTAATCCTGGCTGGCCTGGAACTCAGTGGGACCAAGCTAGCCTCAAACTCAGAAGTCCACCTGCTTTTGTCCCAGAGTGCTTAAAGGTCTTTGCCACTAAGAGGGGGCCACACTTGTCACATTGTAAGTGCTTAAATGGCCATATGGTTACCATGTTGCACAGTACAGATAATAGAGCTTGTATTTCCACCCTGGCAGAAGATTCTGATAGGGCTTGCAGTGACAGGCAGCCAGATCACAACAGAACACACATTGACCACAGTCCCTTTTATAGAGAAGTCTACGTAGAGGAAAGCCTTAACATTGGATAGTGTGTGTCAAATGTCTATTTACCACAGACAGTCCAGCACTGCCAATAGACCATACCCAGTCTAGCCTGGTGAGCCAGTGAGTTTATTGGGGTTCCTTACAGGAGCATGGTTGGTTGAAAGGCATCACCGTGAAGCCCACAGAAGCTGTATCTCACCCCAACTTGTAGGTAGCCCCAGAAGTCTCTCATCCATTTGTGAATAAGTTATAGCTGAATCGCATCCTAGAATTACAGAAAGCCCCGTGGAATGGTGGGGTGAAGAGCGGTGGGCCTGAGTGGCATTCCGTTACCATCAGGCAGACTCGGACCGTTTGAATACTGAGGGGGAACTGGAGTGTTGAAGGCTGAAGCACCCAGCAGGCACTGGGTAGGACCGACACTTGCCGCTTCAGGCCCAGCTAGTCCTCTGGCCTTAAGATCTACACAGCTAGTTGCTTCCAGAGTCCGCCCCCAGAAGTCATTTCTGAACCAGCAATGGGCAGCGAGGAGTACTTGTCTTGTTAGCCCCTGATGCCCTCTGCCCTGCCCTGCCCTGCCTGTTGTTTCCTGACAGCAAGTTTCCCCCCTTGACCTGGAGTAGCCATTGTCGAGGCCAGACCTCTGCGGCAGAGTTTTCAATGGCAGCCGGATCCTGACTGTCTCCGCTAAGCAGCTTCCCAGGTGTGGAGCCTTGGCACTGTGGTTCAGAATCTCAGGCGCTGGCGGCCACGCGGCTACTCCTGGCCGGCAGCTGTGGGCCTTGCAGGAGTGAGCTCTGCCAGCGGCTGTAGCCCAGGGGCGCTGAGTGGGGTGGGAAGGTGTGGGCAGGTGTCCCGGATCGAGGGAAACCTGTAGCTGGCGAGCCAAGGCAGGCAGGAAATAGCCTGGCTGTCCTGGAACTCACTCTGTAGACCTGGCTGGCCTCGAACTCAGAAATCCGCCTGCCTCTGCCTCCCGAGTGCTGGGATTACAGGTGTGCGGGATTTCCCGGCTCCCAAAGGCCCCTTTTAATTCAGGGTTTCCAGAAACGTATTTTCGTGTTGTGCCAGCCAATCTTCACCTACCCTTGTTCAGTGTCTGCCCCTGCTTTCATCACGGAGCTCCCTGGCAGTGGACTATGCTTAGGACCATATCTGGATCTGGCACCCCACATTTTGCCTGGCACAGCGCATGTGGATAGTGATTGGGCTGGTGATCCAAGATGGCACTGACTAGAAGATAGGAAGATTTGCAAGGAAAAGTCACTTTGGGTTGCAGAGTTGGGTGAGACTAATTTTGTCAGGGTGGAGCAGGACAGGATGTGTGTGCCCTTCTCAGTGAAGGTGGTGGCCTCCTGAAAGTGAGAAAGAGAAAATGCAGGGCGAGTGGCCTTGGAATTTGGGCCCTAGAGTAGACAGAGGAAGAGAGATATGCTTAGCAAGTGGATGGGTGTGTGTGTGTCTGTGTGACAGGGCTGGTCTTACAGCGGAGGGCTGCTGAAAGTCAATTTTATTTTATCTGTACCCGTGGATGCCTGCACATATATGTGTATGCACCATGTACTTGCCTGGTGCCTACAGAGGCTGCAAGAGGGCATGGGACCCCTAGGGACTGGGGAGGACACAGGCGGTTGGGATCGCCCTGTGGGCGCTGCTTCCACTCACCGCCTCCCATCCCAGGGCTCCACAGACTCCCATACAGCGCCCCCACCTGGGGACCGAGCATTCACACCTGAGCCTGTGGGGGAACGTTTCATATTTATTGTTAATATGGGGCTGATAATAACTACCTCTTATTGTCGGGTTGGGGTTGTTCTGAGGATGGCGCGGGAAGATTTAGAGCTGTACTGTCCAGTTCAGTAGCCCACAGCCACGAGTCCTGCGTGAGTTTGTTAACTGTAGTTAAAGTGAGAGACCCTGGCCACATTTCATGTGCTCTGTGGGCACAAGTGGCATTTTACCCTTGCTGCTGACTCACTGCCAGGGGACTTCTTTTTTTCCTTTTTTTCTTAAAAACAAAAACCAAAAGCCAAAAACCAAAACTAAAACCAAAACCAAAAAACCCTAAAACAAAACAAAACAAAACCCCAAACTCTTGCAACAATCCTATGTCCATTTTACAGATGAGGAAATTGAGGCACAGAGTAAACTAAAGACAACTTTGATTTTTGAAAGATAAGTAACCATGAATCTATCATTTGGGACGTACACTCCAGAGGCACGTGTGTCAGAGTGGACTTGTTCTTTGCTCATCTGGCTCCAGAACAGTTTACTGCTCCGAAAGCAAATCCTGTGCATGGCTGGCCGCCCCTCCCCCGCTCCTAGCCTGCTGCCACTCACTTGCATGCAGTCCCTTCCATTTACCTATTCTGGGTAGGAAGACGTGAGTTGGCCATAAATGGAGTCGTGCTGTAGACGCTGCCCGTGCCTGGCTCCTGTCACCTCAGCATACTTTTGAGGCTCATTCACGTTGCGGGGTGTGTCAGCGCTTCGTTCCTTTCTGCAGATGAATGCTTCCGTCATTAGATGGACCGCATTTCGTTGGTGGTTCTTCCTCCATCGAAGGACAGACATCTGGAACGTGTCTTCTGCTGGGGTCTGGGTGGCTCCAAGCGTCCTTGTTTTGTCTAATGTTGCCTTCGGTTCCTTGGGGTGTGCGATTGGGTCCTGTAATGCGAAGTCGCTGGAGAATCAGCTAAGGAAATCGCAGCTCGGTTCCACGTTTGGTAACTGGCAGTCCGGATTCCAGCCCAGCCAGTCTGCCCTCAGAGCCTGTGCTTTGAATGTCACTTTACTGCTTGAGCTGTTGTGACTACTAAGGCCTTAACGCCGTGCCTTTTTAGGCTGGTTCCTTTCCCACCCTGGTCCCCGGCATCACTAAAGCACTCTACTTAGAAATCCACTGTCTTGCTGCAGGCTTTACTCCAGCATTCGTGAGGCGTTTTAACTGGGTACGTTCAGGCTTCCAAGAAGGCAGCCGAGCTGTGGGCTGCCTGTTAGGACTGGACAGGCCCCGCCCTTCCTTCTCCCTGAGCCTCTGGTCTCCCACACCCACTTTTAATGATCTCCTTGAGGTCAAAAGGCAGAACTGAGGAACAAAATTAAAGACAAGCATCTGTCTTCTGCTAGAGGCCCTTAGGCTTGAAGGCACGTCAGTGGCCCTGAATTGAAACCTGTCTGAGGTTCCCCTTGTGGACTTTAGGACTTGGCAATTAATGGCCTCATTTAAGACAAAGCATCTTGTTGAGGAGAGATGTCCAATCATATTTCTAAAAACATCAACCAAACAACATTTCTGTATGCGCTGGGATAACCCGAGAACACCGTCGGCTGCTTGGCTGTTCTCTTGGGAGGTCGGCCCAGGGTTTCATCAGAACCTGAGCAAACCTGTGGTCTATCAGTTTCAAGACCTTCCCTCATCAGATTCCTTTTTTTTTTTTTTTTTTTTTTTTTTTTGATTTTGGTTTTTCGAGACAGGGTTTCTCTATGTAGCCCTGGCTGTCCTGGAACTCACTCTGTAGACCAGGCTGGCCTCGAACTCAGAAATCCGCCTGCCTCTGCCTCCCAAGTGCTGGGATTAAAGGCGTGCGCCACCACCGCCCGGCCCCTCATCAGATTCTTAGCAGTGGAGTCCAGAGCATCCCTAGTTACATTTGCTCATGGGAAGGGCCCTCGTTGAGAGAAGGAAGGCTTTGCTGTGGAGCCTGACAGGGCCTTGTGTACCTGGGATCTGTCAGAGGAGCACGCTGTCCGCTCGCCCGGAGGCTGACTGCTGTCCGCTCGCCTGGGAGGCTGACTGCTGTTTGCCTTTGTGCTTTAGGACTTTTGTTTTGTTTTGTTTTTTGGATTTGTTTTTTTGGAGACAGGGTTTCTCTGTGTAGCCCTAGCTGTCCTGGAACTCACTCTGTAGACCAGGCTGGCCTCGAACTCAAAAATCCACCTGCCTCTGCCTCCCAGAGTGCTGGGATTACAGGTGTGCTTTAGGATGTTTTTATGTGTATATGTGCTGATCTTATTTACTTACTGACAGGGTCTTAAAAAATACTCCAGGCTGTTCTCTAGATCTAGTGATCCTCCTGCCTCAGGCTTGGATTATTTATATTGATTTTGGCTTTTTAAAGTTGGTTTCTGTTTTCTTAATTTAGAAAGTTAATAAGGTTGGGCAGTGGTGGTGCACGCCTTTAATCCCAGCACTAGGGAGGCAGAGGCAGTCGAATTTCTAAATTTGAGTCCAGCCTGGTCTACAGAGTGAGTTCCAGGATAGCCAGGGCTATACAGAGAAATCCTGTCTCGAAAAACAGGGGGGGGGGGGGGAGGAGTTAATAAGTAAGGATTTTTATTAAGAAATAACAGGACACAGCATTTTTTTTCTAAAAATTTTAGACTTTGGTTGTATTATTTTTCTTTTCTCTTTGACAAAATACAACTTAAAGGTGGAAGACTATTTTAATGCAGGATTTTCTTGTACAGGCCTACCTTGATGGGGAAGGCAGGGTGTGTGTGGGGGGTTAGAAATAGGAGGCAGTCGGTCACATTGCACAGCTAGTCAGGAGACAGAGTGGTGAGGACTGTGTATCTGCCTACCTTTTCCTTAAAACATTGGTTGTGAGTGTGCACACGCACGCTGTAGCACACCTGTGGCTGTCAGAGCACAACTCGTCTCTCCTACCAGGCGGCTTTCAGGGTTGACTCCGGTAGGGTCCCCTGGCAGCAGTCACCATGGCCCTCTGAGCCATCGCGCCAGGCCGAGTTCTTTTTCACTCAATTTTTTTCACTCCATCTAGACCCCTAGCCTGTGTGTGGTGCTACCTTTCCCTTCCATTAAATATTAGAATGGCCTCATAGAGTTAAGTCTAGTCGAGTTTGACAAGATTTCTCTGAGAAAGTAGCTCTTTTTTTTGTTTGTTTGTTTTTTGTTTTTTGAGACAAGTTTTCTCTGTGTAGCCCTGGCTGTCCTGGAACTCACTCTGTAGACCAGGCTGGCCTCGAACTCAGAGATCCGCCTGCCTCTGCCTCCCAAGTGCAGGGATTACAGGCGTGCGCCACCATGCCCGGCAGAAAGTAGCTCTTTATGCAAACAGAATACATTCTAAAACAAAAACAAGTAAATGTTCCAGAGAGTATTCAAGAAAATAAACATTAATACCTACTGAGGAGAAACAAAAAGTCAATTTCTTCCTTTCTTTCCCCCTTTTTCCCCCTGAGACTGGTTTCTCTGTGTAGCCATGGCTGTCCTGGAACTCACTCTGTAGACCAGGCTGGCCTCAAACTCAGAAATCTGCCTGCCTCTGTCTCCCAAGTGCTGGGCTTACAGGTGTGCACCACCACTCCTGGCAAAATAATATTTCATGCTTTTATTTATATGTAAGTACCCTGTAGCTGTCTTTAGACACACCAGAATAGGGCATCAGGTCTCCTTACGGATGGTCGTGAGACACCATGTAGTTGCTGGGATTTGAACTCAGGATCTTTGGGAGAGCAGTCTGCTCTTACCCACTGAGAGACATCTTACCAGCTTATCACACACACACACACACACACACACACACACACACACATGTATACAGTATATCTATCTCTATCTATCTCTATCTATCTATCTATCTATCTATCTATCTATCTATCTATCTATATACTGTAACTGTCTTCAGCCGCACCAGGAGAGGGCGTCAGATCTCATTATGGATGGTTGTGAGCCACCAATGTGGTTGCTGGGATTTGAACTCAGGACCTTTGGGAGAGCAGTCAGTGCGCTTAACTGCTGAGCCATCTCTCCAGCCCCTAGCATCCATTTTCAAATAAATTTGGAGTTAAATTATTTTCACTTTAAATTGGAAAAAAAAAAAAACCCGATACGTAAGACTAGTGTTTGTCTAGGGTCCTAGCAGACACGTGTTACTCGGTAGCATTGGGCCAAGAGGTAAGCCAGAGACCAGAAGTAGCAGTGGGCCAGTGAGATGGCTCACGGGTAAAGGTGCTTGGTGCCGAGCCTGCTGATCTGACTCCGATCCCTGGGACCTCGGTCCTCTGCAAGGGCCGTGTGCGCTCTTGACTGCAGAGCTTTTCTCCAACGCCGACTGCCTGGTAACTTCACATTTTATTGATCTACACATGTATGTGTGTGGGTACACGCATGCCCAAGAGTGCAGAGGCCTAAGGACAAAGTGGGAGTTGCTTCTCTCCTTCCGCCATGCGGGTAACGGGGGAAGAGCTTGTCTGCAGGCTGGGTGGCAGGAGCCTTTGCTGAGCCCTCTTACCGGCCCCACTGCTGACTGTGTTTTACCTTTGAAACAGCATAAAGAGTTCCTTCTACACACACAGGCTAGCTTGACGGTGACCGTGGAAGGCCAAAGGGCCTCGTGCACACACACTGGAGAAGCCAGGAGAGCTGAACACACAGGCACCCTTCAGAGGAAGGCGTTCAGCCTCTTCCTCCTGAAAAGCCGGGACCTGGTGATCCTCTGCTCTCTGACGAGCCAGGCTCCTCCCCCCTCTCTCAGAATGTATGCTTTACTTATCCCAGGCCCTTTCCCCCTAAAATCTTGAGCATTATTTCTAGATTGTAAAACTCATCCTTGTGAGACATGCCATTTGTACTTTACAACCGCCTAAGTGACTTCTGTGCTCTCTTAGGGCCAGGAGATGTGCTTATCACAGTGATTCTCTCTAGACCCTCATCTAGAACACTCTAAGTCGGCAGAACCCATCTGACTGGACGACATATGCACTTTGTAA
>OZ030015.1:65922456-65932456 GCA_964023405.1 Apodemus agrarius | reverse complement strand
TAAAGGAGCAGATGCCACACTCAATGCCATAGAGCCGCCGCTGCCGCCGCCGCCGTCGGTGTGGGCAGAGGGTCTGTGGGGAAAGGTGGAGGAAAGGCAGGAGTGGGGGCAGGCTGCCTGTGTGAGGACGTCAGGCTGATGTACCAGGTCAATGATCTTCTCCTTTGTAAGAGCGTGTCACAGCCCCATTTCAGGAAGGTGGCACTACACAAGTGTGCTCGCAGGGCTTGGTGGCTCCCGAGGACTGCTGATCATGCCTCTGGCCACCCACGGCCTTCCCTTCCCTCACGCTCTCTCCTCTCAGCAGATACTTACGGGTGGCGTTTCTCTTGCACATGGCACCTAGGAGAGGCGTTCTTGGTGCTTCTCTCACTCTTTCTTCTCTTGGAGACTTTGCCCTTCTGTAAAGCCCACGGGGTGCTGGCGACAGCTGAGCACAGCCCTGGGCACGGGGGCAGGGCACAGGGTTCTAGCGCTGAGTTAACTCCCAGAACCATCGTGTTTGGTCTCTCCATTCTTTGCCTAGACTCGCCCAAACAAATTACCAAGAAGCTCGTTGGTTTTAAGACACTAAGTTCTGGAAAGTGAACTGGGGAATGGGACCAGCAGCGCTCTGTTCCTTTAGGAGCTTCTGAAGAGAAGCTGGGCACTGCGTATGCAGGCTTCTGAGGGCTACCCCCGTTCCTCTGCTTACAGTCGCTCATTCCTCACTGCCCGGGGCGTGTGATCATGGGCCTCTCCTCTCTGGCTTCCATTATAAGAATGTTTGCATCTGTTGCATTTAGGACCCACTAGAGTAATTCAAGATGCTCTCAAAATCCTTAATACATATAAAAGGACCCATTTTCAAAATGAAGTCACACTTACAGGTTTGGGGGTTTAGGCTTTAGACATAATTCTAAGGCTACCCCACTGTAGTCTCTGCACATGGCAAGACAGAGGAACGCCACTGGGATTACGTCACCAAGTTACAGAATCTACTAATGTCCTCCTGATGGCTTCATGCCAGTCTGACACAGTCCCCTTGTCCCTCACTGCTGAGCGTGTCCATCCGGAGTCCTGCACGCAGGCAGGTACTGAGGAAGGATGATGACAGATGGAATTCTCAGTCAGCTGCTACTGATGACACTTTGTGCACCGTTGGGCAAACCATAGCTTGGCTGACCGTCATCTTGAATAGAAAGGGGCTCTCAGTCGTCCTTGCAAAGGGCTTTTTAAAATGGAAGGCAGCATGGAGTCTTTTGTCATGGCCTCTGAATTCCAAGAAAGATGTAATAGAACTGGAAGAGTGCCAGATACCAGAGTGACGAAGGGCTTCTGCCATGGAGACAGCCTCCTCGGTGGAAATCCTCCGGCCTAGAAAGATGGAGGATGAGGACTGTGCGGAGATAAAGTTCTCCATTACAGTTAGGGCCGTTGGTGAGGCCTCAGGGCAAAGCAGACTTACTCCCCGGGTCCCAGGTCCTTAGAAGCGCAGAGAACTGTTTCTAAACGTCTGAGGGGTTGTTTGAGGGCTTTGAGGCCCTCAGGCAGTTTGGTGTGGTCCAGTCAGAACCAGAGAGACATGGCCCTACTTCCACCTCTGGATATTTGACCTTCACCAAACGCCTCTTGGAGTCTGAGGTGGTGCATCAGTGAATTGGGAGACAGTGAAATACATGTAACATAAGTCATCCGCCATCTCGACCATTTTAAAATGTAAGAGGGTGGCGCCCGGTTCCCTCACAGCATTGGGCAAACCTCTGCCGCTCCTAACCTCGGCATGCTGGCGTCACTTAGAAGGAAGAGCCTCTCCATTAGCATCGGTCCCTCTCCAGCCGCCGTTCACTGGGCCCGCAGCAGCCACAAAGCTGCTTTCCAGCTCTGTGGACTTGTCTACTCAGCGACGGAATCACATTGGATGCAGGGCCGTTGTGTCTGAGGTCTTTCTTTCAGCTTAGCATTTCCAAGGCCCTTCCATGTGGTAGAATGTCTCGGCACTTCATTCCTTGTTACGGCTGAATAGTGTTCCACTGTATGGCTGTACCAGGCTTCCCCACCCATTCGTGGACACTTGGGTCCTTTCTACCGTTGGCTATCCACCCTCCATTTGTTTTTGAGATTATAATTACATCATTTCCCTTTTTCCTCCCTCCCTCCAAACCCTTCCATGTATTCCTCCTCGCTACTTTTTAAATCCATGACCTCCTCTCTCACTGCTCTGGATCCCAGTGTACGTTTTGCTTGTTTGGTTTTTTCGATAGAGTCTCACTATGCACCCTAGTCTTGCCTTGAATTCTGAATCCTGCTTTCGCCTTGGGTATGAGGATTACAGGTGTGAGTCATCATACCCAGCGTAACATACCGAACACGGTTTTGCTGTTGTACGTGTGTGTAACAGTCTTGTGAGAGTTTGAAATTTAAATGAGTTATACAGTTTATATTCCTTTTAAACTGATTTTTATTTCTCTAATTTTGGTTTGTGTTGTTTTGCTTTAGAGATAGGGTTTTTTTTTTTGTGTGTGTGTGTGTGTGTAGCTGTGACTGTCCTGAAACTCTCTTTGTAGACCCAGGTTGGCCTCAAACTCAGAGATCTGCCCACCTTTGTGCCCAAGTGCTGGGACTCAAAGCATGCCACCATACCTGGCTTATATTTTTATTTTTATTTATTTATTTAATCACTTTTTGGTGCAGTGTTGAAGACTGAACCTAGTGTACTGTGCATGATAGGCAGACCACCATGTTTGACTTATATTTTTAATTTTTAATTAATTAATTAATTATTTATTTATTTATTTTTGGTGTGGAGTTGTGGATTGAACCTGGGGTCCTATGCATGATAAGCTAGTGCTCTCCCACTGAGTCCCCAGACCATGACTTTATAATCTATCAGTGGCTGTGACTCATTTATGTGGTTGCATACAGCAGTGGTTGGCTGGCTCCCAGGGCTGGACTCTGTCACTCTGTGACTATATATCTGATCTGTCGTTGGTGGGTTATTTCCAGTTTGGGGCTGCTATGCTGATGCTTTGAAAACCCCAGTTCATATCTTTTGGTGAACACATGTGTCTCTTGCTATGGGACACACACCCAGGAAGGGAATCACGGGCCACAGATTACGCACATATTCAGTTTTTTTTTTTTTTTTTTTTTTTTTTGGTTTTTCGAGACAGGGTTTCTCTGTGTAGTCCTGGCTGTCCTGGAACTCAGTTTGTAGACCAGGCTGGCCTGGAACTCAGAAATCCGCCTGCCTCTGCCTCCCAAGTGCTGGGATTACAGGCGTGCGCCACCACGCCCGGCCCACATATTCAGTTTTGATGTCAGAGGGTTTTCCTAAAGCTCGCACCGATCCACACTCCCTCGTCAAAGTTTCGCTAACTCCATGTCTTTGCCCACACACAGCATTTCAGACTCGTTTTGAGCTCAGCTTCTCTGGCGGGTGGCGATTTTCTCTGGATAGCCAAGCTCCCGCCTCATTCACCACCCTGGGCTGCTTGTCATCAGTGCTGGTGCTCAGTCCCGCCCCACTGACCCAGCCCTAGCACTTGGAAACATGTACACCCTCCTCCACACACCTCTTCCACACAATGCTTGCAGGGCCTCAAATTCTCAGGCCCTCTCTTACCCCTACTGGCTGCTCTCTCCCAGCTACCATGCCCTATCTCTGACCTCTGACCTCTGACCTCTGACTTCTGACTGTTGCATGGGCCTTGGTGCTCAGTGCTTGGTTCTCTGCTCTGTTCATACTTCTGCTGATGAGCTCATCTGGCCACATGGGATTCCATGCGTCTGACTGTGAACTTGACGATTCCCTTGACCTACAGATGTCTCAGACTCAGTAAGTTCAAAACCTCTGTGCCCATCCGCTAAGCCGGTTCCTCATTTCAGTCAACATTAGCTCTTTCGAACCTCTCTAACGCGGGAAGCGATGCTGCAGAGAGCTTAGCTGGCCTTTCTGCTCATGGCTGAGCCTGGGAAGGGAGGAGCTGTGAGGCCAGGAGCATCACACTGTGGGCCTTGGTGGTATGAAAAGGCACAGAGAAGAGCTGGGATATTCTGGAGGAGTCCTTCTGGGCAGCTGTGTTTGCTTAGCACGACACTTTGTTTTGTGCATGTAAGGGGAAGCCAATCATTACGTTACTAAAGGAAGACCCCGCCCATCGCAGTGCTAGCTGGTTCACAGCTAGTGCATACAGCAAACAAGTCCCCACACTGGACTGCCACTTTCCCCACCAACATGGGTCACAGAAACAATGAGAGTTCTCTCAGGCTAAAAGTCTTGGCATCACGGTGGGTTCTCGTATTCAGCTAACATCAGGCATATGTATGCCGACTCACCCCAAACATGACCTCACCGTCCACCTCCTGCCTTCCGGGAGCTGCCGTCAGGGTTTTCACCTGCCTCCTGGAGTTGTGCTCTGTCTGGCCTTTCTAATTCCATTCATACATTCTGAGAGCAGAAGCCAAAGTGACTTTTTTTTTTCCATTTATAAGACAGATCATCTTATTCCTCCACTGAAATGCTTCCATTCTAGAATGCGGCAGTTTGAATGAAAAATGCCCCTCTGGTCTCGGGCATTTGAAGGCTTGGTCCTTCGTTGGTGGTGCCGTTGGGGGAGGTTTAGGTTGCTTAGATTTGCTGAGGAGGTGCATCATGGGTGTGGGCTTTGAGAGCAAACGGCTTCATCTGTTTCCAGTCCAGTTCTCTGCTTCTCGGTAGTCGTTCAAGACGTGAGCGCTCAGATTCAGGCTCCTGCCACCACGGTGGTTGCGCCACGCCTCCTCTCTGTCATATGGACTCTTAACCTTGTGGACTATAAGCCAAAATAAATTCTTTCTTCTACAGTTTGTCTTGGTCATAGTGTTTTATCATGAAGAAAGTAACAAATACAAGTAGAGAAAGTTCAAGGTTTTGGACTTGTACATTGTACCACTGGCCCTCTCTCTGTTACTTGTATGGGACTCTACACCACTGGCCCTCTGTTACTTGTATGGGACTCTACACCACTGGCCCTCTGTTACTTGTATGTGACTCTACTGCCTTTCTCTCTTGGCTTTCTCCCACCATATCCATAGACCTCCTTGTGTTTCTGACATTAGCCAGCATGACCCTGTGTGGCAGCTTGAGGTGGCTCTCTCAGAGATGGATGCATGCCTCTAGGGAATAATCAGTCACTGTCAGGCACACACATGCTCTAATAATGTAGCATACTCTTCCCATGTGGTGTGTGTGTGATATGTGTGTGGTGTGTATGTGATTGGTGTGTGTGGTATATGTGTGAGTGTTGTGTGTTGCTTTCCTGTGTGTGTGTAAGTATGTGTGCTCACAGAGGCCCGAGGTCAGCCTCTGCTGTTACTCCTCCGAAGCATTGGCCTTATTCAGCCTTAGCTGCTCTGAGAGCTAACTCCTTCCCTCTGAAAGCACATGAGGGTTTTGGCCTTTTATGTCTGAAATTAAACATCATGGCTAGCTTGTGGTCTATGTAAGGGTAAAACATTTTTCTTTCCTTTATTTTTCAAGTTGGACGTGGGCCATTTCCCTTGCTGTTTTGGAGACAGACATTTTTTTCTAGTTTACCACTGAGAACATAGCCCAGCCTTGTAGGAGAATTCTGACAGACTCTCTGCCTCGGCCCGGCTGGGCTCTGTCTCCACTTCCGCACACTCCAGGCCTCCAGCTGCACAGCTCAAGGTCAGCTGGACTGGTGCATGGTCTTAAGAACAAGCTGGTTCTCCATCTTCTCCAGGTCTTGCTTTTCCTTCTCCTTTGACCCATTTCAGTCCTCCTGCCCTCCGTCTCCTTGGGTGTCTGCAAAGGGTTACAGACCTCTTCCCCCCTGTTTCAGGAGAAAGTAGGTCACAGTTTGCAGTTATGGCCAGAACATCACTCTGTTGCCTATCTCCGCAGGACGGCAGCATGCTACAGGGAGAGCCCAACCCCAGTCCCGCCTTCAGCAACACAAATTTCTGACACGAATTTGAGCCTCACCATATAGCTTGGTGGTAAACTGAGGGTCAAGGGAGTAGGGTGACCTCAAAGATTCTGTGATGTCAGGCTGATATCCTCTCTCCGTCTCTACCTTAATAGAGTTGGTGAGGCAAAATTCCCGCTTAGGTGAACTTTCTATAGTCTCTCAGGAGCTGCTATCAGTTGTGCCACTCGATTGGTTCAGAGGACACGGCAGATGTTAAATGTAAAGAAAAGAAATTTGAAACAGTAGGCTGGAGAGGTGGCTCAGTGGTTAGGAACACTAGTTGTTCTAGATGGCCCACATTCTGTTCCCTGCATTCATACGGCTAAAGAAGGAAAAACAGAAAAGTATAAGAAACCACCACAGAATTTCCACATGCTCATTTCCAAATGCTCGGGCAAATTTTCTCCCCTCCCCTCCCCTTCCCCTCCCCTCTCCTTCTCTCCCCCCTCCCCTTCCCCTTCTGTCCCCTTCCCTCCCCTCCCCTGAGACAGTGCTTCTCTAACTCTTACTGTCCTGAAACTCACTCTGTAGAGTAGGCTGGCTTTGAACTCAGATCTACCTGCCTCTGCCTCCTGAGTGCTGGGATTAAAGCGTGTGCTGCCACCACCCTGCTGCATTTTTAATTTTTTATATTTAATTTTTATATTTATATATTTGTTCATATATTTAAACTTTTCATATTTAACTTAAATGTTTAGGAGCAGTTTGGGCCCATGTGTGGCAATCTGTCTGCAGAGTTAGGAAGAGTGGATCTGCTACATATCAGAGCATGTGTGTGCCTGACAGTGACTAATTGTTCCCTAGAGGCACGCAACCATCTTCAGTCTCACCAACAGTGTAGACTTCCCAACGGCTCCTGTCCCCAGAGCTCTCTAGTCCCACCTCTCGGATCCTCCGCTGCACTAAGCCTTGCTTGTTTTCTGGCCTATGAGCCTCTCTTTTGGTCACCCTGAGGTTGACTTGGACTTGCTGCTGAGCGTTTGTGTCCTTCCTCGTATTGTGTGCTCTGGGCCCTGGACCCACGCTCTGGCCTTGGCTCGGGACTCTGGAGCCCAATTACTGTGTGGTTCTGAGGCAGTCCAAGAGACTAGATAGCTCCTTCTCATGCCAACCCGGGTGATGTGGACATTTTCCACCACAGGAGAGATGGGGTGCTCCCTCCCTCCCACCCCCAGGATCCTTAGGAGAGCTTTCACAGTGTTTCTTAAAACATTTTGGCACGTTAATACCACACCATCAGTGCTGGCGAGAGGACTGAACATCTGTGCTGGCCCGAGGCCAGGCCACATGAACGTCTGTGCATAGCCCCACCTCATCCAGCCTGGGGCCTCAGATACAAAAGTGATGACTGAGCCAGTCCGACCAGCTCAAGACAGCCTGGGAACCCATCTCCTCATGGGTTCCCCTTCCTGTAAGACACTCCTGTTTTGGTGACAGCTGCTCCAGGAGTGGCAGCCTGTGTATGAAGCTCAGAGTCTCTGGGTTTTTCTTATCATAGTGGTCACAGCAGGGTTATGGTTACCAGCACAGACTGGCCTGCCTTAGACTCATCACTTTGCCAGTTTCCAACTTTGGTATCTCTAGTGCCGGTGACTCAACCTCCCTTAGCTGCTTCAACCTTATTTGAACAGTGAAGACTCACTTTAAACGTTTATTTATTTATTATATGTGAGTACACTGTAGCTGCCTTCAGACACTCCAGAAGAGGGCGTCAGATCTCATTACGGATGGTTTTGAGCCACCATGTGGTTGCTGGGATTTGAACTCAGGACCTTTGGAAGAGCAGTCAGTGCTCTTGACTGCTGAGCCATCTCTCCAGCCCCCGGAAGACTCACTTTAAATGGACAGGGTTATTACACAAGAACATGCATGTAAGATGCCAGCATTCTTTCTGGCATACACGATGGTGCAGGATTGCTTTGGGTAGTTAGGGGGACACAGTGGGAAGCACTGGGCTTCAATTCTGATCCTGTCAACTTGCAGGATGTCATTTCAACCTCTCTGAGCCTCATCAGCCCCTGCAAAATGGTCATAAGGGTTTTCCCCTTGGTTCATTGAATTAAAAATATAGAATATAGGGCCGGGCAGTGGTGGCGCATGCCTGTAATCCCAGCACTTGGGAGGCAGAGGCAGGCGGATTTCTGAGTTCGAGGCCAGCCTGGTCTACAGAGTGAGTTCTGGGACAGCCAGGGCTACACAGAGAAACCCTGTCTCGAAAAACCAAATATATATATATATATTTTTATATATATATATATTATATATATATATAAAAAATATAGAGCATAAAATAGCTGTTCAGTAGACATTAATGTCTTATAGGCAAAAGATTTATTTTCTCTAAAAGGAAATAGAATTGTTCTCAATGGGATAGCCCAGACTTGCAATTTTTTAAAGGTTTATGAACATATTATTATTATTATTATTATTAACTTTATAAATAAATTTTTTGATTGTGTGAGGTTTTGCCTGTGTATATGTCTGTATACCATATGTGTGCCTGGTGCCACTGGAGTCCAGAAGAGAGTGTCAGATCCACCGGAACTGGAGTTACAGATGGGTGGGAGTCACCCTATGGATGCTGGGAATTGAGCCCAGGTCCTCTAGAAGAGCAGTCAGTGCTCTTTTTTTTTTTTTTTTTTTTTTTTGTTTTTTGAGACAGGGTTTCTCCGTGTAGTCCTGGCTGTCCTGGAACTCACTCTGTAGACCAGGCTGGCCTCGAACTCAGAAATCCGCCTGCCTCTGCCTCCCAAGTGCTGGGATTACAGGCGTGTGCCACCACGCCCAGCTATTGCAGTCAGTGCTCTTAACCACTGAGCCACCTCTTTAGCCCCTGTTATTAGTTTAAAAGATTTGTTGTTGGTTTTTTTTTTTTTTTTTTGGTTTTTGGAGACAGGGTTTCTCTATGTAGCCCTGGCTGTCCTGGAACTCACTCTGTAGACCAGGCTGGCCTCGAACTCAGAAATCCGCCTGCCTCTGCCTCCCAAGTGCTGGGATTACAGGTGTGAGCCACCACACCCGGCTTAAGATTTGTTATTTTTAAAAAAGATTTATTTATTTTATATATGTGAGTACACTGTAGCTGATTTCAGACACACCAGAAGAGGGCACCGGATCCCATTACGGATGGTTGTGAGCCACCAGGTGGTTGCTGGGAATTGAACTCAGGACCTCTGGAAGAGCAGTCAGTACTCTTAACTGCTAAGCCTTCTCTCCAGCCCCCAAAAGATTTGTAATAATAATAATAATACAACAACTTATTTATGTAAGTATAATTATATTAACATATTTATATTTTATTACTATAATTAACACAAAACATAATACATGAATAAGATATTATGGTTGTGATTATGATTTTAGACAGGCTTTTACCATGTGAGTTTGTCTGGCTTGGAACTTGCTATGTAGACTAGGCTGGCTCCAAACTCAGAGATCAGCGTGCCTCTGGCTCTCCTGTGCTGGATATGAAGGCAAGCACCACTATGCCTGGTTACTTATTTCAGTGTATGTGTATGTGTGGTGGTGGTCTATGATGGGTGTGTGTGTGTGTGTGTAGTGGTGTATGTGGTATGTGTGTGTGTGGTGTGTGTATGTGTGTGTAGTAGTGTATGTGGTTTGTGTGTATGTGGTGTGTGTGTGGTGTGTATGTGGTGTGTGTGTGTATGTGTGTGTGTGTGTGTGTGTGTGTGTGTGGTGCATATATGAAGATTTGTTCACATGCGTGCAGGTGTCTGTAGGGCCAGAGGAGGAGTTACAGATGGTTATGAGCCACCCAGTGTGGGAGCTGTGAACAGAACTTGGGGCCTCTACAAAAGCAACAAATTCTTTCAACCAGTGAGCCATCTCTGCAGTCTCGAAAATATTATTTTTTAAATTAACACATTATAATATACTTTAGAACAAAGATAAAAACTCTCTCTCAAAAAGAAAAGAAAAGAAAAGAAAGAAAGAAAGAAAGAAAGAAAGAAAGAAAGAAAAAACTCATTATCCTGCTACTCGAAAAGGCGCATGCACAGTCCGACTGTGCTCCCTTCCAGGGCTTT
>OZ030015.1:65544956-65917456 GCA_964023405.1 Apodemus agrarius | reverse complement strand
CTTCCTTTTTTTGTTTTTGTTTTTTGTTTGTTTATTGAGACAGGGTTTCTCTGTGTAGCCCTGGCTGTCCTGGAACTCACTCTGTAGACCAGGCTGGCCTCAAACTCAGAAATCCACGTGCCTCTGCCTCCCAAGTGCTGGGATTAAAGGCGTGCGCCACCACTGTCGGCTCAATTTTTTCCTCTTTTTCTCTTGGTTGGATGCTTAACCCGAGGACGAGCCTTCCAGTCCTTCCTGGCTTTTGACATGTTCATGTCAAATGTGAAGCGTGGTTAACCCGGGATGCTTAGACTTAGGCTGCTGGTTCTCTCTTCCCTTCTCATGGGAAAAGCTGCCTTCAGAAGCCTGGGGACATTGTATTAAAAAAGGCACAGAGACACAAGGCAGGGTTGTGGTAGAGAGGGACAGTATTCATGCTAGCTGTCTCAGCACTGGTCCAAATAAGACATCTTTTTCAGTTACAATGGGAAGACTCCAGTGCACCTGGGGGGGGGGTAGGCGCTTATGTCTGAGAAGTGAGCACAGAGAGTTCTAGAGAGGGGAGCTGGGTCGGCACTCAGGGAAAGCACAATGGGCCAAATCAGCTGAAATTCTTGAGGTGATAGAACGGAGCAAGGCAAGAACCGGTTGCTGGGGGTTTGAGGAAGGAGGCAGGAAGCACGCAGCCAGGGGAGAACCGGGGTCTGCTCCGTGTTGGTGGGCACGAGGGCTCTCCCGCCAGGTTTGCAGCTGGAACTGTGAGGAAGGCATGGGCGCAAGGAGGATTGGGCTGGAAGGCAATGGACGAGCTGGTAGGCAGGGTGGCTGACCGGCTGGCTGTTAGTCTGGCCATGGTGCCACAGCCAAAGCCTGGACAGGGTGGCAGGGACGACGGGATCCAAGTGCCACAGCCAAGGCGCAGTGGTGTTGGTTCAGTGCTCAGGTGGCACTGTGTCCTCACCGGGCTTCTGGCTGCTCTGCGGGTGTGTAGTGAAATGTCTGCTGTGTCATACCTCCTTTATCCTCCTCCTCCCTCTCCTCCTCTTCCCCATTGTTAGGTATGTGCATGTTTCCATGTGTGTGGATACGTGTGTGGGTATATGTACATGTGGGTGTATGTGGAAGTCCGAGATTGAGGTAGGAAAAATCCTTGACTGTCCTTCCATTTTGTCCATTGAGGTAAGATGACTGGCCAGGACAGCTGGTCTTGCTCGCCAGCCTGACCTGGGGTCCCCGTCGCTGCCTGCTGAGGCTGGGGTCACAGGAGAGCTGCCATGTGCTGCCCACAACCCCCGGGGTTCTGGGAATTGGAACTCGGTTTCCTTGTTTGGACACCAAGCATGTTAACCACTCAACCGTCTACCTTGGTCTCCTCCTCTGCTTCTGGGACGAGGACCCGTAAGAGACCCCATAACCTCATTCAGCCCCAGTCACCTCCTTCCATGTTCTCTCTCCGTATCCGGGCAGACTGGGAGTCAGGGTTTTAACTCATGAGTTAGTGGGGCGAGCACACCACATAACTCAAAGAGAAATCAATTTTGGATGTAAAATGATTAATTTGGGGGGGGGCGTATTTTTCTTAAGCCTTAAGATATTTGTAGTTACAGGGACA
Source organism: Apodemus agrarius (assembly GCA_964023405.1). Classification (NCBI taxonomy): domain Eukaryota; kingdom Metazoa; phylum Chordata; class Mammalia; order Rodentia; family Muridae; genus Apodemus; species Apodemus agrarius. Next base: position 65,915,865 of record OZ030015.1, on the reverse strand, counting down.
TGTGATTTAAAAATCGTTTCCTTTTCACTTTCAAGCATTTTCCCATACTGCGATTTTTTTTTCTTTCTGCAGTTTTTATAACTGTCATTTGTAAAGGCTACAGTGTGTTCCTGGTGCTATTCTGGTATTATTGCTGGCCTTTAAATATGCTATCTATTATTACTGTGTATGTGTGTGAATGGGGGGATGGGCATAGTATATTCTGTGTGGAGGGCGTGGGTAGCTTTCAGGGTCATACTGAGCTCAGGTCGTTAGGCTTGTGTGGCAAGCCCCCTCACCTTTACCTGCTGAGCCGTCGTGTGCCCCACTAGACTTCAACTAGCTTGACCCTGCTAACCAGCCAGCTTACCTGTCAACCTTAAAACCACAGCACTGGCCGCCAGGCCCTTCCTGGATGCTCTGTAAGTCCTCGTGAATCCTGGTTATCCAACACAGACAGAGATGTGAGGCTGAAGGCTGCTTTTCAGGACTCTCCTCCATCACTGATAACACTGGATGATGGCAACCGTGCTCTTTGGCCAGGCACAGGAGGTTGTCAAGATCCAATATTTCATTCCTTTATTTAGGGAAGGCTCTATAGTTTTGGTAGTCAAAGTTAGTAGACAAGACCTTATATATTAGTGCTATATGTAGTATAGTACTTTACCCCTGTACAAATGGGGGGAAAATATGTTTGAGGCTGGAGGGATGCTTCCGCATTTAAGAGCATGTACTGCTCTTCCAGAGGAACCAAGTTGGGTTTCCACCCCACATGTCAGGCATCTAATGACTGCCTGTAACTACAGCCTCAGGGAACTGATGGCTTCTTCTGGTCTCTATGAACAACCCGTAAACATACAAATAAATGGAAATAAATAGTTTGTTGATGATGTTGTGTTGTTTTTGAGACAGGTCTTTCTACATAGTTTTGTCTCTCCCTTCCCCCTCACCCCAACCCCTGCCTCCCCCATCTCTGATTGGCCTGAAACTTACTGTGTAGATCAGGCTGGCCTCAAAATCATAGAGGTACAACTGCCTCTGTCGCCTGAGTGTGGGATTAAAGGCTTGCACTACCATTCCCAGCTGTGAATAATTTTAAAAATATTAAGTTTAACATTTCTAGATCTAGACAATTATGCTGCAGTCCCCTATGAACTTAAGATATTTTCTACTTCACTCTTTTTTTTTTTTTTTTTTGGTTTTTCGAGACAGGGTTTCTCTGTGTAGCCCTGGCTGTCCTGGAACTCACTCTGTAGACCAGGCTGGCCTCGAACTCAGAAATCCGCCTGCCTCTGCTTCCCAAGTGCTGGGATTAAAAGCATGCGCCACCACGCACAGCTTCTACTTCACTCTTATACATTATTTCTATTTCAACCTTCCAAAATCAGCTAGGTCCCTCACTGTCCTGACATGCCATGGCTGTTGCATTATTAAAATGTATCTATGTGTATATGATTGAGCTTCTGTCTAGATACCTCCTCCTCCTCCTCCTACACACACACACACACACACACACACACACACACACACACTCACACACACCTATACCCCTCACTACAATCCTTAACATCAAGCCTGGATTTGTATGTAAAATCCTATTATGTAAAATCAGAAAACCAGTGGCATTGGATTCATTTGGCTGTTGCATAGAATGTGCATTGTATATGGTAACGTGTAACCATCGCCTTACTGGGCCTGGACATAACCACTTTAGAAAGCTCAGTTACAGCATTGACGGGGACTGAGGATAGGGCTCTGGAAATGTCTGTTGAATTAATTTCAGTCTTAGTTCATGGGCAAGCAGAAAGGTCAATGTTTTTCTGTGTTCTCTTGGTCTCTAACCCTTTGTCTCGGAACCCCCAACAATGCTTGTTCCACTTCTGGTCCCACTCAACACAGTGAGAGACCCCAGATGCTTGAGTTTCCCACTGTGGAGGAGCTAGTTCTTCCCCTAGGGCCTAGCACCTCTTTCTTAGAACTAGTTTCTTGGGATTTGATTGAAGTTTCTAGAGCATCCTGATTCACTGGAACCCTCTCAGGGCTAGTGGGGCCAGGCAGGAGGCCCTGCCCACAGTCAGACTCCCTACTTTGTCTTGTCAATCCTACTCTTGGTTTATGAGGAGCCCAAGTGCTATCTGTGGAAATACTTAAAACATAGGGCTTAGCCTAATGAAGTGTTACAGTCAATAGGTGCCATCCTCCGACCCGAACTCATGCACCTTCTTTATGCCACTGTGTAATCCACTGATAGGAAATGGGTATGAATTTAACCACTGTTAGGTGCACAGCCAAGTTTGACTCTAATTAAAACTTTGGGGTCAGTGAGATGACTTAGCGGGTAAAGGTACTTGCCGCCAAGACTGATGACCTGGATTTGATCCCTGTGACCAACATGGTAGACAGTGAGATCTACTTCTAAGCTATCCATTGACTCACACACACACACACACACACACACACACACACACAACATACAACTGAAAACATAAAAATTAATTTTTTAAAGTTTTCAATAAATTAGAGTATTTTAGAAGAAAAGCATTTTAAAATGACTAGGCATCTTAATTATTTAGAACTTAAAATTTTTTATTTTGAGCTGGGCAGTGGTGGTGCACACCTTTAATCCCAGCACTCAGGAGGGAGAGGCAGGTGGATTTCTGTGAGTTCAAGGCCAAGGTCTGCAGAGTTCCAGGATAGGCAGGGCTACTCAGAGAAAGCCTGTCTCAAAAAACAAAAACAAATTTGCAGTGAGTCTATACTTTTTCATAAAGTACTTGTATAATTGTCACGTTTATTCACTTCAGTTTGTATTTTCGTATGTTGATGATTTGAATGAGAATGCCCTCATGGGCCCAGATGTTTGAACACTGGATTCTCAGTTGATGACATTTTGGGGGTGGTTTAGGAGGCGTGGCCTTGCTAGAGGAATATGTCACTTGGGGAGAGGGTTTGGGTGTTAAAGCCCTGCACTACTTCCAGCTCTCTCTCTCTGGTTTCTGGCATTTGAAGATGGGAGCTCTAGGTTTCCTATTCCTGCCACCACCATGCCTGCCAAGATGGACGCTCAACCCTCTGGAACCATAAGCCAAAATAAAGTCTTTCTTCTGAAAGTTGCTTTTGGTCTCAGTGTTTTATCCCAGTAGCAGGAAAGTTACCTTTGAAAAATTATTAAACCTGGGTGTGATGGTGTACACCTTTAACCCCAGCAATCAAGAGGCAGAGGCAGACAGATCTCGGTGAGTTCAAGGCCAGTCAGGTCTACAGGGTTAGCAGATAAGACCCAGTCTCAAAAAGAAAAATTTGTTGTATAAATTCAATGATGTAATCCCAGCACTTGGGAGGCAGAGGCAGGCATATTTCTGAGTTCGAGGCCAGCCTGGTCTACAGAGTGAGTTCCAGGACAGCCAGGGCTACACAGAGAAACCCTGTCTCAAAAAACCAAAACCAAACAAACAAATAATTTCTCTGGCGACTATTGCACATATGGATAATAGATATCCATTTTTCTCTGGTCCCCGAAAGAGGTTTGCAGTGTATCACTGAGAAGAGAGTTTGCCTGCTAATGAGCCTTTAAAGATAAAGGAGATGGTGATTTAGTGGACAAAGTATTTATATTTGTATCTATCTGGAATGAATAGTAAGATTTAGTTAAACCTTTTATTTATTGAGATACAATGATTTTTCTCCTTTAATCTGGTAAGGTGGCAAATCTATTAGTTAATTAGCTATCCAATGTAGAAATGATCTTGTCTACTTGAGATGAATACAATTTGGTCAGGTGTCATTTCTTTTTTTCAGAGACAGGGTCTCACTATATAGCCCTGGCTTATCCTGGAATGCACTCTGTAGACCAGGCTGGCCAGGTCAGAGATCCTGAGTTCTAGGATTAAAGGTGAGTGTCACTACACCAGCTTTCTTTTCTTTTATAAAAAAAAATGTGCACTTGGGAGGCAGAGGCAGGTGGATCTCTGAGTTCGAGGCCAGCCTGCTGGTCTACAAAGTGAGTTCCAGGACAGCCAGAGCTACAAAGAGAAACCCTGACTCAAAAAAAAAAAAAAAAAAAAAAAAGTGAGGCTTTATGTGTGTGAGTACGTGTGTATATAAGTGTACATGTGAATACAGATGCCTGCAGAGGTTAGAGGTATGGGATCCCCCTGGAACTGGAGTTACAGGTGGTTGCAAGCCATTTGATCTAGGTGCTAGAAATTGAACTCCGGAAGAGCAGTTTATGCTTTTAACTGTTGAGCCTTCTTTCTAGCCCTAAGTTTCTTCCATACAATACTTTTTATTTTGAGATAGTATTTCTCTGTGGAACCCTGGCTGTCCTGGAACTTCCTAGCCTTGGAACTCACAGAGATCTACCTGTCTCTTCCTCCTGACTAAAGGTGTACACCACCATGGTGAGTGTTCTCCCACGCATGGGAGTGTTCATGCATGTTCAACATGTCCACTGGTGTTGGCCTCGATCCGCTAATGTGTAGGCAGCCATGTTAGTGAGACTTTATGGGTGGAGCTTCTGACAGTTCTAGGAAATGCAATCCCATAGCAAACTCCTTGTTTCCTCTAGCATTCAGTGTTTGTTCTCTTCTGAAATGAGCCCAGAGCCTTAGGTCAGGAGTAGTATAATGGAAGCATTAGTTGGGACCGGGCTCCATGACTCTGCATTTTGATTAGAGTGGTTTTTCTGTTGAGTGAAATATTAAAAACGTAGAACCAGCTTGTTCCTGTGTTTGTGCCTCTGCCTGACTGGCCATACGTTGGCAGGCAATGGCCGGCCTTTTTTTTTATCTCGTGGAGACTCTGACTCTGAACTCCGCAATCTCTCCATCCAGCTTGCTAGGTTCCCACAGGTGAGTTGCTACCATGCCAATCCCGTGCCTCAAATCCCCCACGGCCTTTGTGGAGCACCTCAGGCAAACCCACACTTGGCCACTGTACCTTTCTCTCTTGAACCCAGAGGAGCCGCAGCATGAAGGAAAACGCATCAGAAACAACAGTAATCGCCAAGCGCAACAACTGAAACCTGATCTTGTAAGCCTTATTAAAATCCGATCCCTCTGGTGGCGAATCCTTGTGGATCTGCCATGATACTAGGAAACTCTTGTGGCTACATCTTACCTCTCCGCTGCCCTGGTTCCAAAGAGGACTAATTCTCTCCTGCTTCCTCTCTTATGCTGTCCAACTCGGAAGTCCTGCCTACTCGCCCAGTGATTGGCTCCTTTATTCATTAGGGGATTGGTTCACAAGAACAGCACCAGGCCCATCCACAACAGTTTTCTGTAATGGTCTCTATCTTTTTCACTTAAAAAAAAAAAAGATTTATTTATTTATTATATACAGTGTTCTGCCTGCATATATGCCTGCAAGCCAGAAGAGGACATCTCATTACAGATGGTTGTGAGCCACCATGCGGTTGGTTGCTGGGAATTGAACTCAGGACCTCTAGAAGAGCAGCAGTGCTCTTAAGCTCTGAGCCATCTCTCCAGCCCTCAGCAGGGCTTGAGAGATTTTTTGATCAAAGTTTTTTTTTTTTTTTTAATCAAAGGTGAGGATTACACTTATCTGTGGAGATAAGGGCAAATATTTAGAATGTAGTTAGGACTTACACTGGTTTAGTAAAGTGGCAGTTGTAGGTTCTTCAAGACTCACAGTTTTACTAGCCTTAGGTAGTTGGTTTCCGGTACCAGGCAAGACCTCCCTCTTGTTGAGTGGGCCTTAAGTCCAATTAGAGAGCTATTGGTTGCCATCAAGGTGTGTGTGCCACTACTGCACCCTTAGGGTTGCCACGCCTTGTTGGTTGTTGCCGTGGCTCATAGCTGGGTGGGATTGCTGTTTGAGTCTTTCACTTGGATATTTGCATGGCACCTTCTTTGCAAACTATGAAAGATAATTCTCAGAGAGGAGGCCTTCTCGTCAGTTCCAGCTCAGGGTCCTCTGGGCTCCAGAACAGTTTTAAAAACTTACTTTAAAAAGTTGTAGAAAGCATACATACAATCTATCATTTTAAACCCCCTTTTTCCCTTTCTTGTGACAGGGTTTTGTTATGCAGCCCAGGCTATCTTGAACTCTCTGTCTTCCTGCCTGGAGGTAAGTGCTACCACTGTTGACTTGCTGAAATATTTTAAGCATAGAATTTATCGTGACTAGGTCCTTTGCTGTTGTTCACCATCACCGGCGGCCTTTAGGACTTTTTATCATCCCAAACTGAAGCTCCGTGTCCACTAAACTGGCCTTTCCACGGCTGTTACTTTAGCTCTAATGTCTAGGACCTCATAAAAGTGGAATCATGTCGCTTCGCTTTTTATGTCTGGTTCGTTTCCCTTAGCTTCATGTCTTCGAGGTTTATCCATATTGCAGTGTGTGTTAGCATCGGCTCTGCCTCTGCCTCTTAAGGGCTGAGATTAAAGGCACGCACCACTACTGCCTGGCTACATGCACTTAAATTTTCAACTGGGAACGGAAAATGTCTTTGGAATGTCAATGTGAGGCATTGAAAACCAGCTTAATATTCAGGTGATAAACCTGTATCCAGATAGCCATGGTGTGCTTAATTTATATCCTTTAAACATCCTCGCCGGAGCTTTAGCTTGGTGGTGGGGTGCTTGTTTATCGTATGTGAGGCAGGGGTTCAGTACTGCAAACAACAGACCTCACTCTATAGCCGCAGTTAAAGGGACTCGCTTCAAACATGCCTAGACACGTGTCTTGAGAAATATCCGCAGAGGTAAAATTCTGAACCAACGACATGGCAACTTGGTTCAAGCCCAGAAATGAAATGTACTGAGCAGCCGTGGGTCTGCCTCTGTTTCAAAGGCCGACTGGTACCCCGTGTTTGTGTGTGCCCTGTTTTGTTCCTCTCCACTCACATTCCAGTGGCTGCTTGGGTTCCCGCCCATTGGCTACTGTGGAGTGGCTAGGCCCCAAAATGGCTACACTCAGTGCAAGGCTAGGAATGTGCTGAAGGATGCTCATGTGTGTTGTGAGGGATAGAGATGTGGCCCAGGACATCAAGATGACTCTGTGTGTGTGTGTGTGTGTGTGTGTGTGTGTGTGTGTGTGTATGGTCAACTGAATCCTCTAGGAAACACAAAATTCAAAACACCAATGGTCACCAAAATTATAGAAAAAAATGACTATATTAGAGAAGACTTAGGGTTTCATTGCTGTGAAGAGTTACCATGGCCGAGGTAACTCTTATAAAGGCAACCATTTAATTGGGGCTGGCTTACAGTTTCAAAGGTTCAGTCCATTATCATCATGGTGGGAAGCATGGCAGCGTCCAGGCAGACAAGGCGCTGGAACAGCTGAGAGCTCTTCATCTTGATTCCCAGGCAGCAGAAGGAGACTGTGTCCACATTAGGTGGAGCTCGAGGATAGGACCTTAAAGCTCACTCCCACAGTGATGCACTTCCTCCAACAAGACCACACCCTCTTATAGTGTCACTTTCCACAGGCCAAGCGTATTTAAAACACCACACTATCCAAGGGATGTTATTGTTTGGAATGTCTACGAGTTCTTTGGGATACTGGAAAGCTCATGTGTGAATGCTGTTTCAAGATTAAATGTTGTATTAGTCAGGGTTTCTATTCCTGCACAAATATCATGACTAAGAAGCAAGTTGGGGAGGAAAGGGTTTATTCAGCTTACACTTCCACATTGCTGTTCATCACCAAAGGAAGTCAGGACTGGAACCCAGGCAAGTCAGGAAGCAGGAGCAGATGCAGAGGTCATGGAGGGATGTTTCTTACTGGCTTACTACCCCTGGTTTGTTCAGCTTGCATTCTTTTTGTTTTGTTTTGTTTTTTAGTTTTTTCGAGACAGGGTTTCTCTGTATAGTCCTGGCTGTCCTGGAACTCACTCTGTAGACCAGGCTGGCCTCGAACTCAGAAATCCGCCTGCCTCTGCCTCCCAAGTGCTGGGATTACAGGCATGCGCCACCACCCCCCGGCTCAGCTTGCATTCTTATAGAAGTCAAGACCACCAGTCCAGGAATGGCACCACCCACACTGGGCCCTTCCCCCTTGATCACTAATTGAGAAAATGCCTTACAGCTGGATGCCTGGTGTTCAGGTAACACAAGCAGGGGAACCTGGGCTCTGAGACACTCACTGGTTGGCTTAATGTGTGGTGTTTATAGATAGCTGCTTTGGTGTTTTACAAAAATGAACATTTGACAGTCAAGCATCATACTGTTCCTCTGCCACCAAAGGAAGAGCTCTAGTGTACGGTTACCCCCTTATCACACTCGGATGAAAGTGACGGCCACCCACTCATCTTTCTGACAGCACTTGGAGTATTTTTGTGGTACCCTTATGCAATATGCAAAAGGACACTTAAGAAAACCTCCAGAAGATGAACAAGTCAGCCAAGGCTAAGGTAGCAGGGGAGCTTTTTATTTTATTTTATTTTATTTTATTTTATTTTATTTTATTTATTTTATTTTATTTTATTTTATTTTATTTTATTTTATTTTATTTTATTTTATTTTTTGGTTTTTTGAGACAGGGTTTTTCTGTGTAGTCCTGACTGTCCTGGAACTCACTCTGTAGACCAGGCTGGCCTCGAACTCAGAAATCCACTTGCCTCTGCCTCCCAAGTGCTGGGATTACAGGTGTGCACCACCACGCCCAGCTCAGGGGGGCTTTTTAATGGTGAGGACCCAGGCACTGGTCAGAGAGCAGAAAAACAGCTGCGTTCCTTTAGCCTGGTGCGTGTGTGTGTGTGTGTGTGTGTGTGTGTGTGTGTGCAAAGACTCAGTGAATATAAGTTTTCATTTCTTGCCTCATCAGGCTGAGGGTTTAGGGGTCTGAGGTCTATGCAGCAATAGATGCATTTATGAAACATGTTTTGAGTATTTGGTATACAGATGCTGTATTTATGGAATTAGAAATGGCACGCTCCGAGAATGACTGCTTGATTAGAAGAGGAACAATCAATAAGATGGTTTGAGAAATTTGTACATAATTTGAGGATCTGAGATTATAACTATTAGCCACTTAGAAGGCATTATGGGAAAAGGTAACATGAGGCTAGGGACACAAGCTAGGGACGTTTGGAAAGAGGAGACCTCAGGAGAGAAAATGCCTGCATCAGACCGTGTGCGTCTGCTGTCTTGATGACTGAGGCCTGGAGCGCCCAGGCCAGCTTTGGGCAGCTGCTCCTGGGCTGCCCAGGAAAGCCTGAGGCAAGCGTGGGCAACAAGCCAGTGAGCAGCTCCTTCCGCAGCCTCTGCTTCAGTTCCTGCCTTTGTCCCTGCCTTGAGTTCCCTTCGTGATGGACTGCGAGCTGTGAGCTGACATAAACCCTTTCCTCCCCAGGCTGCCTTTGGTCCGTGTTTTATCCCAGCGATAGAAAGCACGCCAAGACAGAGGACGTGGCAGCTCACAGGAAAGGAGAGCAGGGCAAACCCTCCGGGCTCTGCTGAGTCCGCACCAGGCTCGCTCTGTTCGCAATGTCTTCACTGCAGTTTGAACAGCACACCTCTGTTAGACACACGCTAAGAAACCAAAGGTCCAGTGCTCCAGGCCCTGCCCCGGGGAGATGGAAACCCAGCGAGGATTCACAGCATCCCCATTGGCTGAGGCGTTCCTGGGCTGTGCCTTCTTAGCTCAGAAAAATGACCACTGATGAGAAAAATAGGTTATGCAATATAACCCACAGCTCCCTCTTTGTCTCAGTGCTGTATATGGCTGTATCAGAAGTCTGTAACTGCTTCACACCAAGGAAGAATGCCGAGCTGCAAGGCCAGGTGTCTTTTTCCTGGAAGAGGAAGCCAAGGTAGAGATGGAAAGAGGAGGCCCGGGCTCCAGGCTGTGGTCCCAGGATCCAGCTCAGGCCAAGGCCGACCTGATCTAAAGCTAGTAATATCACTACTGTATTTCTTATTCGGGAACAATTTGTTGAGTCAGGAAATTGAATAATTTTTTTTTTTTGAGACAGGGTTTCTCTGTGTAGTCCTGGCTGTCCTGGAACTTACTCTGTAGACCAGGCTGGCCTCGAACTCAGAAATCCGCCTGCCTCTGCCTCCCAAGTGCTGGGATTACAGGCGTGCGCCACCACGCCCAGCGAATATTTTTTTTTTATTCAAACATATGACTATACATAGAGTCTGATTTGGAGAGAGAGAGAGAGAGAGAGAGAGAGAGAGAGAGAGAGAGAGAGAGACTGAAAGATTGAAATTTTATTTTATTTTTTGTGAGTCAGGTCCAAAGTAAAGTTCACTTTACTTTGGCCATGTCCAGTCTGCTGGCCATACTCAATCTATTATTTTTCTTTCCCTGCTCTGGACTCTTCTGATCCCTTTCACTCTACACTCCCTCATATATACAACAGAAACCTTCCACTTTACCTTGGACGGGTCATAGACAGCGTGTATGTATGTGTATATGTGTATGCATATGTGTATGTATGTGCATATGTACATGTCTCTGGGTGTGTATGCCATGAGCATGTGGGGGCCTGAAGAAGCCTAAGAGGGCATCAGACTCCAGGAGCTGCAGTTACAGACAGCTGTGAGCTGGCCAGTGAGGGTAGATGCTGAATTCCTGTTCTTTGGGAAAGCAGAAAGTATTCTTAACCACGGAGCCATCTCTCCAGCAAATAGAAGCTAATTTTAAAATATTCATTATGGAGCTGGGTGTTGGTGGCGCACGCCTTTAATCCCAGCACTTGGGAGGCAGAGGCAGGCGGATTTCTGAGTTCGAGGCCAGCCTGGTCTTCAGAGTGAGCTCCAGGACAGCCAGGACTACACAGAGAAACCCTGTCTCGAAAAAAAAAATTCATTATGTAACATTCTAATTAAAAATAAAATATGTTATTATTATCATCTAAATTTTGGAATATAAAGAAAAACAGAAAGAAAAAAGTTATTGTACTGCACGTTAGTATGTATGTACAGTATGATTGTACTGACTGTCAATTAATTGTGAAATGTTTAATTGCATTTCCCTTGGGTTCAGGGCATGGTGTCATGTGATTGCTCCGGGCGGAGAACAGACTAGCATTTGGTAAACTTAGGACTTATACAGGTTGGCCTGATTGGAGAGGGAGGTGATTGCAACCCGGAGGTCAAAGCCTACGGTAACATAGGTGGGCAGGAGGTGCTGGGAACAACATGGAGCCCTAGGAGAGCGGTGCTCGGCCCTCCCTCCAGGACGAGAGCCTCTGGATGAAGCATCCTAGCAGCCTCTGAGTCAAGGTCTTTCTCCCACCGAGATGACCAAGGCTTACCTCAGCCCTGCCCCTGCTCTCCCAACCCCACCCCTTTCCTTCCACTGGGTCCCATTTCGCACTGCCCCCTTTTTCCTTTTCCATTTTTCTTAAGGATTTGTGAGCCGTGCAGTGGTGGCACACGCCTTTGATCCCAGCACTTGGGAGGCAGAGGCAGGCGGATCTCTCAGTTCAAGGCCAGCCTGGTCTACAGAGTGAGTTCCAGGAAACCCAAGGCTACACAGAGAAACCCTGTCTTGAAAAACCAAGAAACAAAACAAAACAAAAAAAATTATTTATTATATGTGAGTACACTGTAGCTTTTTTCAGACATACCAGAAGAGGGTGTCAGATCTCATTACAGATGGTTGTGAGCCACCGTGTGGTTGCTGGGATTTGAACTCAGAACCTCTGGAAGAGCAGTCGACTGCTGAGCCATCTCTTCAGAACCCCCCCCCCCCCTTTTCCATTTTTTGAGTCAGGGTTTCTCTGGGTAGCCCTGGCTGTCCTGGAACTCACTCTGGACTGGGCTGGCCTTAAATGTAAGAGAGCCTCTGCACCAGCCTCCCAAGTGCACTTCCCCCTCCTTTGTTTTGATATCACTGCCCTCAACAGATCTTCCCCTGCTGATACTAGCTTGGCCTTTGCTTCCCAGCAGACCCAGTAGCTTCCAGAGAGATGCTCTGCATTTCTGAGTTTTAAATGTATCTTTGAGAAGTTCATAAGTTTCTCTCTTCTTCTTTCCTCTCTTCCTTTTGACAGGGTTTCATATATCTCAGGTTGACCTTGAACTCACTATGTAGCTGAGAATGGCCTTGAACTTCCATCCTTCCTGTCCTTACTTTGGGGAGTTCTGGGATTACAGGCATGCATCACTCGCTCATGCAACACGTGGGATGGAGCCCAGGCCTCCGTGCCTGCTAGGGTGAGCACTCTATCAACTGAGCTATGTCCCCAACAGTGTTAGAATTTTATGTCAAATAATGTCTAACAGACTATCAATTTTGATTTTAATACACAGTATAAATGTGTTTCTAAGAACTGTGTTTTCATGGGAATTTACTTACACATTACACATTTGAAGTATAAAAATGTTTTAAGAAGTACCACAATGGTAGGGATAGAATCCCAGCACTTGGGAGGCGGAGGCAGGAGGAGTGAAAGGGTTTGAAGTCGGCCTGGTCTCTAGAATGAGACTGCCTGAGGGAAGGGAAGGAAAGAGAGAGGGAAGGAAGGAAGAACAGACGGATGGAAGGACTCTGGGGAGCCACAGAAGAGAGAAACTCGGAGGAGAGAATGGGAAGATTGGATATGGAAGAGACCACATCAAGGAAAGAAGCCTTTCCATAGCAGAGACGGCAGATAACACAGGGAAGCAGAGGGGCCCCTGGGAACCCCACGGCTGCTGTCTCGAAGTACCGTGTACAAGCAGTCGATAAAGTCTGATTCATATGGGAAATCACAGGGCAGTAAAAATGCGTTACTGCTGAGTGTCCTGCCATGCCAGCTAGTGCAAATTACACACCGAACACATAAAATAAAAATATGAATCTCACGTCCTCTGGAGCCGCGACTCCAGCCATTGCGGGAGCTTTTAGGGGGTGGCTAATAAAATACTAATGCGTTTCGGCTCTCTGACTTCATAGACAATACACCATTTGCAGATACCTGTGGTTCTTGCCTCCCAAAGCCCAGAGGTCTCTCTGTGGACTGTCAGGGCTTTCTGGAGCCTTTGCATGCTGCTCTGAGTCTGACAGTGAAGGAGACATTTCCAGCTGAAGGTGGCGCTTTCCTCCTCACACCTGGGGTCTTCTTTGACAGCTACAGCTGCTGGTCAGAGGTGGGGCTTCTCCTGTTTCTATCATGACTTCTGAGAGGCTGGTACCCTAGGCTATGTACCATAGCCCTCACCATTGTCCTCAAAGGCCCACTTATTTCTCTGACTCTCAAACCACACAGCTTTCTCCTTCTACCTAGTTGGCTGTGAACCCCACCTCTGTCCGGTGCAGGGTTCTCACCCTGGGGACCATTTGTGCTCTCTAATGCTCAGATTGCAAACCCGATCTCTTAGCTATGTCTCAGGAGTCAGGGTACAGCCAAGACTTAGTCAGCCATTTCCCTGGTGGAAGGCAAAAAAGGGCGGGCAGGAGGAAGCTCTCATTACAGACTTTGAGGCAGGCCCTTTTCCGGACAGCACCGGCTCACCGTCATCCTGCTCTGCTCTGCGTGGCTGCCATGGCTATTTCCATGGAGGAGATGCACACAGACGGTACCCTTGACAGAGTACATTGGGTTTCCTTGGTTTAATCTCTGTACACTCCCACCCGAACCCTCCCACGGGCTGCTGACACGGAGTCTGGAGTAAGAACAGCAAGATCCTAGACCTGTGTCTGGGAGTTGGGGCTGTGGCTCATTGGTAGAGTGCTTGCTTGGCACATAGGAAGCCGTGGGTTCCACCCCCAGCGCCGTATGAACTGGGTGTGGCTGTGCAAGCCCAGAATCCCAGCTCTCAGGAAATGGAGGCAGGAGGATCACAGATGAAGCAAGCAAGTTAGAGGCCAGCCTGGGCTATGTAAGACCATCCCAAAGAAGAAACAATAGTGTTTATGTTTGATAGCGAATAACCACATGACCCTGCTCCTCAATCCTCCTCAGTGCTCCTCCATGCTCCTCAGTGCTCCTCCATGGGAGCCGGGCCCCGGACCCATGAGCATCATTCCAATTTCTCAACTACTCTGGTAGGCTGATGTTTTGGCCACCTTTTTAGTAATGGAAGATATGGTCGGACAGTGAAGGCGTCTCCGGCTGAGGGAACTTGTAACTTGTGGTGGGTGCGTAGCTAGCTAAGGTTGGAACAGAGATCTATACCGTCTGCTGTGGCGAGGTCCGGAGCCCAGTTCCACTGCCTGCTAGCTCGGCGAACTCTCACCCTAGTCTGTCTGGGCTTCCCTCCAGACAGAGCAGGTGTGAACGCAGATAAACAAGCACACGCAAGCCACGCTTGAGCAGCCACACAGACCTTGATCCGCGGCAGTGGGAGGCATGGCAGGTGTTGGCTGACCCACACATTCCTTCACGCGAGCAGGTTCAAGCTAATCCTTTATTATATGAGCTTCAGATGCTATACCGCGTGACTCTAGCTTACACTGCAGGCTAACGTACTCTTAGGTCCTCCCCTGGGACACTGCAGGCTAAAGTCCTCCCAAGTCCTCCCTGGGCTAGAGAGCCTCCTGGACTCCCTGTGGGCCCATTAGGAATGACTACTTTGTTTGTGTGTACTGTTTTCCCTCATTACTATGTATGGTAAGGGAGGGGGCTTGCTGTCAGGATTTCCTGGTGTAGGCCGGTATGCTGTTTTAGTCTTGACTGGGTATGGACCCCGTGTATTCACGCACCCCTCTGTTCCAGACACCTCATTTCTGTGATCACAAAAACATAAATATGGGGCTTGGATGACTCAGAGGTTAAGAGCACTTTACTGCTCCTGTGAGGACGCAGGTTTAGTCCCAGCACCCACCCAAGATCTGTAACTCCAGTTCCAGAGGCTCTAATGCTCTATGCTGACCTCCACAGACGCTAGGCGTACGCACGGTGCACATACATACGTGCAGGCAAAGTACTCATACACATAAAATAAAAAAAGAATAAATCTTTAACAGACATAAATATACTGAGACTTCTTTTAACAATTTTAATTTAAGTTTTATGTTATTATGTACGTGTGCATGAAGCTTGTACGTGGGTGGGTGTGCCGCAGCATAGTGTGGACGTCAGAGGATGCCTCTGTGGAGTTCTTTTCCTGCACCTTCCTATGGATTCCAGGGGTTAAATTCAGGTCACCAGACATGCATGGCAAACACCTTTACCTCCGGGACCATCTCACTGGCTTTGCAGGCTCTTCTTTGCCATTTTTCCATAGGCTTTTCTAGATTTTTTTTTTTTTTTTTTTTTTTTTTTTAGGTTTTTCGAGACAGGGTTTTTCTGTGTAGCCCTGGCTGTCCTGGAACTCACTCTGTAGACCAGGCTGGCCTCGAACTCAGAAATCTGCCTGCCTCTGCCTCCCAAGTGCTGGGATTCCAGGCGTGCGCCACCATGCCCGGCTTGGCTTTTCTAGATCTTTACTTCAAGCCCACTAACTTTATTGGACTAACTCTGACCCCTCCCCTCAGGATAATGAGCTGTGCCTTCTGAGCAGGGCCATGCTCCTCCTCCCAGATTGTGGTGAGACTGAGTGAAAGCATAAGGCATGCTGGGAACACTAGGTGAGCACTGCGGACACTAGGGGAGCACTGCGGACACTAGGGGAGCACTGAGGACACTAGGGGAGCACTGAGGACACTAGGGGAGCACTGAGGACACTAGGTGAGCACTGAGGACACTAGGTGAGCACTGTGGACACTAGGTGAGCACTGAGGACACTAGGTGAGCACTATAGACACTAGGTGAGCACTGAGAACACTAGGTGAGCACTGAGGACACTAAGGGAGCACTGAGGACACTAGGTGAGCACTGAGGACACTAGGTGAGCACTGAGAACACTAGGTGAGCACTGAGAACACTAGGTGAGCACTGCGGACACTAGGTGAGCACTGTAGACACTAGTGAGCACCGAGGACACTAGGTGAGCACTGTGGACACTAGGTAAGCACTGTGGACACTAGGTGAGCACTGAGGACACTAGGTGAGCACTGTGGACACTAGGTGAGCACTGAGGACACTAGGTGAGCACTGAGGACACTAGGTGAGCACTGTGGACACTAGGTGAGCACTGAGGACACTAAGGGAGCACTGAGGACACTAGGTGAACACTGAGGACACTAGGTGAGCACTGAGGACACTAGGGGAGCACTGAGGTCACTAAGGGAGCACTGAAGACACTAGATGAGCACTGAGGACACTAGGTGAGCACTGAGGACACTAGGTGAGCACTGTGGACACTAGGGGAGCATTGTGGACACTAGGTGAGCACTGAGGACACTAGAGGAGCACTGAGGACAGTAGGTGAGCACTGAGTACACTAGGGGAGCACTGAGGGCACTAGGTCAGCACTGAGGACACTAGGTGAGCACTGAGGACACTAGGGGAGCACTGTGGACACTAGTGAGCACCGAGGACACTAGGTGAGCACTGTGGACACTAGGTAAGCACTGTGGACACTAGGTGAGCACTGAGGACACTAGGTGAGCACTGTGGACACTAGGTGAGCACTGAGGACACTAGGTGAGCACTGAGGACACTAGGTGAGCACTGTGGACACTAGGTGAGCACTGAGGACACTAAGGGAGCACTGAGGACACTAGGTGAACACTGAGGACACTAGGTGAGCACTGAGGACACTAGGGGAGCACTGAGGTCACTAAGGGAGCACTGAAGACACTAGATGAGCACTGAGGACACTAGGTGAGCACTGAGGACACTAGGTGAGCACTGTGGACACTAGGGGAGCATTGTGGACACTAGGTGAGCACTGAGGACACTAGAGGAGCACTGAGGACAGTAGGTGAGCACTGAGTACACTAGGGGAGCACTGAGGGCACTAGGTCAGCACTGAGGACACTAGGTGAGCACTGAGGACACTAGGGGAGCACTGTGGACACTAGGGGAGCACTGTGGACACTAGGGGAGCATTGCAGACACTAGGGAAGCACTGAGGACACTAGCTGAGCACTGCAGACACTAGATGAGCACTGAGGACACTAGGTGAGCACTGTGGACACTAGGTGAGCACTGTGAACACTAGGTGAGCACTGTGAACACTAGAGGAGCACTGAGGACACTAGAGGAGCACTGAGGACACTAGGTCAAGTCCCAGCTCCTTTTTTTGTCTGTTCACTAGCTCCTCCTCCTTGTTGGGGGTCTCTGGGAGAGAAGTCATTTTCATTAATGATGTCAGATCACAGCTAGGAAAAACATCCTGGTGGGCTGTCCTAGCCAGGGTTTTGCTGCTTTAACTGTAGTGTTTGCCTGGATGCCAGGCTTACCCTCCACCACCATCCCCAATTGGTTTTGTTTTAATGATTTTTAAAACTACACTGTGTGTGTTTGTGTGTGGTGTGGTGTGTGTGTGTGTGTGTGTGTGTGTGTGTGTGGTGTGGTGTTTGTGTGTGTGTGTGTGTGTGTGTGTGTGGTGTGGTGTGTGTATGGGGGGTGTGGGGGTGTGTGTGGTGTGTTTGTGTGTGGTGTGGTGTGTGTATGTGTGTGTGTGTGTGGTGTGGTGTGTTTGTGTGTGGTGTGGTGTGTGTGTGTGTGTGTGTGTGGTGTGTTTGTGTGTGGTGTGGTGTGTGTGTGTGTGTGTGTGTGTGTGTGGTGTGGTGTTTGTGTGTGTGTGTGTGTGTGTGTGTGTGTGTGTGGTGTGTTTGTGTGTGGTGTGGTGTGTGTGTGTGTGTACCCGCCGGCTGTCACATGTGTGTGGAGGTCAGAAGACAACACATGGAGTCACATGTCTCCTTCTATCATGTGGATCCTTAGAGTTGCACTCAGATTCTCAGGCTCAGTGGAGAGCACCTTCACCCTCAGCCTTCTCGCCAGCACGGGCCCTGTCTTTTTTATTAGAACTTTTCTGTTGGCTTCTCAGTGCTGCTGTCCTGGGAGGTGTGCTCTGTGGAGAGGCACATTTAAAGACCCAGAGCAGGTGTCCCTGTCTTTGGAGAGTGACCAAAGAGAGAAAGGGCATCGGGGTTGCCCAGGACGCATCTGTGACCTGAGAGGCCTCTTGCTTTGGCTTCGGCGTCCTCTCTGCAGAATTCTGTCTGTTCTCACTTCGTGTAGGCTGTGGTGACAACGCTTTCCCTTAAAAACAAAAAGCAAAAACCCCAATCATGTAGTTACATACGTATTTATTTATCTGGTGGTGAGGGTGGGCTGGGGTGGGTGGGCACACGTCACGCTTCATGCACCAGAGGACAGCTTTTAGGAGTTGCTTCTCTCCTTCCACCATGTGCGTCCACGTGGGTTCAAACTCAGGTCTTTTTAGACTCTTGTCACTAAGTTGTTTTTTCTGTGCCAGGATTATCTTGGCGACATAAGGAAAGAAGGCAGTGAGGTTCTGGGGCAGTGAGGAAGGGCGCGAACAGGCCCAGGCTCCCTGGGTGGCCTCTGAGGGTAACCTCTGAGAGACCATCACATTCTTAGCACCCAGAGTGTGTGTCTTAAACGTCATGCGTGCCCCCCTTCATTCCTGCAGCTCTCTGGGGAGGTGTGTACACTCAGCTGTCACACCCGTTCTTGCTTACCTCCCCAGCATCCTGGGTTTGACATGAGTTCGTGGACATGTCATAGAGCCTGCTTGGCTTCCGCCCAGGCCACATCTCTGACTCCCGCAGCTCAGAGAGTAGGGTTCTCCTTTCCCTTTCCAGTGGGTTTCTGTTGCCCGACTCTACATTCTGATCCCTTCTCAGGGCTAGGATGGGGACATGTCCTGGTAGAAGAACAACCGCTCCCTCTTCGCGATGTGTTTTTGCATTGAGAACACAACATGGCTGCTGCCCAAAGCCCATAGGACCCAGCCTCAGCTCCTGCAGCCTCTGTGACGCAAGGCTCCTCCAGCGGATGTTAGCGGTGTGTCCTGGGAGCCTGTTCTTCCTCCTCTCTTCTCCAGGCCTAGCTGGAACCCAGGCCTGCCTCAGTTTCTTATCTGCTGGAGCATTACCTCACGCAACTCTTCATTTCCCTGAGTGTGAGAGATGGTTTCCTAGCATGGGATGGTGGTCCAGATCCAGGCCAAGTTTAAGTGGCATTTTCTACTGACAGGAACACGCTCTCTTGGCATCTTCTGGCCTTGTTAGCTCCCGGGAGCCATGGCTGTCTGAGTTGTCTTTATAATTACAGGAACATTTACTTTATATCTTCACTACAGAGAGTCCTATGTATGCATTTTTCCTAACATAAAAGTTATCTTCTTCCTAGGGCAGCAGCATTTCCATCTGTGGGTTGTGACCCCTTTGGAGTGACATATCAGATATCCTGCACATCAAATATTTACATTACAATTTATAGCAGTAGAAAACTACATTTATGAAGTAGCAACAAGATAAGTTTATGTTTTGGGTTTATCATAGCATGAGAAACTGAATTAAAGGGTGTTAGTACTAAGAAGGTTGAGAACTACTGTCCTAGGGGGTATAATGCCCTCTTCTGACCTCTAAGGGCACCATACACACGTGGCACACTTGTATACATGCATGCAAAACACACACATACAAATAAGTAAATAAATCTTTAAAAGGATTGCCCTTGGTGCCAGGTGGTGATGGCAAATGCCTTTAGTCCCAGCACTCGAGGGGTAGAGGCAGGAAGATCCCTGAGCTGGAGGTCAGCCTGGTCTACAGAGGGAGTTATAGGACAGCCAGGGCTACACAGAGAAACCCTGTCTCCAAAAACCAAAAAGAAAAAAAAAAGGTATCCTTGGGTTCTGATATCCCAGAAGTCATCGGTGAACTTATGAGTACTGTCATAATCATTTTTAGTGTCATTCCTCAGGTGTTTCCTGCCTTTAAGAAATTATTTGTTATTGTGTGTGCACGTGCATTCCACTGCACGTGTGTGGAGGTCAGAGGGCACCTCTGTAGAGCTAACTCTCACCTTCCAACATCCATCTCCCTGCAGGTTCCAGGATTGAACTCAGGGCAACAGAATTGAGTTACAAGTTGCTTTACCAGTTGAACCATCTCTACAACCAACCACTTTAAAAAGTTTTATACTTTTTTTTTTTTTTTTTTTTGACTGGATCCTTGAATGGCCTGAAACTCACAAAGTAAGCTACACTGGCTCTCAAGTCCCAGGGTCTCTAGGTCTCCACCTCTCCAGTGCGGGGATTTCAAGCACTTCAAGAACACAATCTGTGACATTTTCAAAATCAACCTTTTTCTACAATACGGGATGAATCGGATTCTTGTGAACGACAGTCTGCCTTGGAGCTTTATAAACTATCTTCGCTGGTGTCTTAGTCAGGGTTTCTATTCCTGCACAAACATCATGACCAAGAAGCAAGTTGGGGAGGAAAGGGTTTATTCAGCTTACACTTACACACAGCTGTTCATCACTAAAGGAAGTCAGGACTGGAACTCAAGCAGGTCAGGAAGCAGGAGCTGATGCAGAGGCCATGGAGGGATGTTCTGTACTGGCTTGCTTCCCCTGGCTTGCTCAGCCTGCTCTCTTATAGAACCCAAGAATACCAGCCCAGAGATGGTACCACCCACAAGGGGCCCTCCCCCACTTGATCACTAATTGAGAAACTGCCCCACAGCTGGATCTCATGGAGGCACTTCCCCAACTGAAGCTCCTTTTCCTATGATAACTCCAGCCTGTGTCAAGTTGACACACAAAACTAGCCAGTACAGCTGGAAACAACTTCTTGAGAGGAAGGAAATGGGAGAGACTGATGAGATGGATCCCTTAGAACTAGAGGACTTTAATCCAAACGGGAAGCCACGTGTGAGGTTGGTGTGCGTCACCCCAGAGGAGGCATTTGTGTCACGCCTCTTCCTGGGCCAGTGAGTGGTGCTTCTCTATACAATAGCTTGAATGAGTCTCACTCATAGAATCTCACTATGTAGTCCTGTTTGGTCTGGGAACTTGTTATGTAAAACAGGCAGGCCAGGAACTCATAGAGAGATCTGTCTGCCTCTGTCCCCTGAGCACTGGGGTTAAAGATAGACACCATTATACTAGATTCATATCTCGTGTTTTGTCTGCATGTATATAACCGCACCATGTGTGTGCAGTAGCCACTGAGGTCCATAGAGCTCATCAGATCCCTTTGATTGGGAGTTACAGACAGTTGTAAACTGGTATGTGGGCACTGGGGAGAGAACCCAGGTCCTCTACAAAGAGCAGCAAGTGCTCTTCACCATTGAGCCATCCAAGAGAGGATTTTTAGAGAGGTAACTGGGTTAAAATGTGTTGTTCCAGAGACCCCAAGCTAATACAATTGTTGTCTTTGTATTAAGAGAGTTGAACACAGACACAAACACAGAGAAAACCACACAAAGACACAGGGAGACGCCACCATCTACAAGCCATGGATGTTCAGAAGAACGTGTCTTCCCTGGGACACTTTTCAACAGTCTGTAAAACTGCAAATCTGGAGACCCAACACAGGCTCTCCAGTGGCTAGCCATGGAAGAGATCCAGGAGGAGCCTACCTCCTCCTCACTGCCCCATCTGGGAGGCCATCTCGGACCTGGTAGCTTCAGAAGGGACGTGAAGAATCAGTTAGAGCATAGATAGAATATGCCGCTGTAGCTAGCCATGAGGCCGCCTTCTCTCTGGCCGTGTTGAGAAGGGGATGTTCATCTTAGATAGCCCAGGCCAGAACCTTCTAAAGCTGCACCGTCCAGCACGGGAGCCATCAGCCATTGGCTTGCCAAGCATCTGCAGATGCGTTCTGAGTAGAAAACACACAGACGTTTGGGGCAGGGAAAAGCTAAAATGTATTAATTCTTATATTGATTACATATTGAAATTATATTCTTTTTTGGTTTTGTCCTTTTCAAGACAGGGTTTCTCTGTATAGCCCTGGCTGTCCTGCAACTCACTTTGTAGACCAGGCTGGCCTCGAACTCAGAAATCCACCTGCCTCTGCCTCCCAAGTGCTGGGATTAAAGGTGTGCGCCACCACTGCCCGGCGAAATTATATTCTTGATATACTGGGTTTTGTAAAATGTCTTTACAATAAATCCTACAAACTGCTTTTTTTTTGTCTTTTGGGGTTTTTTTTTGTGTTTTGTTTTTTGTTGTTTTGTTTTTTGTTTTTTTGAGACAGTGTTTTTCTCTATAGCCCTGGCTGTCCAGAAACTCACTGTGAAGCCCAGGCTGGCCTCGAACTCAGAGATCTGCCTGTCTCTGCCTCTCCAGCGCTGGAATTAAAGATGCACTACCACTGCCCAGCTACTTTTAACCTTTTAAATGTGGTTACAATGTAAGTGATTTCCATTGTATTTATACTACTATAAAGAGGGTGTGTGTCCAACCACTGGGTTCAGAAGGTCATGTTCTGTGCTGCTGACCCTTCTTAGTGTCCAGGATGTTCCCCACATATCCAGGACAGGGCAAAGGGACTCGTCCTTGCCCCAGAGGACAGCTGGGCTTTTGTTTTTAAACGTGGCCACCAGAGTCCTCCTCAGTCGTGGCTCCTGGGAAATCGTTTCATTATTTATTCAGTATTTTTTATAATGCATCACCAGGCCTAACCAGCGCAGTACGAGGAGAGAACTCTGTTTAACGGTCATGCCTTGCCTTGCCTCTGGGGTCGTAATTTCTGGTGTTGCAGCGATGACCTCAGGCCTGCAGAGCTCTTCCAGAACATAACTCAGACCCCTCCCCTTTTCCTGGGACTGCTACCCAGTGCAGGCCGGCACCCAGCCTTGGCCAGGGTGAGACAGGGCTCTTGCTCATTCCCGTATTTGTTCATTCGGAGTCCTCTGAGCAACTCAGGGTGTTAAGTACTGGGCACTGGGGGTGAAGGTGACTAGTGCCATTCTAGAACCTTCAAGGAAGGGAGGGAGGGATGGGTTCTGTCCTGTCTTGGGAAGACTTCTTTCAGGACGTGACATTTCTCTTGGGTTTTGAAGGGTGAATAGGAGTCATTCTGCAGAGGGGCAGCTCAGCCTTGTGATGATAAACTTTACTGCAGTCCCCCGGAGAGCCCGGCTAACCTCCTGACCATTAAATAGGAACCTCTCGGATAAGACCAGCCTTAGCTGGTTGAGCGCAGCCATTTTAGAAAACATGCGTTAGGGGAATGGCAGTGACATAACCCTTAAAAAAAATTACCACAGCATGAGGTCCTTCCAAAGACTCAGTACATCTCCAGCCTTCCCAGCAGTCACAGGGCAACGCCAGGATATGGGTTTGAAAGCAGATAGCAAACGCTGGCCCCTAGAACTCAGCCTGTACTATATTTATTTACTTAGGGCTTTGATAGATGGACACGTGTTTATTGAGTGTCTACTTTGTGCCAGGTCTTGGGAGCTGGGCACTGATCTTGTTTTTGCTTTCCTAGGGCTCACTGCCTTGAGGGGGAGGGGTGTGGGCTCCCCAGTACAGTTCCCTGCAGTCAGGGAAAGTTTCCCAGAGGAGGTCGCCTTAAGGAGATATAGCTGGGCAGGATCTGTCCGACCAAAGGGCAGAGGGAAGAACTCGGTAGAAGTAACTTTCCGCGCAGAGGCAGGAATGAGCTTGGCGAATTCAGAGAATTGCAAGTGTTTACACGGCCTGGAGTGTGACGTGTGGTGTGGGGGAGAGCTGAGAAAGAAATGGTTAGGCCTGCCAGATGCTTCAGCAGGCGAAGGTGCTTGCTGCCCCAGTTTGATTCCGGGAAACACACGGGTAAGAAGAGTACTGTCCCCTGCAAGCTGTCCTCTGACCTCCATGTGTGTGTGTGTGTGTGTGTGTGTGTGTGTGAATGTGGGGGTCAAATGTGTCTCACACACACATACACACATATGCACACATGTACACACACAAATAAATCAACATAAAGAGAAAATTTTAAAGGAAGAATTGGAAAATATTAGCACAAGGCTGGACCATGCTAAGCCTTACAAGTAAAGGTGTGGAGTTTGTGCTTTGTGCGGTAGACGGGTGGGGTGGGGGTGGGGTGGGGGGTGCAGGGGTGGGGTGGGGGCGGTGGCAGGTGGGGGGTGGGGGGAATGGGGGCGAAGAACACACCGTTCTTGATCAAGCATCTTCCCACATGGGGTGACACTACGCACACATCTGTGCCTCTGCCAGGGTGAGGCTGTGCCAGGAGGTGTATCCTAGTCACCCCCTGAGGTGCCTTCAAAGGAGCCTTCCCACCTGCTGTGACTCAGGATGTGTGGAGAAGAGTCAGAAGTGAAGCTAGGCACAGGCCTGGGCAGCCTGGGGAGGCCAGGCATTCAAACAGTGAGGAACAGGACTAGATCCAAATCTAGAGGGGAGGGGGAGGAGAGGAGAAAGGAGAGGGAAAGGAAGGGGGGCAGAAAGGGGTGGGGACAGAGGAGGGAGAGGATCAGAAAAGCTAGGAAGAAAAGAGGGTGGGGCCAGAGGAGAGGGGAGGAAGGCCCTTCTCTGTGCTCTCATGGTGTGAAAAGTCCATCACCAGGCTCTGTTCTGGGGTAAAGGGTGTTTGCAAGCCGGGGCACCCCGCCTGCCTTGGGCACCCCCTTGCTTTCTGCCTTGGTGTGACTCACACACGGGAGAGTTGAAGAGCAGCCATTTAACCAGTTGGCTCTCGGGGCCAACTAGTCCAGAGTGGCCCAGCTGGTGTGAGGCCCGCTGAGGAGGGCCTGGTTCTGTCGGGGTTTCCTTGCCCTGCACAGCCCTTCCTTCCTCAGGTTGGAAGGCTCGCCATTCTTGTCTGGAATGGTATGCTCATTTGTTCAACTCTTCTGTCATTTCACTCCACGAAGGCCTCTCAAATGTCCCCCGAGGAGACAGGCACGATGACTGCTACATGTCCACCCTCTCCTTTTAACTTTGAGACTTTCCCAGATTCCTTTAAGGCACCAGGCAAACTTTGCAGGGTGCTATCCCAAGTTTCTTGGGGTCACTCAGTGTCACTGTACATACGAGTACTACACAAACTGGATTCATGCTGAGAGACTCATTTACTTATTTTACTTATTTTATTTTATTTTATTTTATTTTATTTTATTTTATTTTATTTTATTTTATTTTATTTTATTTTATTTTATTTTATTTTATTTTATTTTTCAAGATAGAGTTTCTCAGCCGGGCAGTGGTGGCGCATGCCTGTAATCCCAGCACTCTGGGAGGCAGAGGCAGGAGGATTTCTGAGTTCAAGGCCAGCCTGGTCTACAGAGTGAGTTCCAGGACAGCCAGGGCTACACAGAGAAACCTTGTCTTGAAAAAACCAAATCCAAAAAACCAAAAAAAAAAAAAAAAGAGAGAGTTTCTCTTTGTATCCCTGGCTGTCCAGGAACTCACTTTGAAGAACAGGCTGGCCTTGAACTCACAGAGATCCTCCTGCCTCTGCCTTCCAAGTGCTAGGATTAAAAATGTGCAGCACCATGCCTAGTTTCACTTTTCCTGGCACAAGGAGGTTTGAGATCTTGTTCGAGCAATGTCCTTGTGATTTCCTGGTGGCAGTCAGGGAGTCCCCTCCCTACTGGAACTGCTGTCATCAATCTTTCCTTCCTGTGCTCCAGGAGGTTACCACCCTGCTCCCCGCTCCTCACCCCACTTCCTGTCTCCACACAGGGAAGGTAAGGGAGTCTTCACTCACTGCACTTACCTCAGGCCTGTGCTGAGAGATTCACAGAGAACGTTCTGCCTAGTCCTGTGTGACCAAGAGAGAGGGGCCTTTCTCCTGCCACCCCAGTTTCAGAGAAAATGAAGCCCAGAGATAGGAGATGATTTTTCTCATGTTGTGTATGTACCCTGTGGTAGACCTATGACTGAAACTTGAGGAAACTTCTCTTTGTTGAGACAGTTTTGCTGTGTGGTGGGCTGGCCTGGAACTCTCGATTCCCCTGCCTTGGCCTTCTGAGTGTTGGGATTATAAGCATGGGTCACCACAGCTGGCTTCAAGGTTGGATTTTGTGAAACTCCCAAGGCTGGCTAGGTGGCACCAGACTGCTGGGATTCTCCCTGCTTCCTTCCCTTGCTAGATACTGGACCTGCATCTGCAGAAATGGCTGTCTCTTGTTAGTTCCCTTCTGACCTTGGTGAACTGGGTGACAGTTTCTGTCTCTTTGAGTTACTCAGATGATCTGAGGTAGCAAAACAATTGAAATTATTTGAGCAGACCCTCGCTACACGTGTTGCATGTTGACTGCCATTCTGGGTGCCTGGCCTCCCTATGACACTCCGCAGGAGGAGCCGTTACCTATAGAAAAGAACTCCAGAATGGGCCTCTTCCTTGTCTCAGAGGCCTTGGGCAAGTTTGACAGTCTTTGCATATCCAAGCATGGAGAAATATCTAGAAGGAGCCCTCTAACAGGATGGTGGGGGTGTTTCTCTAGCTGGAGCAGATTGATGAGGGTGTTCACCAAGAGTGCCCTGGGGTCACGGAGCTGAACAGGAAATTGGGTTTGAAAGAAGCTGGCAGGCCTCCAAACAGAGTTCTCCTGTGGTTTCTAATCTCCTTCGATTTTCAATGGTCCATTGCTTTGTGATCCACAGAGCCTGCCTGATGAGCTCCGGCTTGCCGCAGGGAAGTTTGGTCCGGTGACATCCTGCCCCTTTCATCCTGCTTTAGAAGTAACTTCAAGTTACAATGGCTTCAGACTCCAGGTCACAGATCTGGACCCCGTACTTGGGTCTGGTGGGAAGCTTTTGGCCATTGGCAAAGTCCTGGTTCTCCTAACCTGGGCTAATCTCCAGTGCTCTCCCCAGCCTCTTTGTAACCCCTGTGGTGGGGAACCAGAATGTGTTTTCCACCTTCTGGGTACCTGGAGTGTGGTTCTGCATGCTGCAGTGTATGAGAGCAGACACACCCAGCCCAGGATGCAACATGCCCTCAGGGGAGCATTCGAGTATGAGGGAAGCTTGTGTTAACCACTGGGGTTTGGGGCTGTTTCCCCAACATTCCCAGGCTTGACGTGAACGAGATGTAACCTTTCTGTTAAGCCAGCAAGATTTCAAGATGTCTCTGCCGTGACAGCTGCATTAATGACCTAATGCTGTCAGCATTTACATGATAGTTTTCCAGTTTGCTTGGCAGTCTCTTAATCTTCCGAAGTCAGCCCCAGACTCTCCCATGGAGTCATAAATCTCCCGGTGAGGTCAACCACCCAGTTCTTCAGCTCTGATCCCTACCCTTCATCCTTAATTAATCCCTGGCCCTCTCCGTAGGCCTCCAGGGTTCTCTCTGCTTGATGGGGAGCCAGGAGGCTAGGCAGAAAGGGAGAGAGCAATTATGCTGAAGAAGAAAGAGGCAGGGCGGAGGAACAGTGTGGAGAAGGCTTCTGGATTCAGGAGCTGCACCGCTCCAGGTCCTTCTGCAAATCTCTGCGGACATTCGCATCCATACCCAAAACCCAACTTCAAAGCGACACTCTAGGACTTAAATGCTGACACAACTGCTTAGAAATTTCCGCAGCCCAAATTCTGGACGGAGGACACGGCGATAAGTGTCCGTTATTATGATGACTAAGATGAAAACTGTGCTTCAGGATTGAGTCGGGAATTTAACCAGGTGTGAGTTCTGCTCTGGCCTCCGCTTAGGGAGCATTTTAGGGTATGACAGAGGGAATCTCCCTGGACTGGGAGCGCGTGACAGGAATCGCGTGTCTCTTCAGCAAGGACAGGGCTGCCTGGTTTGCCGGTACCCTCACCCAGGCAGATGCTCATTTCTACCCTTGGGTTAGAAGGAAGAACTGCCTGGTCTCCTCCCCTCCCCATAGAGTGGAAATGGTAGCAGCGAGTTCAAGAATGTGTTTATTGAGCATTTACTAGGCGGTGGGTTCCAAGTGTAAACTAACAGAAAGATTTCGCTTAGAAAGCATTCTCAGTGAAGTAGGAGGGCAGGCAGAGGCGAAAAACCAAAGGGAGATGGGCGTGGCATCCTGGGAGGGAGCAGAGCATCCTGGGAGGGAGCAGAGCATCCTGGGAGGGAAGCAGAGCGAAGCAGACCGGCTCTGTCGGGAGTGGTGAGGGCGGGCCCTCAGGAGTGGGTGTGGCCTCAGGCTGCCTGGACTGGGGAGCATGGAGATGGCCCAAGAACGTTCTTGACTGGGTGAAGCTCCCGAGGAGGCCAGAGTGCCGGTGACCAGTCTGTCAGAGCTGAGCAGGCCGCTATGAAGACGGGTTTAGGACAGAGAACTGATGGGTCCAGATTTGTTTCCTGAAGGCCACATTTATTATTTGTGTTTTTATTGTCCTGGACAATGGAGGGCAGAGGCGGCGGGGCTGAGACCTCAGCCACCCAGCCACACTCTTTCTTCAGTTGCTGCATTTTCCAGTGCCATCCTAGGGAGTGCGTGTCACTGTGGCAACAGGTAGACAAACATTTCTAGCTTTCAAAGATGTATGTGTTGGAGCTGGAGAGATGGCTCAGTGGTTAAGAGCACTGACGGCTCTTCCAGAGGTCCTGAGTTCAATTCCCAGCAACCACATGGTCCTCTCACAACCATCTGTAATGGGATCTGGTGACCTCTTCTGGCCTTCAGGCATTCATGCAGACAGAGCCCTCACATACATAAAATAAATAAATCTTAAGAGGAAAAAAAAAGACTTGTGTGTATCTATGTATCAAGGTCATCCGTGTGGTTCCATGTTGGTGCATGGACATATCTTTCCGTCAAGTCCTCCACTCACGGTGGCGGCGCGTCTGACTTTGAGGCTTAGCTGGTTTCTCTTCAGAGTAGAAATAACACTGTGCTGATAACCTGTGCAAATCGCCAGGCCTCAAGACCCCCTGCTACTTGTTCAGACCACAGGAACATGTGCACAGAAAGAGCCGCATGCAGCCCGGCCCTCGGACGAGGCAGGAGGGTGGAGCCGGCGCTCTGGCTCCTCCTTTGCTCAGCAGTCTTGTTCTCTCCGGTGGGAACGGCTCACAGACATTGTCAGTAAAAGAAAACTTCAGAGCCTGCTCCTGGCTTCTGCCCCGGTGACGCTCCTTTTACAGTGTCTGTTATGCCTGGACCATGCCTCTGTCATGGCATTCAGGGATTCCTACGCTCAGGTTGGTTCCCTTACCAAACAGTAGAGACATTCAGGGGGCAGGTATGGTGCCGGCTTAGACAAGATGAGCCCTGCACTCACCTGGGGTTTTCTCGTAATGGTGAACAAACATTTGAGCAAGATCATTGTTGGTGTTGTGTTTTATAAAAAGATAAGGGGAGAAGGAATATGTTTGGTGGAGGTACAGTCAGGTGTGAGGGGAGAGGGTGCCTCTGCAGTCCCATGCTGAGGCATCCCTTCCCCCTGAGGGACCAGCCACACGACTGTATAATATAGAATAGAGTCTATTTAGGCCATGGGGAGGAGAGTTAAGGGGGTAGTAGAGACAAAGAGACAGAGACAGAGACAGAGACAGACAGGGAGAGAATAGAGTAGTAGAGGCTGGCCATGAGTATGTGGAGAGAGGGGGGAGGGGAATGGGGAGAGAGGGGAAAGTGGGGAGGGGAGCAAGAGAATGAGGAGAGGGCAAGCAGCCCCTTTTATAGTGAGTCAGGCACACCTGGCTGTTGCCAGGTAATTGTGGGGCGGAGACTAGACCAAGTGCCAACAGTTGGCATTAATTAGTCCAAGAAGAAAAAGAGATGGCTTGTTAGGGTTGAGTCGGATGTGGGGTGGGGCGCCTCAAGATTGGCAGCCAGACTGTCTTGCTATTTCTGGGACATGCTACCTTTAATGGTCCACCAGAGCCCCTTGACGGACTATCCTTCTTCCCGGAAAGCTGTTGTCCTGGATTCCCTTGTGGATACAGACTTTGGATTCATTTAGGTCTCAACTCAGGTTCCCCTCCTCATGCTGCCCCCTTCCCCAATCAATATAGCCCCTGTTTTGTGCCTGTGATCTAGCTCAGCCACCTGAGAACTGTTGATTTGCTAAGGAAAGAGAATTCTGTGTGGCCAGTGCAGAGTTTGTCAGAGTAGATATGGGCGTGGTCATGGCCCATAGTGCCGCCCTTTAGTGTTAGTCTTTACACTCCTGGCTAGCTGGCCAGAGATCTCTTGGAAATCCTCCTGCCTCTGCTTCCCACCTTGCAGTAGGAACACTGGCATTGCATACACACTTCCATGTATATTTTAATGGATGTAGTATTAAGTATTAATTAATAAATTCCGGCGTGGTGTCGCTACCCACCTCAATGATTTATGTTCCTGAATGAAAGACACACACACACACACACACACACACACACACACACACACACACCAGCCTTTATATTTTAATACGCCTTAAGCTACACAGAAGCTGGCCAACAGCCTAGCCTCCATGATGCTAGAATCTACCTCCTGCCGACAATTCTGAGTTACTACTTAGTAGCTCCACCTCAGCTGCTCCGGATCCATTTGTACAGCCCTCTGGGCCATGTTTTCTTGTCCCAGAGCCCAGGGCGCTCTCTCTGTTTCTCTACTCCATGGCGGCCTCTGTGTCTCTCCTCTCGCCACACTCTCCTCAAGTATATCAGATCTCCCTTCTCCTCTCCTCCTGTCCCAAACCCAGGAGATCCTGAAATCCCTGTCTGCCCCAGCTATTGGCTGCTGACATCTTTATTTACCAATCAGAACCAAGTGGGGGCAGGCTACCCTCTGTCTCCCCCAGCTATTGGATGTTGGCATCTTTATTTACCAATCAGAACCAACTGGGGTGGGCTCCCAGAAGCTACGAGCAGACCCTCTTGTACAAACGGTTTTTTAGGGGAACAAGCAGCTACAAATGGGTTCTGTTGACTCAAACCCAAGAGTTTATGTCAGAGTGGCATGTGCTTTTTATCCACTGAGCCATCTCCCCGGCACTGGAATGAAAATGAATTATACTTAATATAAACAGTGAATTAATCTGGCAGCTGTATCTATTTACCTTATGCTAACCCCAACTAACTTCACAAATAAACCAAGATTCATTTAAGACTGCACCTCAGGCCGGGCAGTGGTGGCGCACGCCTGTAATCCCAGCACTTGGGAGGCAGAGGCAGGCAGATTTCTGAGTTCGAGGCCAGCCAGGTCTACAGAGTGAGTTTCAGGACAGCCAGGGCTACACAGAGAAACCCTGTCTCAAACAAAACAAAACAAAACAAAACAAAACAAAACAAAACAAAACAAGACTGTACCTCATTAGCTGAGTGGTTAAATGATATATCTTAAAATCCTATGCCAAGCCGGTCGCGGTGGCGCAGGCCTTTAATCCCACCGCTTGGGAGGCAGAGGCAGGCAGATTTTTGAGTTAGAGGCCAGCCTGGTCTACAGAGTGAGTTCCAGGACAGCCAGGGCTATACTGAGAAACCCTGTCTTGAAACAAACAAACAAACAAACAAACAAACAATCCTATGCAACTCCGGCTAGCTCCCAGCCCCACCCCACGATACTTGCATATTATTATTAATCTGGTCTCCTCTTCATCGGTCTGATTCCTCTGTTCTCCTTGTGGACTCTCCTCTCCTCTCCTTCCTCGGGCTAGCAGACGTCCCATCCTGTTCTCTATTCTGCCCAGCCACTGGTCAGCATTTATTGACAAGGCAGAGAATAAATGGTAAGAACCGTTTACCTAAAC
This sequence comes from Apodemus agrarius, assembly GCA_964023405.1. Taxonomy (NCBI): domain Eukaryota; kingdom Metazoa; phylum Chordata; class Mammalia; order Rodentia; family Muridae; genus Apodemus; species Apodemus agrarius. Next base: position 65,884,508 of record OZ030015.1, on the reverse strand, counting down.
TCGAGATAGGAGATTCTTGATGTAAACATCACAGTGGCATATGTCCAGATTGAAACAAGATGTGAAGGCGGAGAAAGCAGCGTCTGAATAAATAACCCAAGAGTACACTTGACACAGCCTACAAAACATTATGCCTACACCGGAGGGCTGTAACTCAGCTCTATCAGAGGCTGGGGGAGAGGGCAGGCAGGTGGAGCTGTCGCATGGGTTCTCCCCAGGTAGGCAAGTGGTTCTTGACAGCTTACCCACAGCTCACAGCAGATTCTAGGAAATCCTGGAATTTGTTGTTTCATGTCTTAAATCTCAAGCAAGGACATTAACTCTAAACGTCTGATTAGAATTTTTTCTTTTCTTTCTTTCTTTCTTTCTTTCTTTCTTTTCTTTTCTTTTCTTTTCTTTTCTTTTCTTTTTTTTGATCCAGGATCTAGCTGCATTCCCAAGACTCTCCTGGAACTGGCGATTCTCCTGCCTCACCTTTCAAGTGCTGCTGGGATTACAGGTGTGTCATCAGGCCTGGCACCACCCATCTCCTGCTGGTTCTGTAAGTCGCTTCCTAGGAGTGATGCCTGGCCATTGGCTCCTGGGCCTGAGGCAGGCGAGCCCCCAACCCTGCCCCAGTCCCTCCCTCCCAGCATCTCCTTCTGTGCACAGCCAGGGTAAGGAGCTGAGTGTAAGTGTCCAAGGTGGAAAACCCAGACGGAGAAGACACCCAGGCTCCTTACGTCAAAAGCACTTCCTCACAACAGAAACAGACCAGTTCTGAGGTAATTGCTGACTGCTCTCTCGCTCCTTTAAGAGAGATTGGCTCTTGTCCAGCCCTGGGGGCTCTTGAGGGCCTTGAGCTATTGATTGGTCACCAACATAACAGGCATCTCCTAAGTGCTGGGGCAGGGCTCACGGAATAAACACATTTTCTTTCCTCTGCAAACCCTGAGCATCTGAGAAACCAATTTTCTTTTCTAGATATGTCCTGCCCAGCTGCACAGGCCCTTGGTGGGCAGGGGTTGGATTTAATAAAATAGAACTGGCCAGGGCAGCCGGCTCGCCGCCAGGAACGCCCCACAGGATCGCACTTTACCCTCAATATGTCCCTGCACTCTGTGCTATGGAGATCTAAGCTCAGGCTTACTCCCTGAACTGGGCCAAGAGCAGCAGAACGAGCCATTCTTTTTTTTTTTTTTTTTTTAGAATGAGCCATTCTTATTTTAACCATAGCATTGCATGGACTCCAAGGTGCCTGGTAATCACTGGACAGACCATCGGTTTTATTCCGAGTCTTCCCCACAAAAGAGGGCAAGAGTGTTGCCAACCATTGGATACAAACCCAGTCCTGTTTTCAGAATGTCTCTGAGACTTATGAGCTACAGCCTGACACCTAGTGGGAGCCCTGGCAGGTTTACAGTTAGCCACGTACAGCCAAGTGACAGTCACAGCTGTGATGACATCACTCATGTGCTTATTTGTCATGTGCTTATACATAAGTAGCATCCTCCTCAAGATGCAAGATGGACAAACCGGTTCCTAACCCAGGGCCCATACTCTGGGATTCCCAGGCTCTGGTTTCTTTCAGGGACCTCCTGTGTAGCCCTGGCTGTCCTGGAACTCACTCTGTAGACCAGGCTGACCTCAAACTCAGAAATCCTCCTGCCTCTGCCTCCCAAGTGCTGGGATTACAGGCGTGCGCCACCACGCCCAGCAATCAGGGACCTCCTGCTGGTGGCCTCTTGTGGCTTACTTCTCTAGCTCCTGTTTTTATTTCTTTACATGATTATTACTGTTGAATAAACAGAGGTAAACCTTACCATTTTAACTCTCTAAAAATGTCCAGTTGAGTAGTGGTTAGTACACCCCCCCCCTCTGAGCTACCCCCCTCCGGCTTCTCCACCCTGCCCTCCTCTGACCCCAAAGGATCCGATCTTGTCACATAGCTCAGGCTTGTCTGAAACTCGTGATTTTCCCGTCTTAGCCTCACGAGTGTGGGGATTACACATGTGCGACTCCATGGCCAGTCCCCACTATATCCTTCTCAAAGAAAAAGTATTTACTTATTTATTTGTCTTATATGTCTGAGTATCTTCTTGCCTGCCTGTGTGTCTGTCTGCGTACCATATGTGCATCTGGTGCCTGCAGAGGCCGGATGAGGGCATCAGATCTCGAGCCACCTGTGGCTGTTAGGGATTGAATCCAGGGGCTCTGGAAGAGCAGCTCGTGACTGCTGAGCCATCTCTCCAGCCCCTTTCCTCTCTCTGTTGTGTGACTAGTGCCACAGAGTGTAGGAAAGCTTAAAGATCAGCGAGTGCCACGCCTGAGGAGAAGGCGCTGCGAGCGGGACCTGCTGAAGCAGAGACTGGGGCCTGATCTCCTTACGGTTACGTGCTACAGGATGTCAGTACACAGTTCTGTCCTCCTGTCTCGTAATGCTCCCTAGCTTCCCTCTAGAACCCTCCTCCTCACCCCGCTGGAGAGAGGTGGCACATGTCCCAGGCCTATCTGGCTCATCAGAGTCCTCTGGACAGCAGTTGACTGGGTTAGCGACAGACAAGGCACCCAAGCCAAGCCAGTGTAAACAAAGATTAGACGTGTGCTGGGACTGTGGGGCCAGACTCCCGAGGTTGCTCAGCTGATAGGACGTGAGCCTGAGGATGCTGGTGGCCCGTAGGTCACCTCGTAGAGCAAAGCTGCTGGCAAGAAAACCTCACAGAGCTGGCATCAAGAACAGAGGAAAGCCGGGCAGTGGTGGACACACCTTTAATCCCAGCCCTTGGGAGGCAGAGGCAGGCGGATTTCTGAGTTGGAGGCTAGCCTGGTCTACAGAGTGAGTTCCAGGACAGCCAGGGCTACACAGAGAAACCCTGTCTTGAAAAACTGGAAAAAGAAACAAAGAAGAGAGAAAAGATATCCTGGGAGACTGAATGTAGATGGAAAACCCATTATGTCTGCTTCCCTCCATCCCTTCCTTTTAAAAATGTTTTAATTGCATATGGGTGTATTGCCTAATTTGTGTCTGTGTACCATGTGCTTGCCTGTACCCTTGGAGGCCAGAAGAGGGTGTCAGGTCCCCTAGAATTGAAATTACAGAGTCTTGATTTACCTGGCGGGTCCTGGGACTTCAGTCTGGGTCCCTTGGGAGAGCAGCCAGTGCTCTTCACAGCTGAGCCGCGTCTCCAGCTCCTCTCTCCATTCCTCTGAGAGAGCCCCATGTAGCCCAGGCTGTACAACTAAGGATGACCTTGAACTTCGGATCCTCTTGCTCTCTCCTGCAATCACAGGCAGGTGCGTGCCAACACGCCCGGTTTCCTGTGGTGCTGGAGACTGAACTCAGGGCTTTAAGCTGGGCCAACACTCCTAACTGAAACACGGCAACAGCCTTTACTGTGTTACTTACTTTTCCACAGGAGGTGGCCTGAGTCAGGCTTTTGTACATTGCAAACCTAGATCCTTGCTAAACCCACACTGAAGGGGAAATGGTGCCTGGACAGACAGAAATGGCCGCTGGATGGCTAAGGGCTTCAAGATCATCCACATTTATCTATACACAGCCAGGAGCTGACTTCCATGCTGGATCCTTTTCCTAGGAGCAGGCATCGTATTGCGGATGAGGAAGCGAAGGTGGTGATGGGAAGGTTTCCATAGGAGCCGTCTGAGTACAGCACACAGATCCCAGGCTGGACCGCTCCAGAGATGCAAAGATCCGCCAGCCAAGGGCCAGAGTAAGACAATGAGATGAGGGGATAGGACTTGCCTTAAAAATATACTTTGACATTTAGCGTGTGTGGTTTTATTTGGGGGTGGGGTGGCGGGGAGCTGTACCACGGTGTACATGTGGAGCTCAGGGCAGTAGACAGCTTGGTCTTCCACTGCCGGAGTCCTGGGGATTGACCTTAGACAAGCTTGGCAGCACGAGCCATTTCCGCTGATGCCTGGAGCCGGCTTAGGAAGGCACACACTTCAGGCCTGAGCCCCTGTGTGTGGCTTTCTAACTGTTCTCTGAGCTCCTGTAGGATGGAAGACTCAGGTGAGCAGGATTAACCTGGAGTGCTTCTCCACAGCCTAGCCGAGTGAGCGTGAGCACAGAGCAACCGAGTTTAAATCACGAACTGGAATGTTCCAGAGCCTCACAGGTGATTTGAACGAGCATCAGGTGAACTTCAGGCAGAGGTTTTTCAATGCAGGTGGTGGGGCCCCTCCCACACGCTCTGGCTTGGTTGGTCTGGGCTGGAGTTTCTCTGAAAATTTGCATATCTAACAGGCCTTGGGCCCAGGGCAGCAGCACCTTCTCCTTCTAAGCCAGTTCAAAGGACGCCAGATTTGAGGCTTCCCAGACTGGTGTCCTGTGTCTGGCTTGGCTACCAACTGATCATATCTCTGGCTAAGTTTCAACTGCAGGACCTGCGGGTGGTGTTACCCTCTAAGGATCTTTGGTGAGTCTGTGGCCTCAAGGAGCTGGTGTGGTTGGGGGGTGAGTGTGTGGAAATGAGCGGGCTTGGCTGCTCCTGAAAGGGCCAGGTTCAGGCCTGGGCCGGAGGGCATTGAGTATGGCCAAGAGGGGCCCCGCTGGCTTCTGGAAGGGGCGGGGTGGGCAGGGTATTATCAGTTATCTATGGCTGCTGGTACTGGCTGAGTGGTCTCTTTCTTTGGTATCAGTGTCCTGAAGAGGCAGGAAAGGGAGAGCATGGGGGAGAGCAAAGACCCCCCCCCAGTTGTTATTAATGCACTAGGCCCATCTCCGTATTTTACAGTCCACCCTACTGCTGTGCCACTCCCATTTTACAGAGGGGCTTACTGAGGCCTGAGAGATGCTGGTGTCCTGAGTGTGCCTGGTCCACTCAGCAGGGCCCTCTGCCTTGGCTGAAGCAGTCTGAGGAGGAGGGGGTGCTCACACATTCACAAATGAGTGTCTCCATCGCAATGAGTGGGCTTGGGTGTGAGTCCCTGTGTCCTTACCCTGGCTGTGCAGAGAGAAACCAGTCAGTACTTGATCAGTATCCCTCTTTGAGTTACTGGGTTTCCTGGGGTTCACCAGAGAAGCTGCCAGTAGGGGGCATGGGCATAAGAAATGAGCTCGAACAGTTGCCAGAGACCATTGAGTATCAGTATCTGCGGGGTGAGAGGCCAGCTGGAGACCCTGGATAGTTAATGTTTCAGCTGTAGCTTGGGTCTGAAGGCCCGAGACCCAGAGAGTCACTGATGGAGTTTCAACACCCTCATAGAAACACTCAGAATAATCCCTGACCATCTCATGGTCCAGTCAGTTTGATTAAATTCACACCACGGTTGCTTTGTGAAGTTACAGAGGCCTGGTCAGCAGCGCAGTGTCCAGGGAACCATGGGACGTCTCCCAGGCTGCTGAGAGAGAGAGAGAGAGAGAGAGAGAGAGAGAGAGATGTGTGTGTGTGTGTGTGTGTGTGTGTGTGAGTGTGTGACAACCGCGGCTCCACAGAAGGAGGTCATCTGAATTCTCACTGCCCAGCCGGATGTCACCGGCATCTGTGCTCAGCTTAGCTGTCCTGTGAGGCTGAGCTAGAGCTGTTCAGTGGGAGGTGGGGGGGTGGGGGGGGAGGGCAGTGAGAGACCTCTCTTGTCCCACTTGCCATTCGGGGAACATGTGGGGAATGAGGAAGGGAGCTGGAGCTGAGATGGCTCCAGATTTGAACCTGAAGTCAACAGGTCCAGAGGACACGTGGCCGGGTCCTGCCTGGGCATTGTCTGGAGCATGGCCTCTGTCATCCAGGGTGGTTTTGTCGGGGAGGCTAGACCACACCGTGTAGGTACCCCTATGCAGAGTATCCCCACTTGCAGATCCTTGCCCGGCCATTCCTCACCCTTAGTTCCCAACTCCAGGACCTGCTGTGTCTTACCCCCTCTTTTCCTGACCCCCGGTTCTGCCTGACTGTGAGTGATAAACTGACCAACGTTCAAGCTTTCCAGAAAACCACCTGTGTGAAGCAGCTTTGTGCTTCCGGCGCTCGCTCTCTGGGCTCGGCACAGTTTAGTTTCCTCGAGCCTGACCTGCAAGGGTGATGAGGAGGGATAGGTTGTAGGGGTTCCCATCTCGGAGAAGGTGCGTCTGTGCAAGGCTGGATGGGGGTGAACCAAGAAAGCCCTCAAGGGTTGTATCGGTTTGCTTTCTATAGCTGTGATAAGACACCATGACCAAGGCAACGTATAAAAGAAAGTTTAATTGCCCTTATAGTTCCAGAGCATTGGCATCTATGATGGCAGACTGAAGGCATGATGACAGACAGCTGGAGCAGTGGCTGAGATCACAACTTGATCCACAAGCAGAAGGCAGAGAGAGAGAGAGAGAGAGAGAGAGAGAGAGAGAGAGAGAGAGAGACAAAGAAACATAGGGACCAAGAGACATAGATGCAGAGACAGAGACACAGGCAGAGGCAGATAGAAAGATGATAGAAACAGATAACAGAGAGACAGAATGGGCAGAAAAAGAGAAAAAAACAGATGAAGGAAACGAGAGAGAGAGAGAGAGAGAGAGAGAGAGAGAGAGAGAGAGGAGAGAGAGAGAGATGAGAGAGAGAGACAAGAGAGACATGATAGAGACAGGACAGATGGACAGAGAGAGTGATGGGATGGATGGACAAAGAAGAGAGGGAGGGAGGATGGATGACAGAGAAACATAGAGACAGAGAGGCAAACAGAGTGACAGAGACAGAGACACAGAGATAGACAGACACGTACAGAGAGACAGAGACAGAGAGATAGAGACACACAGAGAGACAGAGGCAGTGAGAGACAGAGACCGGGAATGGGATGAGTCAGACCCCGTCCTCCCTGACTCTCCTCCTAATCTTTCCCGACAGTGCCACCAAATTCAGCCATGTGAGCCCATGGGGGCCATGCTCTTTCCAATCCCCACAGCATTCCCAGAAGGGGCTGTCTGTCTGCTAGAGAGAAGGAAAGGTCTCTTGGGAAGGCCATAGTGATAGAAGCTACAGCCTTGGGAGAGGCTGGCACAGGAGTAATATGGAGGTGACAAGGGGCGTGGTCCCAGCTGCCTATGCTCCAGCACACTCCTAACCACACTAGGGCTGTGATGGTAAGCGTGTGAGTTGTGGGTCTGCAGCATCTGTAGGACAGCGTTGTGTCTTAGATTGTTTTGCCAGGGAACAGAAGAGGTGGGAGGTGATGACATATGAAGATGCTGCCAATACATTTTGCGGAGTTACTGTACTCCTGGTGGTGTGTGTGGGGTGCTTCACAGAGGCTCTGGTCTGCTCAGGGCATTGAGCAGGTGGAGCAGAGAGGTCAGCTGATGGGCTGGTAGAGCCTTTCCCCTGAGTAAAAAAATGACACACGAGGGAGCCAGGTTTGGGCGTGCAAACCACTGTGTCCAGCGGGAAAACTAGGAAGAACTGAGGAGCTGGCTGGGTTTGAGTTTGTCTATGTAAATATCTAGATTTACATATGCATGAATACCTTCACAGCAGGAATTCGGTGACTGTATAGATTCAGATCTCTGTAAATCCATGTACAGTTGGTGGTGCCTGGGCATGTGCACGTCTCGTTTGACCTCCGAGGTCCCAGAAACCACAGAGCACACCAAGCCCCTACCTAGGTCTTGGCTTCTATAGCCATTGTCAAGTACAGTGAAGCAGAACTTCTTGGAGAAGGAGCTACTCCCAGATGACCTTGGAGCATGCATGCTCTAAGGTAAGGACAAACTCACAGGGTAACTCACAAGGGCCAGAGGGTTTTCCAGAAGGGGCCCAGGTTTGGACTGTTGGGCATCAGCACAAACGATAGTAATTAACAAAACCACCGAAGGGAACTGGAGTCTCAGAGCTCATATTTATATAAAGAGTCAACACACGGGGGAAGGCAAAGTCTTCTATTCTTGCCTTGACTGCATAGCTTGGATCTTGTCATAAAGAAGTAGACGTTGGCCCAGGTTGAGTTAACCTGTAAAATAAGTCTGTGTAGCCCATACAAACCAACCAACCCAAACCCAAACAACAAAAACAGAAAACCCTCAGAACAACTCAGCGACTAAATGGAGTATGCTTTTCACTTAGATCCGGTTCTGGAAAGGCGGCGACAAAAGGCCTGTTGTTGGGACAGTGGCGACATTTGCATGAGGTCTGCGGGTTGGGTGTTGATTTCCCTGATAGGTTAGGCTTGGCTATGAATCCCAGGTCTGTGTTTTTAGGCATGGCCGGCCGGCATCTTCTCTGTGACTTGCTCTCAAGTGGTTCAGAAAGTACCAGACCCACATCCCCTCCGCACACGTGGGGACTGAGAGGGTCCACACGCATGCACCAGTGTGGGAAATATCTCTGCTAGGAAACTGGGGCACGAGAAACTAGGGTAGGCTTTGGCATTCTGACAGCTTTTCCGCAAGTCTGCCACCATTTCAAGATAAAATGTATTTAAAAGAAGGCTTAAAAACTTACTCAGCCTGACTAATCCCCAGGGGGCTATATAACATGCGAGAGCATTTCTGTCTGTTCTTTTATGTGGATTTTTATGTAGCTAAAATCGTGCCTGTGTACAACTTTATCCCCCCCCCTCCCGTGTCATTTAGCATGGTAACATAAGCATCACCCTAGTCTCCATAAACACTGTCTTTAATGGCCATGGGACGCGCCACCGAGAGACTGTCAAAGCTTACCATGCCAACTATCATGGTGGCAGCATGAAAGTTATTACCTTTTAGAAGTTCTGAATCCTGTTGCAGTGAGTAGCTCTGATAATAAAGCAGCTCATGTGTCCTTTAGAGCAGACGTCTAGAAAGAGAGTTACAAAGGTCCACGAACATCTCAACACAGTCAGTACTAGCCTCCCTCCCCCAGCAGCCAGAGTAGTCTTTACTTTCTGCAGCTGCCTTTACCGTTTTTTAAGAATCCTTTACTCAGCCGGGCGTGGTGGTGCACACCTGTAATCCCAGCACTTGGGAGGCAGAGGCAGGCGGATTTCTGAGTTCGAGGCCAGCCTGGTCTACAGAGTGAGTTCCAGGACAGCCAGGACTACACAGAGAAACCCTGTCTCGAAAAAAACAAAAAAAAACAAAACAAAGAATCCTTTACTCAGGTGGGGGTGGGGGAGAAGGGGGCAGTGGTGGTGCATACCTTTAATCCCAGCACTTGGGAGGCAGAGGCAGGCAGAGCTCTGTGAGTTCGAGGTCAGCCCAGTTTACATATTGAGCTTCCGGACAGCTAGGGCTACATAAAGAGACCCTGCCTCAAAAGCAAAACAAGTTTCCTTTACTCCTTTTCTTTTATTAAACTATAGAACATTTTATAAGTTTTGCATCAATCTTGTGCAGGGACCATGCCCACCTTCTCTGTGGCTAACTGGTCCTGGTTAACAGTGAAGTTAGTGGTTTTGGTGCCGGGGGCTCGCCTTTGCTCTTTGGATAGTTGAAGGTCGGTGACTTAACTGTGTGCTCTGTTAACTAAAGAGTAAGGGGCCAGGGTTCAGGCTCGCCTCCATGTTCTTCTTTGGCTTAGCTAGGCCGGCTGCTTTTCTGAGAATGGAGACCACTTCTGTTCTGGTCTCTACTTAGGTAAAGAGTTCTCCTGAGACCAGAATCCATACCTGGTTCTTTCTAGAACCATCTGAATTTCAAGTTGATTATGGGACTAGCTCGCTTCCCCACCCCCCAGGGGTGTGTGTGTTGGCTGTTCAAGCCTGGGCCCTGTCCAGTGAGTCGTTCCGCTCAGTGTTCACTGTCTGGCCTACAAGTAACTCCCACTAACTTTCATTTTAATAGGCTTTGTTCTTTATGTTATTTGGGTAGGATCAGGGTTATAAAAGCAATTTATAGTCTGCAAGAATTCAGGCATTGTAGAAAAGTATAAAAGAGAAAGCCCAGTCATGGCAAAGCCATGTTCTTCCTCTGCACAGCGTGGAATATGGACTTCGGCTCATGGGTGCGTGGTTGAGCCGTCCAAAGCTTCGCCAGGGTAAGCATGTGCTCTGAGCTCACAAGACAGTTAGATGAGACAGAGGCAGGGCTGCTTCCTTCCTAGGAAGTTCCCAGCAGCGTCAACACGGCAGCCTCGCCTCGAGAGGGTTAGAGCCATATCCGGCACTGACTTTGCTGCTGACTTGGGTAGCTGATGAGCCACGTGTGGTGACACACTCATTTGTAATCCTGGACTCGGGAGGCGGGTGCACAGGCCAGCCTGGGTGAGATCCCATCTCGGAAACAGAGTAGGGTGCCCTAGATGAGCACCCATTGTGTTGAAGTATTAGATGGTTGGATCTCCAAATCAAAAAAGTAACTTCTAAGTGCTGTAGCACACAGATGTTATGCACACGGCCTCTCTTGGAGGTTCAGAAATTAAAGCAAGGATTTAGACAAGTGCTTGTGGGAAACGGAAGGAGGGGGAACCCTAAAGGAGGCAGCTTGAGAAAACAGACAAGCCTAAGAACCTAAAACCCAATGTCTAAAAGCTGAAAGTCCCCGACATCGGATAAACATCGCTGAGAACCTTCCACCTGTTCCTGTGTGTCATCATCATCCACGCATCCCGTCCGAGCTCCCTGCCGCTCAGCGCACAGCTCACCCTCTCGGGGTCGGTTCGCCTGCAGCGAGCAGCAGGCGGAATCTGCTTCTGTGAAGGAGCAGTGGGCATCCTCTGCAGCAGAATTTTAGAAGACCAGGTAGGCGTCACGAAATCCTGCTTCGTCGAGGCTTTTCAATCCTTCACTTCTCACGCCGTGACGCTACCCTCTGGGGTACTACGATCCTGACTCCTTGAGGTCACTGGAAGGACTTCCTAGTGGTGCTGAAGGGGTCACTGACCGGACTTATTCTGTAGTGTAGGTGCTGGGGACAGGGGGGTGGGAATGGGTAAGGGGTGGGTGGGGGATGGATTTCCCTCAGAAAAATGTAACATTATTCTAGCCAGTTCTTCTGTGGCAAATATGGGAACCAGCACCAACATCTGTTGGGCCCCAAGTGGCCTGCTCGGCCCACAGGTGCATCCTAGTCTGGGAGATCGGTAACATTGTGACCCTCACCTTACAGTCAGAGAAGTTTAATCCCAGAAGGGCTGTGCTCGGCTCCTGCCCCACCCTCACCCCCAACCCCCACCATTTTGGGGCTATGGGAATAATCTCTATGCCGTTCCGTGTCCAGCTAGCTGTCTTCACTAACACTCTTGCAGACTCTGGGGTGACAAGGACAAAACAGACGGCCTCTCAGTCTCACCCTGGCTGGCCAGAGCCTCCAGGGCTTGTCTTCCCCTGCTCTGGCCACAACGGCGAGCTCTAAGGGCAGTCTCTGAGGAAGGCTGCGTGGGCACTGCAGGCCAGCCTTCTCAGCGCCTCTGCTTCCGCGGGACAGGTCCCCACCACGGGGCTTCACAGATGCCTGATTTTTCTTTTCTGTACAGTTTATTTTCTTCCAATTACTACAAGAATGTAAACCATTTTTGGCTGTTTGGATTTGGAAAGAGGGGGAAAAAAACCCCAAAGGGCCTCGTGCCGCCTGACAGTTGCCAGCATTTTTGCTTCTTATGGTGGCTTCCTAGTACCTCAGGCAGCTTACCTCTCCTCGTCTGTGGTGTTCTGCCAGTCTGTGGAGCAATCTACGTGCAGGGATTTTAGGAGTTATTTGGATTATTTACGTATGTTCTTAGGAATGAAATTCTTAGAATAGGATTCTTTCTGGAGTGGGAGTACTGGGGTGGGTTTTTTGGGGGGGAGGTTGTTTATTTTTACACAAGTGACAGCAGGATGGCATGTACCCTCACGCATGCTCCTAGCAGAGAGTCAAGGGGCAGCGACGATTGAAGGCAGCTGAGGCGATGGCCCAGGTGTTGTAGAGGGAACTTTCTCATGATCAGAAGCGACAGACATTACGTAGCCTGCTAGTTGCCAAGCGGGACACAATTGTCTCTTTAGTCATTTTAGGACAGGAGAGCTATTTTTGGTTGTTGGAATGATTTGGAGAGAAGCCGGGCAGCAGTGTCTGTTTTAAGAGGGCAAGCCTGATCCTGGTGTGGAGGCATGCACGCCTGTAATCCCAGCAGTTGGGAGGCTGAGGCAGAGGGATTTCAAGTTTGAGCATGGCTGGCCTACAGAGCAAAACTCTGCCTCAAAATGTAAAACAAGCCCGACGCTGGTGGCGCACGCCTTTAATCCCAGCACTTGGGAGGCAGAGACAGGCGGATTTCTGAGTTCGGGGCCAGCCTGGTCTACAGAGTGAGTTCCAGGACAGCCAGGGTCCTGGAACCTGCAGAGAAACCCTGTCTCGAAAAACAAAACAAAAACAGTAAAACAAATCAGCCCCGATGAAGAGGGAGAGATCTGAGAGTGTGTAAGCTTGTGACCAGCGGCCCTGGGTGCGGAGGCCGAGTTGACTTCAGATATTCTCTTCTTTCAAGTTCTTCTTTATTTCCTGAGACAGGGGAATCCTGTTGAACTTGACACTCACCCCTTCAACTAGATTGGCTGGCTAGCGAGTCCCTGGGGTCTGCCCCACCCCCCAGTCTCCCCCAGGATCTGGGTTCACAGGCTTACACAGCCAGGCTGCTCGTTTTACATGGGTGCTTGGGATCAGAACTCTGGTCCTCAGGAGTGAGCAGCGAGCTCTTTAACCACGGAGCCATTGGCCCTTTGTTTCAGGGCTGTAGCTCTGGGGGATTTGGAAAGACAAGAGACACCTTCCCGGCACTGGAAAGTGGCAGAGCTGACGGGGTCGCTCAGAATGGAGGGAGCAGCATGGAGACGACGGGGGGTGGGGGGGGGTGGGGGGGGTGGGGGGTGGGTGGGGGGGGTGGAGTTTCTAGTTTGGGGATCAAGAAGTGCCTGGGTTGGGAAGCTCAGTGTGGCGTTTACTCTTTAAATAACTTTGGCTAAGCCGGGCGGTGGTGGCGCACACCTTTAATCCCAGCACTTGGGAGGCAGAGGCAGGTGGATCTCTGAGTTCGAGGCCAGCCTGGTCTAAAGAGTGAGTTCCAGGACAGCCAGGACTACCCTGTCTCGAAAAACAAAACAACAACAAAAAAAACAAAACCAAAAAAAAACCGCTGCAAATAACTTTGGCTAAACTGAGTCTCTTTTTTTTTTTTTTTTTTTTGGTTTTTCGAGACAGGGTTTCTCTGTGTGCTCCGGCTGTCCTGGAACTCACTTGGTAGACCAGGCTGGCCTCGAACTCAGAAATCCACCTGCCTCCGCCTCCCAAGTGCTGGGATTAAAGGCGTGCGCCACCACCGCCCGGCTTAAACTGAGTCTCATTCAAGTGCATAGAACAAAGCAGTGGGGAGATAAGCAGTTTGTGTTGAGTTCTTGTGGGGCAATGTATAAACCATACCTACTGTGTACCTTTGATGGACAAGAACTCTGGACCAGAGAGATGGTTCAGTGGGTAAGATGCTTGCCCTGTGAACAATAAGACTTGAGTTAAATCCCCAGAACCCAGGACTTTACAAAGCTGGGTGTGGTGACACACACCTGCACTCCTAGTGTTGGAGAAGGGAAGGCAGGTAGAGCAGCTGCCCACCGGCGTGCTAGCTTAGCTACTGGACCAGTTCTAGCCCAGTGAGAGACACTGTCTCACAAAGAAAAACAAGAGTTGGCTGGAGAGATGGTTACGAGCACATACAGCCACAGCAGAGAGAGGACGGGCATTGCTCCCAGCATCCACGGAGGGGCAGCTCCAGGGGAGCCAGCACCTCAGGCCAAGAGCGCCTGCACTCACGTGTGTATACCTGTATACAGACAAACCGTAGCTGAACCAATTTAAGCTTATTTCCCGTCTAGCTTACGAAGGGATGAGACTCAGACTGTGGTTATTTTATTTGGCTTTGACAATTACTGAGGGTGAAACCCCTAATCTACTCTTCTAACTGCTGGCCTGGCTAACCCCCTCCCCCCAGGGACATACCCCAGACACTTGCTGTTTCTTCTGACCTCGTGCTCATGGTCCATCTCCTCTCAGGGCCGCTTCCTTCTCGCCCATCTTCCCCCACCTCCTATGCCCAACCAGGTAACTCAAAACCAACCTACCTCTAATCCCTCCAGTAATTGGCTGTACCATTCTTACTTAGGCAATAGTTCTAAATTAAGAAACAAGATTTGCTCAACAAAAGCTGGTAATTACTCACTTGTAGGCAACTATACCTTTAGGTACAAGATTTAGCATTACAATATATAGCAACAGACCAAACCTCACACACACACACACACACACACACACACACACACACACACTATTATAAATTAATAAAAGGTGCCAAGGAATGATATCTACAGTTGTCTTCTGGCTTCCTCATGCAAGTGTACATGTGTACATATAGAAAAATAAATCTAAGTTTTGATTTGGGCTAAGCTCAGGCCATAGAGGCTGAATCTGAATTCAAGGTCAGGTGACTCCAAAACCCATGCAGCCTCTCTCTGCTCTACCTAGCCGATGCCCAGCCTGGTGGTATTTGAACCGGTAGCCCGCTGCTTTCAGGGGGCCTGGAGAGCCATTTCCAGAGATGGTCAAGGTTAAGTCCAGCTCCTATCTCGTGGGAAATTGGGTTAGGAATGTCAGAGGCAGAATGGCCCCCAGGCTGTACCACTGTCAATCAGACCAGGAAATGTCAGACAGAGGCTTGGTCAAAGTAATATCAGCTTTTTCTCTGAGGGCGGGAAGGACAGAGAGGCTGTATAAGGCCCCACAGCCTCTGCCTGCTCCAACCTCTCCCCAGCAGCCATAGTGTCCCCTCCACTGTGACTTCAAGGTCTCAAGGCAGAGTGAATTAATAGTGGGGAACAGACCCCTCCAACTGTCCTCCTCTGTCAGTGTCATCGAATAGTTATGAGGCTGGGGTTCAAAAGTTGAGGTCCGCCTGGCAGTGGTGGCGCACGCCTTTAATCCCAGCACTTGGGAGGCAGAGGCAGGCAGATTTCTGAATTTGAGACCAGCCTGGTCTACAGAGTGAGTTCCAGGACAGCCAAGAAACCCTGTCTTGAAAAACCAAAACCAAAAATACCAAAAAAAAAAAAAAAAAAAAAAGGGTGTGGTACGCCTCACAACCATGGACAAGCCACTGGAAACTTTATCTTGACTTAGCATCTCTTAGGGGCTCAGTCAATGTCCTCATTCCCTCTCTCCAGGCCTCTGGGTCTCTCTCCTTTTCCTCCTCCTCCCATTCTCCTCTCCATTATTTCTATTTTTGTTTCTTTGAGACAAGATTTCAAGTAGCCCAGCCTGGCCTTGTAGTCTCTATGTAGCTGAGAATGGCCTTGAACCTCTTGCTTCCTCCTCCTAAATACTGAGATTTTTAGGCTTCACCACTATACCCCTCCTTCCCCATGGTGACTTCCTTGGCTTTGGTTTTTAGGGTGCCACGGGATCTAAAACGTAATTTTATTCAAGTTGGTCTGAGCTCCCTGTGTCCAGGTACTTGGGACGCTGTGTCCTCCCGTCTCCCCGTCTCCCTTCTCCCTGAGCTCGGGGCTCCAGGTGCTGCTGAGCCCTCCCCGTCCCATCTCCCATCCCACCTCCTGCCTGTCCACGTGTGATTCGGGCAGCAGTAACGGCAGCGCCATCCGCTGTGGTGGCCACGGTGATGGTGCCTGCTCATTTTAAGTCACCCATTGCAGCGACAGGAGAAAGGTATGCGCCCTGGGTAGACAGCACATGACGGTCACCATCGTCACATTGGGATGAAGAGGGTCAAATTATGACTTTACCATTATTTGGTCTCCAAAACAGACTTTCACATTAAGATTTTTTGTTCTAGCCTCATAAAAGCTATAATAACGAAAAAATGCAAGTTGGCAGCTGGTGACCTTATAAAATGATCATATCCTTTAATGTGTTCAAAGCTATATTTAAAGTCATGTTGAGAACCTAGAGGCCAGGTCTGCTTTGGTATGTAAAATATATAACTCAGTTCCTTGTCCCAGGGTCAGAAACTGAACAGCTGACCCTGAGGAAGGGTTCAGACGACCCTCTGACGATAACTTGGCTGGCTGCAGGCCAAAGAAGCCTCAGCCAAGTCATGGCCACTGTCCCCACTCCTCTGCCCCCCCCCCCAGTACCAGATCTTTTAGACGGCTCAGACTCAAACCTTCAGGGGGTTCTCCCTTCCCAGCCTTCCCCTGCCCCCACCAGCCTCCCGGGTAGCTGGTGCCTGGCTTTTTTCTTGGACATTTACTTATTTTTCAGTAGCGGTGACTGAACCCAGGCTCTTGCTCCTCTATAATTCTAAAGAACACCCCCAAGACATCTAAAGAGGCAGGCAGATTTCTAAGAGTTCCAGCCTAGCCTTGTCTACACGATGAGTTCCAGTCAGGGGTACATAGTGAGACCTTGTCACAAAAAGAGGAAAGAAAAGCCGGGCGTTGGTGGCGCATGCCTTTAATCCCAGCACTTGGGAGGCAGAGGCAGGCGGATTTCTGAGTTCGAGGCCAGCCTGGTCTACCGAGTGAGTTCCAGGACAGCCGGAGCTACACAGAGAAACTCTGTCTCAAAAAAAAAAAAACAAAAACAAAAAAAAAAAAAAAAAAAAAAGAGGAAAGAAAAGAAAAATCAATTCAAATCAATCAATCAATCAATCAATCAATCAATCAATCAACCCAAACTGTCATTCTTAGGCTGGGGAGATGACTCAGTCAGGCAAGTGCTGCCACACAAGCATGGGACCAGCGTTTGATCTTCAGAGCTCACATAAAAGAACAGGGCATGGTGGAGGAACATACATCCAGAGCAGGAGGGAAGGAGGTCCTTGGCCAGCCTCGTTTATTTAGACTGAGAGTCCCAGACTAGTGCATAAAAGACACTCCGAAAACCAAGGTAGACAGGTCCTGAGGAATGACATCCAAGGTTGACCCCTACCCTTTACGCATATGTGTGTGCCTCAGGACACGTGCACATGCATTCTCTCTCTCTCTCTCTCTTTCTCTCTCTCTCTCTCTCATGTGTACTCATTCAACATACACATTCATACACATATACACACACATGCATGCACACACACATACAAATGCATGTATACACATATACATAACACACGTGCATGCACACATGCATGCACACACACACACACACTTGCACACACATGTATGCACATACACATACACACAAGAATATACACATGCACACACGCACATGCACACACACACACACACACACACACACACACGACTGTGCCCATATTATCTGTCACTGCTGTTCCTTCTCACACTGAGCCCCCTTTTCTTTGTCATTTTTTAAATTTCTTATTTCCTTCGTCTTCCCATTTTATCCTTTCTTTTTTTTTTTTTTTTTTTTTTTTTTTTTTTGGTTTTTCGAGACAGGGTTTCTCTGTGTAGCCCTGGCTGTCCTGGAACTCACTCTGTAGACCAGGCTGGCCTCGAACTCAGAAATCCGCCTGCCTCTGCCTCCCAAGTGCTGGGATTACAGGTGTGCGCCACCACCGCCCAGCTTTCCTTTCTTTTTTTTTTTTTTTTTTTTCAAGACAGGGTTTCTCTGTGTAGTCCTGGCTATCCTGGAACTCACTCTGTAGTCCAGGTTGGCCTTGAACTCAGAAATCCACCTGCCTCTGCCTCCACGCCATTTTATCCTTTCTAACTTTAAAAAATAAAGCCAGGCATGGTGGTACATGCTTACAGCTAACATTTCAGGAGGCCTGAGCAGCAAGATTGCAAGTTCAAGGTCAGCCTGGGCTACTTACATAGCAAGACTCCCACCCCATCTCAGAAAAGCAAAGGCATGGACTCTGGCTTAAGACCGCTTGCTGTGTAGGCTTGGAGGGTCAGTTCAGAATCCCGGCACCTAGGTTAAGAGTACGTGTGTGCCTGCAGTCCCAACACTGGGGCCTGGGGTGCTCAGAAATTGCATGGCTGGCTTTTGTCAGCTGCCAACCTAGCTGGAAAAATGGTGAGGGACCCCCATCTTCTGTAAGAACCGTATAAAACCAGGCATTTCAGACTTCTAGACAACAGTAAATGGAAACTGAATTTCCGATGGACCTGGGCATGTTCCTTGTCTCTCCTGATGCTGTCTAGAATGGCAAGAGCAATTCCAAAGAGCACCCCAAAGCCACCAAAGCACCCCAAGGATATCTACAGGTTTGAATCCATGCTAACCCATTAGGCTAGAGAAAGCATTTGTGCCTGGGAATGTTGTTTACATCCCTGGGATCTTGATTCCTTTCAAGTTTCCGTGGCCTTTTCTCAAACAAAGGATTTCAAGCCCTTTGTATTTATTGCAATTATTCTCTCCTGTCTTTGATTCTTCCTTCTCTTCAAGTTGCACTTATTTTGATGAATGGGGCTCCTTAACTTTTAGCTATCTCTTCCATTTCCTCTTGGAGGCCTCCCGTTTGGCTTTGCAACTGTTGTCTATTCCAATTTGCTTTTGGCTTTTTCTTGGTTTAGTTTTTTAAGACCAAGTCTCAGGTCGCTCAGGCTGGCCTTGAACTCCTGATCTCCTGCTTCCACTCCCCAAGTGCTAAGATCACACACATGCACCACCATGCCCAGCTCAGCCTTGGCCTCCATGAGCAAACAGTTCAGGGTTGTGACGGAAATATATATGTCGGAAACAGTCTCAGGTGCTTATCCCAGAAAATCAGGTGAGTGGTAGCAAAAGCCAATGATTTTCAACTTGAGCACCCACCACCAGGAGCCTCTGGTTCAAACCCCAGTTCTTCCCAAACCAACAACCAGACCGAGGGCCTTGGTGAACTCCATTTCAGGGCCCCATCTACTGAATTTTAGGTTTGGGGTGGGACATTTCTGACACTTTCCCACTTGGGGCTAACCCTGCTTGTATAGGAACATATTAGGACATGAAATTACCTAAACTGTTATGTTACCTCATAAAACAAAAAGTTCAAGCATGGACAGCACCTGAGATTGGTTTACTATCTCAGCGGCATCTGGCTCCTTTGGAGTCTTGACTCTCACAGGGATCTTTCCCTCAGCTTTGAGATACGGCTGCTGCCATCCAAGCAACTTCCACACATACTAGCATTCGCAGCAGAAGGGAGCGGGGTGGCAAAACTTACCTTTTTGTTTGTGAAATGGGGTCTCTGTAGCTCAGACTTCAAACTTGGCCTCTTCCTCCATTCTCCCCAGCTGCTGGGTTTTCAGGCAGGTGCCGCCACCCCTGACTGAAGGATTGCCTTCTAACATTGCTGGGCATGGGGCTCCCTTTGACCTAGGTTTGTCTGCAAAGATCCAGGAAGGGGAGGGAGGGAAAGAGGGATTCAGACGACAGGTAGCCCCCTACCCTAGTAGTTGGTCAGTTCAAGCCTTGGCTCCCCAGCTGGAGGCCTGTGGATTATCTCCTGGCCAGATGTTATCAAGGCAGACACAGAACAGTGTTGGCTCAGCATCTAAGCTGGTTCTGGTCTTGGCTTTGCTGAAGTAATCGGACTTCTGACTGGCTCCAGATCCAAGGCTGGCCTGGTATGTGGATGCCTTCTTGCCTGAATTCCTCATTAAATAACTGGCCCTGGCCTAAGTTGGAAACTCTGCTTGCTTCTGCGAGTTTTCCTGGTCAGGAGTCTTAGCCCAGCGTCTAGAGTTCTGCTACTTGTCAGCGTCTGAGCGGCCTAGATGTCTCAGGTGTCCCCTGGGTCCCTCTAGAAGCTACTCAGGACAGACTCTAGCCTCAGAAAGCTTGCTTGAGGCCCCTGTAGGCTGTTGATCTGTGCCTTTTCATTATCGACACGTGGTTTGGGAATATTTTTCTCCCTTCTGGGGAGAGCCAGGGTTACTCACTGGCACCATTGGACTGGGAGTTAGGAGAAGAAGGTTCCTATCTCAGGAGGATACCCTGAGGTCCCCCGAGGAGAGAGTTACAGCATTGTCTACAAATGCCCATCCGGATATGGTAAAGCATGCACTGACTTCTCTGCTAGAATTTTTAGCAGTCTACAGGAGGAACTTGAAACTGGTTTAAATAAAGTCTACCTGGGAGGCCCAGTGTACATCTAGCGCCAAGCAGGGCTCCTTGTACCAGCTGAAGTGGTATCACAGGGATGCAGTGCCATGGAGCCTTCAGTCTGGTGTCCTCTGGGTTCCCCTCTGTGGTAAGCTGGTTCACGGTCGCAAAAATGGCTTCAAAAGTTCTGGGAACTATATCCCTTCCATTTTTCTTTTCAGAAGACAGATCAACCTCCCTAATTATGTAATCAAGTCTCTCAGAACTGAGGTTTGTTAGCCCCGAGAGTGGCCCGACTGGGCTCATCACGCTCCCCTGGAAACAACCGTGAAGGCCAGGGAAACGTGGTATGTGGCTTGGTTAAGGGTTGGGTCACAAGATTGAACCTTAGATTGGGGAAAGAATTAACTCTCACCAAGCCCGGACAGCCTGGAATGGGCAAAGAATGCTTTCAAGGTCATTGAAGGGCTTTGCGAGCAGGGGCAGGAAGGCTTGGAGGCAGGATGGAGACCCACAGATTTTTCCCTCTGTTGAAGACTGAACTTGGGGTGTTGCAGTTTAATATGTAGGAGAATGCCAGGATCATAGAGTCAAGGGTTGACATCACGATCAGCGGTCAGAGAGGAAAAAGGACTGATGGTCGTCTTAACCTCAGAGGCTGCACTCTGACAGGTCAGGCTGCCTCAAAGGGGCAGGGCCAGGCCGACATTAGCTCTGCTCTCCCCAAACCCCCACTCACAGCCGCGGCTCCAGGCAGTCCAGTCAGCACCAGGTCATCTAGCCCGGCCTCCCAGAGCCTCCCAGGCCACCCAGTTACTGCAGGTACCTCCCCCAGGTCTGGGCTGACAACTGGATTCCCTCGTAGAGCGTTTATTATTTTGGCAGTAAAAACACTGTCTAGAACATTCGCTGCCACGCAGGACAATCATTCCTTCAACTGTCTTTGGGGCTTGCTGCTCTGGGTATCTTCTGTGCTCAAATGTAGCTTGTCCCTTCCCTGTAGGGTACTGTGGCTTGAATTTAGCCACAGAGAAAAGTATGGGGCCAGAGGTGCGTTTGGATGACGGGCCCTACCACCATCAGAAGGCATAACCAGTAGAAAGCCAATTGCAGGATCGAGAGCTGAGGCTGCTTCCACCTGCCTGCTAATACTCTCTTGGCGACTTTTGTAGTCTTGCTCCTAATGATCAGAATCACCACAGCAGTTAGTCCCCTAAATCTGAATCTTTCTGACTCGGGAAGAATTCAAGAGAAATAATGTGATGGTGTTTTCTTTTAGGTCTTGGTTTTGTTTTTAGCACGGAAGGGAAAATATCAAATCAGGCATAAATTTGGCCTGATTAAGATCAAATGAGGCCCTCGCACCACCCTTTCTTTGTCCCTGTATCCCTTCCCTCATCTACTGGGGGCCCCACCCACCTTCATTCTTTCATTGTGAAGAAGCCGTTTGATCCTCTTTTTGGAGGAGGACGAGGAGAAACATTGGACACTCAGAAGTGGCTGGCAAACCATGCCTGCTCTTCGCTTCCTCTGGGGCGGATTCACTTAAAAGTAACAGTTTCCCAAGTGGCTGCCAAACCCACAGCACCAGGAAGGGGGTGGGGGAGGATCTGGAGGGACAAGCCGGAGCCAGACTGTGGGGGTGGGGAGTGGGCTACCTCCTGGACACCATCCCTTGAGAGCACCCTCCAGGCTGAAGGGGAATCTGTCTGAACTGGCTTGTTCAGACCCCGGCAAGCAGCCAGGAAGGAGTTGGAGCACACCCCCTTTCTGTTCTAGTCCTCAGAACTGCTCCGTTTTCTTCATCCTTCAGACCAGTTTCTCTCCCCAAATCACTGCTTTGCAGGCAACAGAAGAAGCGATGCTTACCGAGTTCTGAGAGCAACGTGCTCAGTCCCATCCCAACTGCCTCTTTGGTAGCCTGGAGCTAATTTTTAATGGGAACACCCCCACCTGACTTTGACCCACGGACCTTTAGGTGGTGGTGTTCTGTTCCCAGCTTCAGGAGGAGACCTTGTGGTCCAACTGGAAGCTAACAGGGCATCTCAGAGTTTCACTTCCTCTGCTGATATGGGAGTAGAGAGTGCAGAGGCTGGCCCAAACTAAGTACTCCTGTGGAAGATGCTGGACACAGATGCTTGTCCCTTTTGGCTAGATTCTATCTGGATATGGCCATAGTAGTTGAATATGAAAATTGTGTCTGAGGAAAGCTACCCTAAGGGGATAGAGCTGAGCTTCAGAAGGAGGATATCTACCCCAGCCCATGTTGGGCTACTGTCCCCTGTGGGGTGATTCCTTCCTGGCTCCTTTCTTCTCTCTGCCCAGTCTTTCCTCACTGTTAGGACGTACAAGTCATCTCTGGGAGCTTTCTCACTGAACCAGCAACCGTTGTTGGCTCCACTGAGCGGGATCCCACTGATACCCAGTAAGTCAGTTTCCAGTAGCCTGTGCACCTGTAGTTTCCAATAAGCCACACTGGTCTTTCTGGAACATTGAGGTTCCTTGATGTGGGTCTCTGTGGACCACTGAAGGAAAGGTCCCACAGTTCCTGTTTATCTTCCTGGGCCCATTCTTTGAAAAGATTTTGATTTGATTTGGATTTTGATTGGACACATGGCCCACTGAAGGCAAGGAGGATCATGGGAATAGTATTGGCTCTGGGTTCTAACCTTACTGCTGTCCCAAAGTCTGCGTAACCACAGGTAGGTCATCTGCATCCCACTAGCTCTGATTTCTTTCCTATGATGAGATGATACTATTTCCTAAGTGGACCTGGGATTGTTAAAATTGTTGGCACAGAGGCACCAGGTAGATGTCATATCTCACCCTCCCAGTGTTGGAGGAGGCAGGTGTAATACAGACTTGGGGATTCTATCCACACATTGGGGTTTAGAGTCCCTGGGGATGGTTGGTGTTGCCCAGGGATTCTAGTTAATGGTACCAACTCAGAACATTCCCTACCAAAGGGGACCCAAGTGTCTAGGACATGACTGATTTAGCCAATTTATTTCATTGAAAAATTACATTTTATTTGGTGGGAATTCATGCCATAGTGCATATGTGGAGGTCGGGGGACACTCTGCAGATGGTAGTTCTGTCTTCTACCCTGTGGGTCCCAGGGGTCAGACTCAGGTCCTCAGGCTGGGTAGAGGCACTTTTACCTGCCAAGCCATTTCATTAGCTTCCAAGTTTTATTTCCACATGGCAAATGACAGTCGCAAGTATCCCCACCCTTCCAGAAGGCTTCCTTAGTCTTCTACATGTCCTGTGACAACAGTGGTTACTGACAACCCAAATGGGGACTTGAGAGATGGCTCAGTGGCACTAACTGCTCTTCCAGATGTCCTGTGTTCAATCCCCAGCAACCACAGGGTGTCTCACAACCATCTGTAATGAGGTCTGATGCCCTCTTCTGGTGTGTCTGAAGACAGCTGCAGTGTACTTATAATAAATAAATAAATAAATGAATAAATAAATAAATCTTAAAAAAATAATACCCACCCAAGAATCAGCCCAAAAGATACAGCAGGAACGACCTAGACGAAGGCGGAGGAGCCCCCAGTGGGCTCTCTGGGAAGCAGAAAGCTGCTTTCTTGGTCTTCCTCCAGCTTCCCATTTGCTCTAGCAGAGTCTCTGAGATAAGATGTGGGTTCAAGTCCCAGCTCTGCCATCTTCTTGCTGAGTGCCATGAAGCAAATCATTGACCCTTTCTGGGCCATCAAGGTTCAAGCAGCTAGAGCTCACTCTGACTTTGCAGAGGCCTTCACACCCCTGTGGGAGCCCCAGCTTTCCTCTTCAGTCTGCCTGCAGGCAGGCCAATGGAAGGGTACAGGCTCGAGCTGCCCTGCACTCTCTGAGGGGATTAAGACGGGTCTCATCTTCCTAGTTTGGAATGCTGAGTATTTTGGTCAAGGACCCAGCTTCTCTCTCTCTCTTTTTATGAGGGTTTAAGAAAACCCAAATTAAACCCTGATTTGTTTTTAAAGATCAGCATTTTTAATCTTTCAGGATTTGGCTCATTTTCCTTCCAGGCCTTTGAGAGCAACATTAAACAGACCCCTCATCTTCGCACACTGACTTCCCTGCATGCCGTGGGGGGTGCTGAGGACGGTTTGGGTGCTGGCAAAGGGAGCATGATTGCTAAAACAAACCTCTAGAGAACTTCATAAGCCTTGGCTTTAGCTTGCTGTGAAACATCAGCCAAGACCCTTTACTCTTCTGGGCCTTCAGGTTTGGAAAATGAGGGAGCAGATCACCAAGGCCATGTCCTTAGAACTCCAAAATCCAAAGCCAAGCATGGCGGTGCACTCCTGTAATCCCAGCACACCAGAGGCAGAAACAGGAGGAGAGTGGGAGACCGGCCTGGACCATAAAATGAGACCCTGTCTCTCCTGCTCCCTTTAATAAAAACTCCCACATTTCACTGAGATGCAGATACACAGCCATTAAACAGGCAGAACCTGGGTGGAGGGTGTGGTTTCTAAGATTCCTCCCTCTGCCTCACTAGATGCCAGGTTGTCTCTGAGGAGGCCAGGGTTGACTGCCTGGGGAATTTTCAAGTCACCTATCTCCAAGAGCGGAGTTCAGAAAGACTTCAGGGCGAGGCTTGTGTTTTAGGAGCCATTAACAAGGAAGGAAATGGAAAATCAAGTCGTGCTAAGAGTGTCCTGTGCTTCGTTACCCAGCAGATGGAAAGAAATGGTCGTTAACTCAAACCACGAGGGGCTGGGAGCCAGCAGCCTTCCTCAAGTTGTCCCCCAGCTTCTGAAGGCTGTGTGTGGGGTGGTCAGCTATCCCTGTTCATCTAGAACTGAAGATTTCCTGCCTGGGACCAGGAAAGTGCTAGAAGGCTCCTAGGAAGCTGAGCTGAGTCAGTTTAAGGGGCAGCTAGTCCATGAGAAGGGGAGTAGCAGCAGGCCTGAGCCTGTGTCCTCAGAGTCTCATGGGATACAGCCTCGGTCCCTAGCCGGGCAAACTGATGAATATTTATAATCCCAGTACTCTGGGCATTAAGGCAGGATCACGTGGGGTGTGTGCAAGGCATTGTGTCAAAAGACTTTGGGCCAGTGAGGTGGATAGGAGCACTTGCTACCAAACCAGACAACCCGAGTTCAAACACGAGGATCCACATGGTGGAAGGAGAGACTGATCTCTGTGAGTTTCTACAACCTCCATATGCATAAAATAAAAAAACATGTTTGTTTTTAAATAGTCTTTGTACTCAGTGTGATGCCATTGAGGGGTGGGAGGAACTCACTCCATGACCAAGGGGTGAGTGTCTTGCTTCAACCACATCTTCCTTTGATTTTAGTCTGTCTTGGGCCCCAAATAACGGCCAGCAGATTACGGGCTTGGTAGCTCCAAACCAAAGGGCTGAAAGGCAACTTTCTCTTAGTTTATCTTAGGAATTTGTTACAGCGCTGGGACCAACACCTGCCCTGCGGCTTCAGGAGGCTTGAGCCGGGCAAACCCTGGGCCCAGCAAACCTGTGCACTCTCATCTGATTGGATTGAGATGGGGTAAAGAATGATACTTATTCCATGCCTGGCACAGGGTCATTCTCAAAGAATGGGTCACATCCATTCTTGGGCAGGGAAGAGTTAAAGCAACCCTCTGACCTTTTCATTCCAAGCACACCCAGGAGAGCGCTTTTCTGAAACTGTGCTGTGTTTTCCTTGAGCTTGGGTTAAAGGATTACATGGCTCTCTTATTGAATCTCTGGGTGAAACAACCATACTATTCCCACGTTAATTTTTTATTAAAACTAGAAAAGTCCTGGGCCAGCCTGAATGGAGGAGGAGGAGGAGGAGGAGGAGGAGGAGGAGGAGGAGGAGGAGGAGGACCAGGAGGACCTGGACCTGCTAGGTCTAACCTGAAAGTGCCTAGCTGTGAAATAAAGGAGGAGAGTCCTTTTGTGACACGTGGTTTAAAATTCTGGGTTCTGCCCAATTCTGGAGGCCACTGTTCCTCAGCCAAGCTTTCAAACGTCTGAGATTAGAGTCCGTGCTTGTCTAGAGTCCAGTCTCAGGCGCTGTTGAGTCCCGCCTGTTTGGGTTCATGTAGCAGAAGCTTTGAAGGTCATTGCTGTCCTTCTCCCTGACATTCAAGGCTGGCCTCAAACCAGGTCTGGAGAGGTGAGCTGGCCGGGTGGGCAGCCAGCTCCCTCGATAGGGATCGGATGAATCCCTCAGAGACCAGGGAACAAAGCCCCAGAGCTTTGGCTGTAGAGCCTTGGAGCTGCTGACATTCCATGCTGTTTGGCAGCTGGGCTCTGGCGTCTTTTTTGGTCAGTCTCAATCAGCGAAGGCAGAAACTCTGCAGATTAAAGTCAGCTGCCCCACAGGCCTCACTGGCAGGTTTATCTGAGGACTGGCTCGTGGGTGAGACTGCTTTACCATTGTTGCTGCTCTAGGCTGTGGGTGAGGGGCTGCCACAGAGAGCTGTGCATCCCTGTAGGCTTCCTGGAAGCTTAAAGGGAGTGTTGAAGTGCTGGCCTCCGGCTTTCCCTTGGGGGTTTAAGCATCAGCCAGGTAGGACACCCTCTCAGCCGTCACTTAACACCAGCCAGAGTCCCATGCCTCCATGTGGGTATGTTCTCCTCAGTTTCTCCACTCCATCTGTAAACGCCAGGAGGGCTGTCACTGCCCATGTTATTGAAGGCTGTGTCTTCTACACAGGGATGTCTGATGCTTACCGGGTTCTCAATAATTGCTCGTTGGCTGGCCGGTGGTTGATTGGGGTCAAGGGATGCAGGAACCCTATGAACACTGGACAGCAGGCTCAGGAGAAACAGAGCCAGGCTGTGTCTGATCCTAAGCTTTTAACAGGGCAGGACGTGGGGGTGGGGGTGGGGGTGGGGCCGGGGGGATGGTTCGGTGGTTAAGAGTGGTTGCTGCTCTTCCAGAGGAGCCACGCCCAGATCCTGGTAACCACTTTGGGTGGCTCACAACTGTCTGAGACTCCAGCTCTGTTGCCCTCTCTTGGCCTCTGTGGGTACCTGCACGAACATGGCATATACATAGTCACAAACACACACATATTACCCCCCCAACACCCCGGAAATAAAAGTCAACCTTTTAAATGTTTTCATTGTGTGTATTCATTGTATAGGGTATGGGTTACATAAGGACGTTTCCATGTGCGTATATCACACACTTTGAGGGCGTTCTCACACTCACCCCTTTTCCTTCTCTTTATCCCTCTCCACATGTTTGCCCCCTTCCTTCCTCTAGCCAGTTTCATATCTACTTTCATGTCAAATAAACATATATGATATTATGTATCTATGTAGAATCTAGGAACCACAAACCAGAGGGGAAAATGTTACTAGTCTGAGAAGGGTTGATTTTGCTTACTATGACTGGCTCTGGTTGCATCCATTTTTTTCTGCAAACCATGTAACATCCTTCTTCTTAATAGATGAGAAAATTTTTTTCATGTGTCTATAAAACATATATATCCATTTTCTATATCTGTTCCTCTGTTGATGGACACCACGGTTGATTTCACGA
This sequence comes from Apodemus agrarius, assembly GCA_964023405.1. Lineage (NCBI taxonomy): Eukaryota > Metazoa > Chordata > Mammalia > Rodentia > Muridae > Apodemus > Apodemus agrarius. The sequence continues at coordinate 65,857,145 of OZ030015.1, read as the reverse complement.
CCTAACAGCATTGGGTATTGATGTGTGTCTCCGTGATGAGTTGAGTTCTACAGTGCTTGGGGAAATGCCCATAAGTGGGGAGAATGGTAAATCTTTAGATTCTTTGAGGAATCTCTCTGCTGATTCCTTCAGTGGTTGGGCTATCCTTCCCCACCCTGTAAGCCCTGCACATGTGCAGTGTGTAAGCACTCCCTTCTCTTTGTGTACTTACCTGTAATTGTTGGATACAGTGTGTCTCTTTGTAGCCCTGGCTGTCCTGGGGGCTCTAGTGGGTTTGGTTTCTCTGGCGGCTGGGGAGGTTGAGCCTTGATGTTAGCTGTCCATTTGTCTGTGTCTTTTGAGAATCCCATCAGCCCATTTTTCTGTTGTTGTTTATATCTTCATCCCTTTGCTATACCTGGGATTCATGCAAAAAAAAAAAAAAAAAAAAAAAAAAAAAGCAAACTGGGTCTGGGGCAGATCTGTTTCCTTTGAAAGTTTGCTTTAAAAACAAAATCCTCAAATTCTTACCTACATACTGGAATGCTGCCGTGATAGTCGAAGGAAGTGGATTTCACAAAAAAGAGGAGGCCCAGCCCAGGTAACATCTAGGGGAACTGGCAAGGACGGAGTCTGCGCTTGCTGTACAGGTGAGATTTCCTGAGAAGGAGAATTGAGGACTCTACAGCAAAGTTAAAACAACTTGGGGACCTGAAATCCATCTACCCTTCCTTGCCTTAGAAACAATGCTGACAGGACCTTGGCTCAAGCACCAGGGCCATGTCGCATCCAGGAACTTTTCTTTGAAAACTACTACAGAGCCTCCATGAGCATGTACACGCACATGCACAAGGTGGGGGGTGGGGGGGAGAGGGAGAAAGGGAGGGAGGAACGGAGGGAGGGAGGGAGGGAGGGAGGGAGGGAGGGAGGGAGGGAGGGAGAATATGAATTAGCTCAGGTGGTGCTCCTTAGAATATGTCTACCTTGTTTGTTTTAAATTGTTTTATTATTATTTTTGTGTATGATAGTTTGGCTCCATGTACATCTATCTGCCATATAAATGCCTAGTGCTCTCAGAAAAGGGTGTTGAATCTCCTGGAAGTGGAGTTAGACAGTTTTGAGTGCTGTGATTCAAACCTAGGTCTTCTGGAAGAGCATCCTCTTAATTGCTGGGTCATCTTTTTTATTTGTTTGTTTGTGTGTGTGAGTGTTTTTTTAAAGTCAGGGTCTCTATATGTAACCTTATTTGACCCAGAACCCACTCTATAGACCAGGCTGGCCTTGGATTCACAGAGATCTGCCTCTCCCTCCCAAGTGCTGGGATTAAAGGTGTGCACAAGGTCTCTCGCTGTCCCAGAACTCACCAGTTAGGCTAGACTGGCTGGCTAATGAGCCCCACGGATCCCCCCATCTCCACCTTCCAGCACAGATATTGTAAGTGCACACCACGCACCACGCCTGGCTTTTATGTGGAAGCTGGGATTGAGCTCAGGTCTCCATATTTGCAAGACGATCACTTTACCAAGCAATCTTCCCAGCTCCCTGGGGTGGGGGTGGGGGGGCAGGAAATATGGAAATAATCTGAGCTCTAGAATGATGCTGATTTATTTTTTTTCCCCAGGTACCCGAGGGCACTAGAATCTAAGGAAACCTTGATCCAAATTATAGCTCACAGATCTTGTTCTCTCAGTGTCGACAAGCATGGCAGCCGTGCTGTGCTTGCAAGAGCTGCTTCTGTTGACCCTTGACCCTGGGACGTAGTTCTAGGGGACAGATGACATTTTTTCCCTGTATAAAATATTAGTTGTAGAACCTTTAAGTTAGAGCAATAATCATGGAGAGAGAAGGAAAGAAAAAGGGAGAAGGATACCCCCCCCACACACACACAGAGAGAGAGAGAGAGAGAGAGAGAGAGAGAGAGAGAGAGAGAGAGAGAGAGAATGAATGAATCAGTTAGTCTCTGGATTTTTAAAAACAAGTGAGCCAGTTCCAATTTCCAGGGGTCATGGATGTATGCAAGAGACAGCATTTTGCCTGGCGGAACTGCAGTGCTGGAGGAGTCCTACCTCTACTTGAACTCTGAGCAGAAACCACAGGGGCCATAGCCCTGTTTCCTTGGTTACCTCAGTGTCTCCACCGCATTACTTTCGTAAGTGCCTCTTCCTTTCCCCGCAATCCCTAGAGTGGCTAAATCACCACCCCATTGTAACTCTTGAGTTTGATCTTTCCCGTGTTAATGAAAACTAAAAACCCATTGGCCGTTAAGTGGGCAGATGCTACACAATGCTTTGGCAGGGCTGGGCTGGGCTTCATTATTGCCCAGTGTGGGATATTTACACTGTTTGCACTTTCCTTCTCCTCTTAGATACTTGTAAGGACCATCTTGTACTTAACTTTTCTCAGAGTTCTTTTACTGGGGGGGGGGGCAAAGGCTATGAACATTATTAAGCTTTTGGTTCACAGTACCCAATTACTTTCAAGAAAATATACCGAATGATACCCGTACCAGGAGTGTGTAGAGAATCAGCCCGCTAGATTTCTTATTACCAAGCATATCATTACAGTGCAAGCTTTGGCCCAGCGGTGTGGCTTAGCAAGTAAAGGTGCTTGCAGCTGAGCTTGGCAACCTGAGTTCAAGGCCTGGAATCCACCTGGTGGCAGGGAAAAGTGAAGTCTCTCAAGACTTCTCACCCACACATATATGTGCGGGTACACACACAGTAGCAATTCTGCGTGCCCCCAGACACACTGTAGCACATGTGCGCGCGCGCGCGCGCACACACACACACACACACACACACAAGCACATGTGTGTTCCTACCCACACTGGAGCACGTAAGTGCCTATACATATAAGCACACATACACTCATACACTGTAACACATGTGTGCCCAACCCACACTGTAGCACATAAGTGCCTATTCATATAAACACACACACTGTAGCACATGTGTGCCTAGACACTTTATCACATATGTGCCTTTACATGCACACACTGTTGCACATGTAAGCCTATATTTACACACACACTGTAGTACATGTGTGCCTACATGCTTTATCACGTATGTGCTATACATGCACACACGGAAGCACATGTAAGCCTATATATACACACACATGCTGTAGTACATGTGTGCCAAGAGAGGGGGTGGTGGGGAGAGAGAGGGAAGGAGAGAAGCAGAGTTCTTTAGCCCAAAGTTCTTTTTCTGTAAAAAGAACCTTGTGAAGGAAGCTTTTGAGGTCTCTGCTGCATGTCAACCGTGGGGGAGGGGGGTGGACTATGGTGTGCATCATAAACTCTCCCAAGGCCAAACAGAGCAGAGAGCAATTTGAAAATAGTTTAAAAAAATAAAGGAAGAAAAGTAGTTTTTTAAATGGGCCTAGGGGATCAAGGCTGGGAGCCTTGTGACGATTTGGTGAGGCCCATGTCCCTGGTGTGTGGTTCTGAGGAGATGCTAATGTCTCCAGGAGGATGAGCCAGTGTGGCCAGTGGGACGGGGGGGGGGGGTGGAAGGGGTGAGGGATGGTGGGGGGGCTGAATAAAGGTCTGCCTGGCTCCCATGAAATCAGCTTTGCTCATTCTGTGGCTGTGAAGGAAGAGAGGCCTTTAAGATTGCATCCCCACATCTACCATTTGAGAGGAAAGGCCCCAGAGCAGCCCTTATGTAAAGCCAGGAGACACTTTCCAGCAGTGTGTGGAGCAGAGAAGGAATTGCAGGATACACAGCCAGGAGACCTGTAAGCTCTTAGCAGGCCAGGAGCAGAACAAGTCCTAAGCAGCTCTAGAGATTCCCCCTATAGCCTAATGTGGCCAGGATCACATGCAGGCTCAGAGGCAGGCCTAAGGGGACTTGATAACTGAGGTGGCTCTCAAGGTTTCTCAGCACGGCCAGTGGTCATCTTGGCATCTCTGCTGCGTCTCACTCTCACCATCTTCTTTCTTCTCTCTCCACTGGGGACAAAGCCGGGCCATGGAGTCACCGCAGCTGACTCTTGGCATGGGAGCTTAAGCCAGATCTTGGCCACTCTTCTAAACTGTACTTTCCAGGCATGCGGCCCAGCAGTCTGGGTTTAGTCAATGTGCTTGATTCTAACAGTACCAGCCTGCACTGTTGAGTGCTACGCCTCTCTTATTATAACAAAGTTTCTTCTTGCTCAGTGTTCAGCCAAGGCTGAATGTGCCTAGACAGGTTTTTCTTTGCTTTTAGCCTCAGTCTTTGTGGACATATTAGTTCCAGTTTCAGGGTCAGAATCAGATTGGCTCCTGTGGACATCTCCCCTAGTGTGTGTGGTGGGGGTGGGGTGGGGTGGGGGTGGGGCGAGGCTTCTGGCCAGAGACCATGGATTCACTGACCCGGGAGATGTGCCAGTCTCTAACCAGTTAGCTGCAGCATAAGCAGACTGGATCTCCTGACAAAACTTTCTGTGTCATGGGCGGTGTATGTGTGTAGGGACTCTGATTGACATCTAAACATCCAATCAGAGATGTTAAGTAAGAAAGAACCTGACATCAGCTCCATTTCTATGTGGGGGCCGGTACTCCCGCCCCCCAGACCCCAGCAGTTACATGCATGCCTTGTGCTCTGACTCCAGGAGCTACTGGGTAAATTACTATTCTCATTGCTATGACCAAATATCCAATAAAAGTGGGCTGGAGAGATGGCTCAGCAGTGAAGAACACTGGCTACTCTTCTGGAGACTCGAGTTTGATTCCCAGCACCCTCATAACTGTCTGTCATTTCAGTCCCAGGGGATCCAAAATCCTCACAAAGATATATGTTGGGGTTAGAGGGTGGCAGAGGCTTCAGAAAGACCACACCAGGCCAAACATTTCCATGCATGAGGTTTATTGAGAGAGGAAAGGGTAAAGGTGATGGTGGAGAGAGAAGAGGGGGAAGAGAAAGAGAGACGGGGGTGGGGGTGGTGCTTGCTCCTCTTATATATATGGATGGTGATGTGGTTGCAGGTAAAGGTGAACCCAATGGATTCTAGGAATATGGTGGCTGTTGCCTTGGCAACAGGTGTATAGGTCGCACTGTTGCCTATGTGATGTCACAGGTTTCGGAGGTCCTGGTACCAACAATATACATGTCTGCAAAACACCAGTGCACATAAAATAAAAGTAAAGAAATCATTTAAAAAATCTGATAAGAGCCACTTAGGAAGGATTTCCTTTTGGCTCACCTTCAGAGGGAATGCTGCCCATCATGGCGGAGAAGGAATGGCTGTGGGAGCCTACCGTGACCGCTCACACTGACAGCTGCAGTCTGCAGTCAGGACGCAGAGAGGGGGCAGGGAGAGGGAGAAATGTCCAGTTCACTCTTTTTTTTTTTTTTTTTTTTTTTAAGTCCAGAGCTCCTAGCCTGTGGGACAGTGCTGGGAGTGAGGGTAGGGCCTTCCCCACCTCAACCCAGTTTAGAAACTACCTCACAGACATGCCCAAAGGTTTGTTCCAGGTGAATATAGATCCTGTCCAATATTAGCCACCACTGAGCTGGTGCTCTGGACAGACAGGGATGGGGTGAGACAGCCTGCACTCGCTGGCCCTACTTCCCAGATGGGTGCTGGTCAGCCCTTCTTGGGGTCAGTCTAGGACAGTGTGAGAGCATTGCTGCCCCCAGGCCTGAGCTTCCCTTGCGTTGCTTTTTAGTTATGCCGCACAGCTGTATCTGAGGGTTCTCTGAGCCGTCCTGAGCCCCCACGGCCTTCTCTCCTGGCAGGCTGCTGGTCAGCAGCTGCTGTGGAATCACTGAAGTTCTGGGAAGTTGGTTTCTTGGAGCCCAGGCCCTGGGCTGAATCATTGGCTGAGAAAACAGCTGGAGGCACCCTGGGAAAGGGGAAGGAGCCCCCAGATTCTGGCATCAGAGAAGCTCTGGCTGTTGCTGCCTGGCTGCGCGCGGGGCTGCGGAACAAGCAGGATGAGCCTTGGGTGAGGTTGAGATTCACCTTTTATACCCTTTGTCCAGGGTTAGGTGCCCCTAAGAAACCAAGCATCTCTCTAGTATTCACCATTGACCACCCTCCTGTCAGGAGCAGCAGGCTTGGCCCATCACCACTCTGTGTCGCTCCTGTCTAGAAGTCAGAGGGACCAACATCAATTGGTCTTGCTCCTGTGTGTAGCTGCAGTGGAGGATTCTGAATTGGTCTTATTTTGTGTTAACTGTATCCACAGTGTGGAATTCTGGGTAGTTACCTGCTCCTGAAGTAGCCACAAACATGGGGATGGTTCAGTAGGCCACTCACAGCCTCCTTCTTCCTTCTGCAATGTAAGACGATAGGAATGCCAGAACTGGCTGGAAACTCCAAATTTGGGCTCCAAGTATATTTTAATGTATTTTCTCAGCCAACTTATTCTCACATGGAAGAGGTGCTGCCCTACTGCAGAAGTAGGCCGGGACACCCCCCACCCCTGCAGCCGCCTGTACCAGTTCAGTTCTAGCAAGTTAGGGTGCTACCAGAAGTCATTAGAATGGGCAGAGGCTTTTAAATTCTAAAAGACTTTTAAAAGGGTGGTTGAAGGGGGGAGGGGCTGGGGAGATGGCTCAGCAGGTAAGAGCACTGACTGCTCTTCCAAAGGTCATGAGTTCAAATCCTGGCACCCACATGGTGTCTCACAACCATCCATAAAGAGATCTGACGCCCTCTTCTGGTGTCTGAAGACAGCTACAGTGTACTTACATATAATAAATAAATACTGAAAAAAAAAAAAGAGGGGGTGTAAGGGTTGGGGTGTAACTCAGTGGTAGAACACTCACCTAGTGTGGGCAAGGCAGAAGATTTGATCCTTAACACCCCCAGATAAGCAGGGACCGATGTGGCTCACATGGCCTTTCTCCCTCCTCTGCAACGCAGATAGAATGAGATGGTTATAGTTTAAATGTGAAATACGCCCCTACTCCCCACCCCCACCTCCAGGCCATGAGTTTGAACACTTGGTTCTTAGTTAGTGGTATGGTTGCTAGAGCCCTTGTGGCAAAAGTAGGTTGCTGGAGTGGGTCTTGAAGGTGACATTTCTTTTTTCTGATTCTGGCCCAACCTCCCTGCTTCTTGATCCCCATATATGGGAGGAGGCAACTGGCTCTCACTGCCTCAGCCAGCCTCTCTTGAATGCCCTTTCCTGCCTCCGTGGATGATGTCCCTCACCCATGAGCCGGGGTCAACCCTTGTCCCTTAAGTTGCTTCTGGCAGTCACTCCTTCTCAGCAACAAGGAAAGGAATCAACACAGTAGGTACCTTGGGACGTTGACGGTAGATGTGACCTCCTAAGGATGCTGGTTGGGGAACACCAGCCACATCTGGATCCTTGGCACCAACTTGGAAGAGTAGACGCCCACTGAGCGCATCTGTGTACCATTGGGCGGCTTACACGTGTGCACCGAAGCCCTCGCTCATGTTTGCTTTCTGTAGTCATGTAGACAGATGCCTACGTTATGGGAAGAGGGGTGCTGGGTTCTAGGAGAGGACAGATTGGCCCAGAACTGCTTACACTCAGAACTCTTTATGCTGAGAGGGCCTTACTTTGCCTAGTACAAGTCCCTTTCAGGCTAGATAGTAAATTCAATTAATCTTCCAGGGCTGAGTGCAGGCTGTCTGCAGCCTGGTGTAGGCTCCCCTAAATTTATTCTTCTGTTTCCCAGCTCCTGGAAGCCCCATCTCATGTCATAGCCTGGTTATCTACTCATCTATCCTACGGGCTCAGGTCGAGTAGGGGTGGTGCCTTCATCCCTGCACCCCAGAGGGGACATTTGATGAACTGCTTCTGGGGAGGATGACACACTATCGGTATGTGAGATCCCAGGTATAGAGTTGGATGCCTCCAGGCTAGGAGAGGAAGTGGGCCTGTGGGTCTAGGGTACAGCCCAATCCAAAGGGCCTGGATGTGCAGGCTAGAAAGGGAGGTGTCATTAGCCCTGCTTCCTGATGACCTCATAGGTAGCTCTAGGGGATTCTTTCTGGAGACAGAGCCTCGTAGAAACCTTTGAGGTGTTTTCATTTTGGATTTATCTGCTGCAGAGAGGCTTCCACTGACCACAAACCCAGAGCTCTGCTTTCAGTTAGGGTATTTGGAAATAATCTAACAAAATGTTTCCTTCCCATCTCCCCTGGAAGAAGAGATGGGTTAAACTTTTACGTCTGATCTTGACTTTTGGACTCGACTCGAGGCCCCTGTGCTGGAGGGCGCTGAGAAATGGCTTGGATGTAGGAACCTGATTTTCGACCCTGAATCTATGACTCACAGGTGGGCTGTATTGGGCTCTTCTCATTTCCTTCTGTTCTGGGATGGAGTTGGGTAGATAATCTTCCAGCTGTAACGTTCTATCCAGCAAGCTTCTTGAGAAGACTGATACAGGCTGCCAGAACGCAGAGCCCGAAGGCCAGGAGAGGTTGCCATCCTTCAAGGGAACCTGTGACATTCCCACTCTTAAGCTAATGGAGAAGATGGTTCTGGCAGCGGACATTTACTGAGCCAGAGCGCTGTGCTAAGAGCCTCCATCCGCTCACTGAATGGCCAAGAAGCCTCTAGAAGGAAGGGCTGTGTAATAGTTACTTTCCTATTGTGATAAAATACCATGAGCATGGTAACTTAAAAGGAGTTTAATTGAGCTTACAGTCTCAGAGGTTTAGAGTCTGTAATGGCAGCAGAGCAGATGAGCACATATATCTCAAACCACAGTCAGGAGACAGGAAGCACACTGGGAATGCTCAAAGACTCTTGAATCCTTAAACCTGCCTCCAGTGATGCGCCTCCTCCAACAAGACCACACCTTCTAATCCTTCCCCAACAGTTCCACCACCTGGGGACAATATGCTCAAGTGTTTGAACATATTGGCTTGTGGGAGCTATTCTCATTCAAACTACCACAGGTTGCTATTGTCCCATTTTGCAGGGGGAAATAGAACCTGGCTTATCAGTGTCCAGGTATTCTATGCACATAAAAACCCACCTGCAATATGACAAATGAAATACCCCCTTTCCTCTTTCTTTCTTTCTTTCTTTCTTTCTTTCTTTCTCTTTTTTTCTATTTTTGCTGTTGTTGGGTAGCTTTATAATGTCAAAGAATAAAGATCTGGCACCTTTAAGAAGCAAAGTGGATAAATAGTTCTAATAGAGGGTGGAGCCCTCAATGAGTGGGATTACTGGTTCTTCAGAATTGGAGCCAGTGAGATGACCAGGCCCATGAGCCCTGGCTTGGGTTGGAGTCTATAGCTTGGATTGGGTGCCCAGCTCTGCAGGGGAAGCTATTGGAGTCTGACATCAACTTTAGGGCCCATGTGGGGTCTGTCTTGGGAAGAACTACAATTATGCCCATTATACCTGTCTTGAGTGATTCACTGGCGCTGACGCTTACGTAGGAGCAATGTTCCTTTTAATTTTTTTAATTTGCATTTTCCGGTGACTCACTGGAATTGAAAGTACAGTCTCATTGACTGGAGATGAAAAGGGTGGGGGGAGGAGAAAAACTACAAAATGTCATCAGATACGTTGAAGACAAAATTATCTGAACCATGTCCAGGTGATTTGGGGCTCACATTCCGTGGGTTCAGACCTGTCTCCTACTTCCTGGGGCTTTTACCTCACCACTTCCTGGAAGTGGGAGGCAGCCCTGTAATGCCATGACGGTAGGGGGAGGTATAATCTCCTGCAATCTGGATCAGAAAGATCTTGGTTCAAGTCTCTGCTCAGACCTTCTGCTTGTTGTGTGACCCTGAACAACTTTAGTCAGGCCTCTGAACCTTAGATCTCTCATGTAACAGCGGCAGCTTACAGACTACAGGAGGCCTGCCTCACACAGCTTATACCGTGTAAAAACTTGGCATAGAGTGAGGAAACACCAGTAAACATTAACACAAACAATGATTTGGATACTTTGTCTATAGTATCTTAGTCCTTAAGACAGACTTAAGTGGTCTTATTTTATGTTGTGGATGAAAAACTGCCCTGAATCCATTAAATGACTTGGCCAGTGTAATGCAGCTAGTGACAGAGCTTGGACTGGCCCACACAGGCCTCACTGACCTTAAAGTTCAGTATAGAAAGGATTTTGTCCCTACTTGTAGTCCCCAATGAAACTGGCTTGTCTCTCCTATCTTTGGACGTGAATCTGTTCAGAGCCCCCCCAATCCCCTCTTCCTGATAGACACCCCTTTGGGGCCTCAGATACTCGCATCAGGATTTTCTGGTCCTATCTGACCTATCAATTCAGCTGACCAAAACTGGGACTGCCAGTTCATTCAACACTGGCAGTCCCATCCCAACGGCTGCTGAGTCTCAGGCCCACAAGGGCAAGCTACTCCCCGCTGTCCCCTCTCCCCACGCAGAGTTCTTGCTATCTCCTCCCTCTCTAAACAGCCAATCACAGCATTCCCTAGCTGAGCTCTGCTCTGCTCGTCTCAGGCATTTCCTTCCCTCCCCGAACCCTTAGTGGATCCTGAATGTGCCACACACCTCTTCCCAGACCTGACTCCCATGTCCCTTCTGTTTTCTGGTCTCAGTTTCCCCATCTGAAAGAGGTGTAAGTACTGGGTCTCTGGCCCCTGCTGCCTGGGGTGCCTAAGGAATTGGAGGCTCTGATGCTCCACCTCTCCCCTAACTCACTATGGGCAGCATTGGAAGGAAGTTGGCTGGGAAAGCCCGTCAGGTCAGTGGGTCAGCCAGCAGCCTGTCCTGGTCAGGGTTGCCGGCTCATGGGATTGCCACCCCCTCCTTCCTCCTGTCAAAACAGCCTGCTTCTGGGAGGGTGGTATGTCTTGGAGGGCTTACCCAGAACTCTCTAGCACTTCCTGTTGACCCTAAGGTGGAACGCTTTTGGGGTATGGAGTGGTCCCTTGTTGGGGGAGTGTGTGTGTGTGTGTGTGTGTGTGTGTGTGTGTGTGGTCTCCTTTTCTTTCTCAGAGGCCATACACCAGAAGAAAAGGAGTAAGGAGAGACACTACAGTTTCCCCAGAAGTAGACTGTTCCCAGAGGCCCCAGCAGGACTCTGGATGAAAGGGGAAGACTGGTGTGGTTGGGTTCCTGGTATGAAATGTAGCTGATTGTGATTCTGAGAGTCACTTGTTACCCAGTGGAGAAATATCACAGGAGGACCCAAGGTGGCCAAGACGTTCGCCTCCACTCTCCAAGCTTTGCTGGGTCTGCTGTAAGTGCTGAGTGTGTAGAGACAATAGCTACCCTCCAAGGAGTTCACAGTCTTCAAGGAAGCAGATATTTTGATCCCAAGTCGCTTGGTTTACTGAGGAATGTCACCTAATGGGAGCTAAATGGGAAACAGCTTTATTATTCCATATGGCTTTGTGTTATGCATGTGGAATCCTTTTCCGGCCCTGTGGTATGTTTGAGGCGGACTCTATAGCTTCCTGATCCTTTTTCAGGGCTGGTGTTGATGCTAGCTGGGGGGTAGGAAGGCTGGCATCCTGTTTGGGGCTCTCAGCCCCCTTTGTTTTCAGTGTTAGCTCAGTTCTGGGGCTGTATAACTTACTGTTTTCAACTTTGTGACGAAAATACCTGCCAAGCAGCTTACAGAGGAAAGCTTTGTTGGACAGAGTCTGGGCACGAGTGCAGGGCATCGTTCTCTTCTTCCTGTGCAATCAGGACTCTACCCATGGAGCTTTGTCTTCCTTCCTCAATTAATTCAGTCTAGAAACTTCCTATAGACAAGCCCTGAGGCGATCAAAATCCCATGGGGCTAGCAGTCAGGTATGGTGAATTGTTTATGTAACTTGCTACCTCTGACACATAGAGGTCGGCTCTTCCACACAGATGAAAGCATCCAGGGCTCAGAAGGGCTTCTGGGCCACTTTCCTCTGTGTAGGCACAGATAGACTCAGATTCCCTCTGGAGACTTTGCTTGAGCTCCCTGATGTTTTTCCTTCTAGAACTTTCCTAAGAGTTCTGAGTACCTCTTTTAGAGTCATTGTAAATCTGTAGGCAAGAGACTTTATGGTCCCACGTGACACAGGTTATGGCAGTTCAACGATGGTAAGTGAATGGGATGATGTTGAATTCTTTCCTCCTGTGGCTGGGCTAATGGGTATTTCCCAATTCTAGAAGAGTCAGAATTCCTGGGAGGAGTCTGTAGGAGTCTTACGGACTGAGCTGTATCTCATTTACATGTTGAATCCCTTAACCCCCGTGTGGCTGGATGTGTTTGGAAGTAGGGCTTTTAACAGGGCAATGAGGTTACATGGGGTAACAAGTATGGACGCCATCTGATAGGACCCTAGAGAGGGCTCTGTGCAGGTGCGTGAGCACACAGTGAGAAGACGCTACCTACAAGGTAGACTGACTCCCTACAAACCAACTTTATAGCACCTTCAACTCCCCAGCCCTCAAAGCAAATAACCAGTTTCTGGTCCAGCCATCCAGTTTGTGGAATTTCATGGGGCATTCCACACAGCGAGGTGAGGTGGCTCAGTCTGAACCAGGGACCTGGGCCCATGAGTTGGGCTTGCCCAGACATGTCCACACCAGCAGCTGCTTCCTCCTCCCCCAGCCAAAGGCCCTTCCAGCGTTGTCTGCGTCCTCTTCCAGGACAGCCCAACACTCTCCTCACACTCTCAGCTCACGCCGACCCCGCCAAGGTTGTGCTTGTGTCCTCTCTGAAGACATGCGGACGGACTGCTGATACATTTATAACGATGACTCACGCCGCCTAACATTCTGCAGGGAGAGCTTGACTTAGGAGCCAACACCCCTGGAATCTAAAACAATTTCTGCTTCTAATTGATAACCACATCATTTTCCCAGGATGGTCTGTCTCTGGCATTCTCTTGACCCTGTTGCCAAATGACTTTATGAACCCCCACCCCGGTGCCACCTCCAGTGTCACGACGCTCTTGTTTAACAGGGATCTGCCCCACCCCATGACCTGCCCAGCCAAACTCCTCACCAGCATGAACCCTGAGCCAGAGCCTTCATACTGTCCACATGGGAAGCCCTCTGCGGGACATGTGCCAGGGTTTGCCTGGTGGCTTAAGGAGGGGCGGGTTAGGAGTGGGGACTCTGGAGCGCCTTCACTTACCTGAGGCTGATTTCTCTAGCCTTCCCTCTCTGAAGCCCCAGCTTTGACCAGCGGAGTAGCCATGGTGGTGGCTTGTGGAACAACATTGAAGGGACAATATGGCCGGAGTTGGTATCACCTCTTCTGTCCTTACAGTCTTCTGTCATCTCCCACAGCAGGCAGGGTTGGCTACCTACCTTGCTAATTGGGGGCCACTTGCAAGTTGATCTGGTCACTTGGAATATATAGAATAGATATTAATATTTAGTATATAATGCACATACGTGTACACACACACATATGTAAACATTTCTGGAGATGGGGTCTCAAGGTACATCCTCATAAACAAAGGCAGAGGCCCTGGGGAGTGGGGCCCCTTGCCTGTTTGTCCTTGTCCCCAGCTATAAGCTTTTCCCACACAGCATACTGATCTCAGTGCTTCCGTATTGGGAGGAGATGATCACGGTATCCCACAGCTCAAACTCTGGGCAATCCTCTGCCTCAGCACACTTCATTGGTTATTTCACTCAGTCCACAGCCTCTGCTGACTCTTGCCTGCCTGCCTCCCCAGGTGCTCAGGCCTGTCTAAGTGATGATTGACACCACTCCGCTCCACCCCCTGCCTCCTTGAGCTAGCCCACCCTTCTCTGTCTCCTGTGTATTCTACTCTCAGCAGGTGACCTCCGGCCAACAGCCCGCCACTCCCCCCCCACCCCGCCCCTTCATTCTCCTGCAGTGTCTGACATCCTGGTTGACCTGTTCAAGCCCTGGGGTCTCTGTGGCTTTTGACATCCTCTGGCTCTGTCCTCCCTGGCTCTGTCCTTCGCCTTCTGCTGGCCACAGGCACCCCTAGACTGCATAACCTTCTTGTTAGGACGAACCTCAGCTTCTTTCTTGTCTCCATGCAACAACCATGATAGCCAACTGGCTGTTCTGTTTCATGCTCCCTACCTAGTCGGGTCCCAGTACCCCCACTCTGCATGGCTTAAAAAAGGTCCCCAGGACGGGCCCCTCCCAGGCTCTTCCCATCCCCCATCACGGATCCAGTCCGCTCTCCAAGCTCCGCTCTGCAGCCGTCTGAACCGCTCCAGCTCTCTGAGGTTAGCTCTCGCACCCCCGCCTAGCTCATGGGGCCTCTACGGCATGTAATATTATTACTGCTTTCTTCCTTTGGCTAAGATGGGCTCCTCATTCAGAATCCTGTGAGGGTATCCCTTTCAACAAAGAGGCTTCTGGGACCAGCCCTTCCTCTCCCAGTGTGGGCAAGTGTCTTTCCTGTTCCTAACTACTGAAGAGTGTGCTTGTATATGTATATTCCTGCCTCCACTTACATAATATTCTAGTCCAGGTCGGATTCTCTTATTTGAGGTCCTTTGGAGAGAGATCCCCTTTTCTTCAGATACTTACAATCATAAGGTGATGATAAGATTAATGTCTATTTTGCCAGCCAGGTTGGAAAATATGCAGGAGGAGGAGTCTCTTTATTTTAAAGTGGGGCATTGCTTTTCTTCTTAAAGAATGCTTACGAGCACATACAGACCCACACTCCCACACACATGCATACAAATATATTTGGTTGGTTGGCAATTATAAGCTGCCAGGTAGCCCAGGCTAGCCTTGAACTTGCTATGCAACTGAAGCTGGCCTTGAATTCCTGGTCTTCCTGCCCCCACCTATGAGGTGCTAGGATTATAGGCATGCACCACCACACCCTGCTACTCTAAAACACTTGAAGCCACTCATAGCATCAGTAAGAGATTAACTGTCCAGTTTTCTCATTTGCTATGTTCATTCCTGGTGCTTTTAAAATAAAAAAACATTTGATTGGAGGCCTCTTACTTTTGACACGTCTATAAAACTGCTTTTATTAAACATTTAAATATCCAGTGGTAAATAAAAGATGCCTGATGTCTAAGGATGGAGAAACAGCGAGCCCTCCTGTACACACCAGTTATGGGAGAAGAAAACATTCCTTGTGGCGGCCCCTCAGAAGCCCCCTTTCCGCAGCCATTCTCAGAGGTAACTGTTCTCCTCAGCTACATGTATGTGTTTCTTGTTTTTTTTTTTTCTTTTTCTTTTATATGTATACCAAATTGTTTGAATCTCTAGGCAACAGTTTGGTTTTGCTGGATTTTTTCAAACTTTATATAGATGGAAACCGTATGTCGTCTGCCTTCCGTGGCCCTCCCTTCTTTTGGCTTAAAAGTTTGCTCTGCTCCAGGCTGCAGCTCTCACGGCTGGTGCAGATGTGCATCCTGTCAGGTGAGCGCAGCCTCCGTGGCTGGTTCTGCTGTTGATGGAGATGCTAAACCTTCTGCCTGCTTTGTCCTCCCTGCCATCGGCCGCCATCAGCTGCCACCATGGCCGCCGCCGCCTCCTTCTCCTTCCTCGGCCTCTTCTTTTTCTTCCTCTTCTTCCTCCTCTTCCTCTTCCTCCTCCTCTTCTTCCTTACCCCATCTCACCCCCCCCCTTTCCTGTTACAAACTGTTGTGATGAGAGTCCTACCTTGTGCACACATAAGAACCACAGATGCCGCCATGGGGCCACTGTCCGTAAGGAAGGAACCTCTTCATTCTTCCTAGGTGCCATGGAGGCCAGTTTGTGCTCACGGGCTCCTGTGCTGGAGGCCTGGTACTCCCGTGCGGGAGGTTGAGCAGTGGTATCTTTGAGAGCTGAGGTTTGCAGCTCGGTAACCATGCCTTGGGGGCCCTGCCCTTGAAGGGGGTTGAATGATGGTTTCATGGAGTGAGAGAGTGCAGCCTCTAAACCTTTCTGACTTCTGGTGTCGCCACGTGATCTCTCCTCCCTGCACACAATCCCATCCTAAAGCTGTCCGCTATGTTGTAATGTGGCCTCGGAGGCCCTCACAGGAGATAGGAGCTGCTGTCCTATTTCCTGATCACACCCTTGAGGTTCAATGTCTCAAATGCCGTCTGTCTGTAGATTTCATCTTCAGATCTTTTGCCTCTTTTCCTCGTGACGTTTCCTGAGAACTGACGAGCAGAGGATCTTTATGGCCCTTGAGCGTGAATCTATTCTAGGTCTCTAGAATAGGGCCTGCAGTTGTGGAGATGGAGTAGCCTCATGAAATGGTGTGTTTATAAGTCCTGCCCTCTGTAGGTCTAGGTCTTAAGACTATTCTTGGAGCATGATTGGAGCATTAAAGTGCTACCATTAGATGGATTTGCCAGTGCGTCTAGCCGACTCAACCCTCATGTCCTTTTCTAGAAAGTTTTCCTGTGCTTTCTCAGGTATTTCTCTCTTGTTTCACAGCAAGCGTGTGTGGCCTCTTTTTCATTAGACACTGGCTTTGAGGCTAGATTCATCCTGTTGCACAGCTTTCTTCTTTATGACTCAGTAGGTTTCCTGTGTGTAAACGTGGTGCAGGGTTTATCTGTTCTCCCTTAGAGGACATGGACTTATTACATTCTTTCACCTTTTTGGCCTCTAGTGATAAAGTAGCTATAACCCCCCACCTCGTAAAACAAAAAAGATGTGCATTTTTTATGTGCACTGGTGTTTTTCCTGCGTGTTTGTCTGAGTTAGGGTGTCAGATCCCTTGGAACTGGAGTTACAGGCAGTTGTAAGCCGCAGTGTGGTTGCTGGGAATTGAACTCAGATCCTCTGGAAGAACAGACAGTGCTCCTAACCACTGAGCCATCTCTTCAGCCCTGGGCGAATGTTGTGACCTGGAACCCTGGGTCAGAGGAGAGGTTGGCACAACTTTGTGCGATAAACAATGTTTCATTTTTTTTTTTTCTAGCTGCTAAGGACTATTGTAGAGTTCTCTACAAGAACAGAGCTGGTAGGAAACACACACACACACACACACACACACACACACATACATGTTGTGTGTGCCTGTGGAGGCCAAGGGTTGCCATCAGTTCTCCTTCTCTGTCTCTACCTAATTTTTTTGAGACAGGGTTTCTCAGTAAACGGGGTTCATTGGCTGGCTGGCTAGAACCCACCCAACCCCGTTGGAGTTACAAGCATGAACACATCCAGCTTTTTATATGGGTGCTAAGGACCCAAACTTGGGTCCTTGTATTTGGGTAGCAAGTGCTTAATCCACTAAGCAATTTTCCCAGGCCCTGCTTCTCTCTTAAAACTTTTTTAAAAAAAAGATTTATTTATTTTATGAATATGGGTGTTTTGTCTGTCTGTCTGTCTGTGTACCACATGCTTAGTGGCTGTGCAGTTTAGAAGTAGGCATCTGATCTCTGGAACTGGCGTTAGGGAAGGGTGCTGGGAACCTAACCTGGCTTCGCTGCATGGGTACTGAGTGCAGTCAAATGCTCAGCCATTCTCCAGGCCCCTCCGTTTAAAGAGACTATTTTTAAAATGTCCTTGCTTGTGTGTGTTGTGTTTTATAAAAAAAAAAAAAAAAAAGGAAGGAAGGAAGGAAAGAAGGAAGGAAGGAAAGAAGGAAGGAAGGAAGGAGGAAAGAAGGAAGGAAGGAAGGAAGGAAGAAAGAAAGAAAGAAAGAAAGAAAGGAAAGAAAGAAGGAAAGAAAGAAGGAAAGAAAGGAAAGAAAGAGCCAGGATATGTTTGATAGAGATCAAGGTATGGTGAGGTGGAAGGGCTGCCCCTGCTGGCCCATGCTGAGGCATCCCTTCCCACACACCCCCGGAAGTACCAACCGTAAGACTGATATAGAATAGAGTTTATTTAGGGCATGGGGAGGGGAGTTCAGGGAGTAGAGGCAGAGAGAGAGAGAGAAAGAGAGAGAGAGAGAGAGAGAGAGAGACAGAGAGACAGAGAGAGACAGAGAGACACAGAGAGAGAGAGACAGAGAGAGACAGAGAGACAGAGAGAGACAGAGAGGGAGGGAGGAGGCAAACGGCCCCTTTAGAGTGAGTCAGGCTTACCTGGTATTTGTCTATTTTATTGTGATTAATCTTTCCTAAGTTTAGACTTGATGACGTCTGTGGGTTCACTGTTCTTTGTGCTGTTTCCTTGGACTTTATTCTGCTGTGCTTTACATAATATCTGGAACTTGATGCTTAATACATCAGAGTTTCATTTCCCTCTGTATAGTTTTTGTAATTCCCATTTTAACTACATCCCACACAGTTTAATTCGCAGAATTTTATCATTCATTTCTAAATGTGTCACAGTTTCTCCTTTGAGCCATTTGCTGTCTAAAAAGGTGTATTTTACGTTTCCCAAATGCTGGATTTTTTTTAAAAGCCATGTTGTGTTACTGATTATAAATTTCAGTGAAATGTATTAAGAGATGATGTTAGGACTTGACATGCCTTATAATGTAGAACAAGGTCAACTTTGAAAATACAGATTTAAAAAAAAACTTTTTATTGATTCTTTGTAAATTTCACATCATGTACCTCAATCCCACTCATCTCTCCATTCCTTCATATCTTCTGTCAACTCTTGCAACCTTTCCCCCATAATAGAAATAAACAACAACAAAAATCTCATCATGGAAGCTGTAGTGTGCCACAATGGTTCACACAGAATGCCCTTTTGTCCACACACCTTGTCTTGCAAACGTTCGTTGCGAGTGGTTAGAGGTCTCTGACTTCTGCTACACTGTGAATACTAAATCCTGACCAGGATGTTTCTTGGATATCCTGTTGTTTCCCTGTGTCGTGGAAATCCTGCAGCTTTGGATCTACAGGACCTGACCTTTCATGTGCTCTAGCTGTTCACAGATGGGGCAGATGTTGCAGTGGGCCAGCTCAAAGCCCTGGATCTGGTTCTGGATGGTAGTTGAGTTGGTCAGCCTGCCAGTTCTCTTATACCCACACCAGCAGGGTGTGCTCTCCCCTGGTAGCTCGCTCAGTGCCACAGCCAGCACGGGGCAGGGCTAGCTTTCCTGTTCTTGCACTCAGGGTGGCTCGCCTGTGTCTAAGCCACTAAGGCCAGCTGTACGGTGCTTCCCAGGCATGGTGCCGGGCCCATGGCCTCTGGTGGTAATAATGAGCCACAGACATCGACACAGACTCCTGTGGTAGCTCAGGCTAGGGCTTCACCGTGGCCTCAGGCGGCAGGGCAGGCTGTTCCTCTCTGCCCTGAGTCTCCAGTTCTGCCTCTCTGCATAGTGCTCAAACCTCCGCGCGCACACACACACACACACACACACACACACACACACACACGTGCTCACAGAGGCCAGGAAAGATGCCCTGGAACTGGAATTCCACTCAGTTCAGTCAGTAAGCTGACCATGTAGGTGCTAGGAACAGAATGCCTTCTGTAAGTACAGCAAGCATTTCTAACGGCTAGGCTGGGTTTTCTGCCTCCAACCCTCAGTTTATCTTTCTGTTCTTTAAAAATTCAAACCTCAGCTGGGTGGTGGTGGTGCACGCCTGTAACCCCAGCACTCTGGGAGGCAGAGGCAGGTGGATTTCTTAGTTCGAGGCCAGCCTGGTCTACAGAGTGAGTTCCAGGACAGCCAGGGCAATACAGAGAAACCCTGTCTCAAAACAAAAACAAAAACAAACAAACAAACAAAAAACAAACTAGAAACAATGAATTCATGAAATTCTTAGAGAAATGGATGGAGCTGGAGAACATCATACTAAGTGAGGTAACCCAGTCTCAAAAGAATACCCATGGTATGCAGTCACTCATAAGTGGATATTAGCCTAGAATCTTGGGACACCAAAGACACAATTCACATACCAAATGATGTCTGACAAGAAGAAAGGAATGGACACTAGTGCTGGAAAGGATCAAAGCATCAGTGTAGGGGAATACCAGAACAGGGAAGTGGGAAGGGGTGGATGAGGGAGCAAGGGGAGGGAAAAGGGCATGTGGGACCTTAGGGGGGTGGGGAAACAAAAAAAAAAAGAGAGAAATGAAATGTAAATATAGAATATATCCAATAAAAAAAAGAAAAACAAAACAAACAAAAAAAACAAAAAACAAAAAACAAAAAAAATTCAAACTTCTTTTGTGTGTCCTTTGTAAACAGCATGCATACAACTTTTTTGTCCTCTAGTCTGAAGGATTCTTGTCTCTTAAAATGATTTTGTGTTTTGAAATGTGCTTTGGAGCTTAGTAAGGTGGCTTATACCTGCTATCTCAGTACTTAGGAGGCTGAGGCCGAAGCAGGAGAATCACCATAAATTTAAGGCCTGCTTGGGCTACAGAATGAGACCCTTTTTCCAAAGGACATAAGAAATAAGTAGTACTATGATTGCTAGTGTATTTGAGAGAGATTTGATCTAACAGGGCAACACATCCCCATTATCCCTGTGTTCCTCCTGGCTGACAACCATTTGCTTTGAGTGGTTTGGGGAGGCCTGCCCATCGCCCCGGACCTGTTGGTGCTGAGAAAGCCACTGCTGCTCTACCTTCTCAATCTGAGTTCTCTGCGTGGGCGCCATCTCACAGGGTGACGTACAGTGGAGGGTGACACCCATTACCCCTGGGCGATTATTAATAGCATCCCTCTCTCCAAAAATATCCCGGTTAGCCTGCCACGGCAGGCCCCCGCCTCTAACTCCAGCACACCTGAGTGGACTTTTATTCTCCCCTCTGAAGACTCACTGTGCTTCCTGAAGCTCATGAGTCATGGTTTCTGGAGAGTTTCCTAAAAGCCTTTTTTTTTTTTTAAACCTTAGGAAATGAGAAGTTAATAACTATATCTTTGAGTTAATGCATTCTTTTATCAAACTATCTGACTCGGACTCTTTCAAGCTTGCATGGCTAATTTTGGGACACATCAGATATGTAAGACGAACTGTTTCTGGGGTCCCGGTTCCCTGACACTTGCCTCAACCCTAGTATGTTTGCTCTTATTGGCTATTATGTATGGAGTATATAAAACATACCAGAGAGGTGACATACACATCTCAGGGAGACAGAGGCAGGAAGACTGTGAGTTTTGAACCAGCCTGAGCTTCATAGTGAGAACTTTCTTTCAAAAAAAAAAAAGTATATAGAACAAACATCAAGGGTATAAAATATATTAAAGCATGGCAGTACCAGCCTTCGGTTAAGAGAAGCAACCTCTAACATCTTGGGCTCACCACTGTCCCTTTGGCCTCTGTGTTAGTACAGGCTGTCCCATCCCCATGCACTACTATTCTGAATTTAATGGTTCCTTTTCATCTCTGGGTAGTTTCACTACATGTGTATGTGTGCTGCCCTGTGGTATTCAATGTTTAGCCAGCGTAGCTCTCACCTCTTAATTAAGGGCCCTTGGACTTTTTTTCTCACTTAAATGATATACTCAGATTTCTGAGTCACAGGGAGCGTGCGCATTCGGCATCGCTAGTCTCAGTCCCGGGCGGTCAGAGCCGGTGCCACCCTGCAGCCTGTTTCCCAGGTATAAGCTCCCTTTGCCTGGCATGCTCATTAACACCGGCTATTGTCAGTGCTGACATTGTTGCCAGACGGGTAAGTGTGGACTGGCAGGTGGACTGTGCAGGTGTGTGCACACGGGCATTTAGACTTATACTTTTCCCTGTGCTCAGGAACCTTTTTGTTCCTCGTCACTGGGGTTTCTGGTTGAGCCTACCTAACATCTACTTTGGGTTTGTCTGTCTGATTTGTAAGTGTTCCCCAAATCCAGCCTCTACACTATGTATTGCAATTGTCCTGCCGAGCTTGCAGGCTCTTTTCCCTCCTTGGTTACAATGTCTCATATACCAGAAGTTCTTCCTTTTTCTCTCGAGGTGGATACTTTATTCCCCCAGGTAGGCAGCTCTGTGTGGGAAGCCCGGCTCACTCTGAGGGTCTAGAGTGCTCATCCTGAGTGTGGTCTGGCTTCTTAAGGGGTCACCTTTCCTACTTGGCTCTAGTCCCCCTTTAATAAAGCTTTTTTAAGTAAGACAGGAGAAAGGAGACATTAATTTAGTTTTTTTCATATGGGTGACAACCCTGTTGGTAGCATTCATTATCTTTCCCCATTAATTTGCAACAACTATTTTGTCTTATATTCAATTCTTGAGTCTTTATGGTTGGAATACAAGATCTTACTAAAGAAAACTGTAACCTTCAGGTAGCTTGTGAAGAAAAGAAATGTGTTTCCCTCTGTTGCGCAGGCTAGTGTGTGCTGGGAGATGAGGACTACGCTGCCCCCTTCTCTGGTAAAAAGGACACAAGTTCTCTGGAGTCTCTGTAATCAGGGCTCCAATCCTGTTTGTAAGAGTTCCACTCTTAGGACCTCATCACAACAAAAGGTCTCACCTTGTAATAGCATCACCTTGGGGGTAAGTATTTCAGCGTCAAGTTCTGGAAAAGCATTCAGAATACAGGGCCATTGTTTCTGTGCTATTCCTCCAGTCTATCCATCTGTGTCACCTCCCAAACTTATACCATACTGTTTGTACCATTGTTGTTTCCTAATCTTAACACGTCAGCATCCTGGCTGAGACAAACCGTGGGCCTGTGAATCAGTGTCCTACCAGGACATCTGTGTCACCCACACGGATGACCAGGGAGGGTAAAGGCCTGGGAGAAGCCGTTGGCTTGGGATAGCTGGAAAAAACACTACATCGCGTGTCCCTCTCCCTCCCCCTTTCTCTCCCTGTCCCTCTCCCTCTTCCTTCCTCATCGGTTATTCCCTCTCTCTCCCTCCCTCCCCTTTCATTCTCTCTTCATGCCCACTCTCTCTCTGAAAACAAGAACTTTATTATGTTACGTAGACTAGTCTCCCTCTGCCTACGAAGTGCTGAGACCACAGGCGTGGGCCACTACACCGGCCTTCTCTTTTCTCTGTCTTTGAAATACTCACCTAAAAAAGACATAGCAATTTATAGCAGTGTCACGCCATTCTAATATTCTACTGCATAAGACACAGTAAGAAAAATTCTTAAGAGCTGTCTTCCCTGCTTATGGCTTTCATCTCTGCCACAGCCAATCAGCTCAACTCATTTATTGAGTTTTTAAATTCTGGAGGTTTCTAAATTATGTTCTTAATACTTTTAAGTAGATTTTCTCCAAATAGCCTCATTATTTTTCTTTTTTCTTTCTTTTTTCTCTTTTCTTTTCTTTTCTTCCTCCTCCTCCTCTTCATCATCATCGAATCATCGTCGTTAATTCCTCTCCTCTCCTCTCCTCTCCTCCTCCTCCTCCCCCTCCCCAGACAGGGTTTCTCTGTGTGGCCTTGGTTGTCCTAGAACTTACTCTGTAGACCAGGCTGGCCTCGAACACAGAGATCTGCCTCCCGAGTTCTGGGATTAAAGGCATCCACCAACGCCTCATTATTTTTCGAGATCTTTTTCCTTTTAAAAACATCCTTTGTTTGCTTAATTTTCTCTCTTCTTTTGGCCCCTGAAGCTTTCCTTACTGGGGCATTAGCTCTAGGTTTCAAAGGAAATCAATTTCCCTACTTCCTTCTTCCGCACGGGGAACTCTTGCAGACTCCGGTGGGATGTAACAAACCTCAGATGGTACTGAACACTGCTCTGTACAGGGGACTGTGTGCCCACTCTTGCAGACTGAATGCTGGTCCCATCTCACCCAGGTGCTTGCCTTGTGCTCTGAGACGGATGCGAAGCTGGCATAGAGACCCTCGAACTACTTCATAGGGCCACCAGGGGTCCATCCCCACCGCAGACCTCAGCAGCACCAGCCGACATTTCTCTCTTTCCTTAGACGAGAACGGCCACGGTCTCACTTGCAGGAGGCGTGTCGGTTTTCTTTGGCAGACATGCTCTCTCTGCACATTGCTATCCCAGCCAGCATCGCTGCTCTTACGCATTGGGGCTGTGAGTAAGTAAAATCCGGGTGGCTTGCACAGCAGCACACTGATGCTGCCACAGCCCATCTGATAAGCAAGATTCAGTGACTCACAGTCACGGAGCGTATGCAGACAGTGCTGTTACGATACAGAAAGGGATAAGAAAGCTCAGGATGGATTGAGATCCTATCGCACCCCTCGGCAGAGCATGCGGCTTGAAACGTCTGGATTGTTTCTCTCTGGAATCTTCTATTTACTATTGTAGTTTTCTTGCGTTTCCTTTGTATGTCTGCACACATGCACACATGCCAGAGAGCACTACGGCAGTCGAGGGGCGAATTGCGGGAATCAATTCTCTCCTTCCACCATGTGGATTCTGTGTACCCAGTTCTCCTGGGTAGACTCGCTGCCCGTAGTCGCTGCACCACTTTGCTGGCTCACACATTTAATACTTTAGAGCAGGCTTGACCTTGGGGAGATGAAACTGTAGGATGGAAAAACCACAGATGGGAGTGGCGGGGATGGACTAATGGATATTTTATCCTGAATTTTTATGTTTTTATTTGTGTTTTCAGGTAAATGAGTGATATTTCTAAGACCATAACTTTCCTGTCTGTTTTTTGCTTATTATTTTGACCCTTTTCCTGCCCTAACGTCTAACTAGGGAAAGAATTATTAATACTTAAACCTAGGGCCTTGAGCATGGTAGGAGGCTCCGTACCCTTGAGCTACATCCCCGGACCTCTTTTTTACTTAAAACATATATTTTGTGTGTGCGCGTGTGCGCACGAGCGCGCATATGTGCATACGTGCAGGTGAATGGGTGATGGAGACGAGTGCATGTGTGCTCACCCCAGCAGGCACACGTGGAGGCCCGAGGCTGACGTCAGGATGTCCTCCTTAGTCATACCTCTCTCCAGTATTTTTTGAAACAATGTTTCTTCTCACTGGGTGGAGCTTAGCATATGGGTTAGACAGGCTGGCTGGTGAGCCCCTGGGACCCTCCTCTTTCTGTTCCCAGTGCTGGGTAACAGGTATAAGTGCCCGCTGCCATGCCTGGCTTTTACTGGGTGGTAGTGTGTGAACTCGAGGCTTCAGCATGTGTACCGAGTAGTTTACCCACAGTTACTCCACCCTCCCTCCCCTCCGATTATTATTATTTTGGGGATAGAATGTCACTAAACTAGGCAGGCTGGGCTTGAAGTCAGTCTGTAGCCCAGACAGGACCTTGAACACAGGATCCTCCTGCCTCAGACTGACTCCTGAGTGTCTGTGATTTACAGGCTGTGTCCCCGGGCCTGGCTTTAAATGACTGCTTTGTCCTTCAGCTCTTTCTTTGTTTCTCCTGATGGTTGGGATCCCTGGGTGCTCAGTACAGAGCCTCATGCACAGTAAGCTTTCTAGAAAAGTGGGTGGGAAGAGTCGAAAGAGTAAATCTGACCAGTGGGGAGCCTGGGACAGAAACAGGAAGTGTCTGGAGTGTCCGGAAGATTGGGGCTGGTTTAGGGAATTCTGGGTGGGTACCACTCACTCTCACTCAGCGCTTTCCACAGGTTAGCCCACATATCACTCGAGGCAGAATTCTCTGGTGAGTCTTGGGCTGTGTGATTACTTATACCTGCCATTCTTTTCTTCGGGTTCCTGGATACCAGAGCTACAAACCCCAGAGTTTCAAGTCTGGCGTTCCCAGAGCAGTCCTGGGTAGAAGCTGAGGTTATAGGCAAGGGTGGGGGAGAAGGGTGAGACCAATGAGGACAGAAATGCTCTATGTGCTTCCGTGTGTCCTGTCATGTGACCTGCCATGCAGGGGTCTCCTCTCCTTCCCTTTCCTATATTAGAGTTGAACTCTTGTAAGAGCTAGCTGCTCTAGCTTTGCTCCTCTTGCTGTCAAAGAACAGCAAATCTTGGCCTTAACTCGAGCCTTCCCCTGGTTGTTTGGGAGCTGGACAGAGTCTGGGCAGGGTAGACAGACAGGCAGTGGAGAGAGCCCCAAGCTGGGAGCCAGGAGATGTTAGCTTCTGGCCAGGCACTGATCCTATAAGTATATATACATCTATCTTCTCTGGATTCCATTTTACCTCTTGTAACTGAAAAGGATGACTTATGTATCTCTCCAGCTATGATGTCATTTGTGACCCAGCTATGATGTCATTTGTAGCTCAGCTATAATGTCATGCATGGCCCAGCTATGATACCATGTGTAACCCAGCTATGATGTTACAAGTAGCCTGGCTATGATGTCATGAGTAGCCAAGCCATGACATCATTCATGGCCCAGCTATGATGTCATATGTGGCCTAGCTATGATGTCATGCATGGCTCTCCTCTGCCTTTGTGTATTTTCTTCCCCCATGTTCATGTTTTCTTTGTGTAAATACCGCTTCTGATCGCTGATCTTTTCCTTCTCTTTGAAGAATTCTTTTGACTATTTCCTACAAGGTTGGTCTATCAGCAACAAATTTAATTTGTATTTGATTTTTTTGCTAAAGATTAAGAAATATTCTAACAGAAATGAAAACTGCACTTAAATATTTTTTCCTGGACTTTTGATGGCTTGGCTTATACCAACCATTTGGTCTTATTGGTTCTCTGCTTTCCCATCAGAGTCCTCAGCCATTGTATTAATGAGCTTTGTGTTTCTGTAACAAAACACCCAAGTGATTAACTTATAAAGTTGGGGGGCTCAAGTCTAAGATAGGCACTGGCTTTGAGGCTCTGGAGAGGCTGGAGCACAAGGCAGAGTAAACTGCCAACAGATTGGTTCAGAACGTAGAAGAGACAGACTGGGGTCCATAGACCCATTCAAGGACATAGCCCAGTGGCGGAGGGCTCTCCCCAACACTGCCCTGTGCTACCCGCTGCGCCTCCTGTGACACAGGGGCCTTTGGATGCTCATCCACTCTGCAGCGAATGTCACTCGCAGACACCCCCTCCTGATGGTCATATCCCTGTTCCATCTGATACTCAGTGTCTACTAACTGCAGGCTTTGCCTTTTGATATGTCTTATGATTCTTAGTGGCTGGACAGGATATGCCCAGTCAAAGTAGCCTCGGGAAACCAGTATTTGGTGGCTTGGTTGAGGGGAGGCGTTCTGTCGCCTTGTGCTTGGGTCTCTAGTCAGGTCTCTAGTCTTGAGTCCCTGGCTATGACCTTGACCAATGCTCCACTACGCTTCCCGAGATTGGAATAACAGCTGGCGACTAATGATTTTTTTCTCCCTTCTTTCTCATCATTTGGGATCTATAAAACCAAAAGAGCATAGGAGATGATAAAAGCTTATTTTGATAGCAAGCTTTTGGTTTTCCATGCTGGGGATGGAAGCTAGGGTGACATAGCGTCAAAGCATGTGCTCGACCACTTGGCCACTCTGATGGAGCTAAGAACAGCACTTTCTAGCATAATTATTTTCTCTGGCATAATTATTTTCTCTTTTCTTTTTCTTCCTTTCTTTTCTTTTTTTTAAAGATAAGGTTTCAATGTATCCCTGGCTGTCCTGGAACTCACTATGTAGACTAGGCTGGCCTTGAATTCACAGAGATCTGTCTGCCTCTGCTTCAAAAGTGCTAGAATTAAAGGTGTGTGACACTATACCCAGCCTGAAAAAATGTATATATGTCTATGTGCGTACATGTGTGTACATGTGTATATGTATATATGTGTACATGTGAACGCATGTACATATATACATATATGTACATATATACATATATGCATACTATGTATTTTATATATACATAAATATGTTATATAATGCATATATAATGTATATTATATATATTTATATAATGTATTTATGTGTGTGTGTACACAGACCGGGAAAGAACATCAGATCTTCTAGATTTGGAGCTATAGGCAGTTGTGAGGCACTGTATGGGTGCTGGGAACTGAATCTGGGTCCTCAGAAAGAGCCGCCAGTGCTCTTAATCTCTGGGCAAGTTCTCCAGGCCCTTTTTGGCATATTTCATAGTGGCCACTTTCCTTCTCCCACTCCCGGAAGCTCAAAAGGATTTCACCTATGAGAACTTGCAGGAGTCCGAGAGCTTTCTGTTGACCAAGCTCCCTGGGGTCTCCATCTTCATCCACATGTAGAAAGCATCAAATTCCATCTTGTCCCACCCCAGGACTGTGTTTTTTGCAGAGTTGTCTGCGCATGGGCTAATTGACAATTCTGGACCTGTCTTTCTCTTTAATTTGGGGAGCTTCAGTTTGCCCTATGACATCATTTCTCATAGAATCAAAAGGAGTTGTTTTTTGTTTTTTGTTTTTTTTTTCATCTGTTCAGCTTTTTGCTCGTGGTTAGGACAGAAGGATCACGTCTGTGCTGAACTGAAAAACTGGAAGTCTCTCTAGTTATAAAAACATGTTCCTACAAAGTCTTCATGTTAGTGGCAACTTCATTTCTTGCCCGCTGAGGTGGAGGCTGTGTGTGGCTACCGGAGTGTGAGCGGCTTGATGCTAATGCAGCACGTATACCTTTCCTTGTTACTGCGACAGAATGCCCAAGAAGAGTAAGTTAAGGAAGGTTTCTTGTGTCCTACAGTTTAAGGTTTCCGTCCATTACAATGGACTAGGCATGGTGACAGAGGATGCTGGTCACACTGCATCTGCAGTCAGGAAGCTGGCAACCGAACAAAGATGTCCAGCTAATGTTTTTATACATCTCAGGACACCACCCACAGGAGAGTGACACCCACATTTAGAGTGACCTTTCCCATGTCAGTCAACCCAGTGTAGAAACTGCCATTCAGACATGCCCAGAGGTTTGTTTCCTAGGACAAGGACATTCCAGACCTTGTCAAGCAGGCAGTATTAAGTACTACATGAGGGATTAGAACCATGGGCCCTATGGGAGAATCAGGAGTTTGAAAACAACCCCAGCTATATAAGGAGTTTGAAGCCAGCCTGGGCTACATATCTCAAAAACAAGCAATATCAGACAGTGATGGCATGTGCCTTTAATCCCAATACTCTAGAGACAGGATCAAGCTGATCTCTATGAGTTTAAGACCCGGTTTACAGAGAGAGTTACAGGACAGCCAGGGCTATACAGGGAGACTCTGTCTCTAAAACCAAAAAACCAACCAAACAGAAAAGAGAGAAATAAATAAATGTGGGCCTCAACTCCTAGAATGTAGGTGACATTTTGTAGAGTCCCCAGACAAACCAAGGGTTGTATAATAAGGAAACTGCCCCCTGTGAAGGCAGTTTCGTATTACTCTCTTCTCTCCTCCTGTGGTGGGCTGTATCACTCTCACAACGGGAAACTGCCTTAAATATTACCTTAAACAACATTCCATCTTGTGCTAAGGAAAATGAGACGCTCCGATGGCTGCACGCCCACGTTCAGGCCCACGCAGGGGCTGGACGCTATCCAGAGAAGGGGGTTGGTAACAACCTGAGGTCCCGAGCTGACAGAGACGCCTCAGAGGCTCGATCAATCACTTCAAAGAATAATCATGGGGTCACAGTGGCAGGCTGAGACTACACAGGGAAAGGGAATCCAAGGGTCAAACCAGGAATCCTGGGGAAGCCCAGACCTTCAGTCTTCCTTCACAGGAAGGAAACCATGGCTGGTGTGAGCTCTGTGAGCGCAGACCCGGCAGCTTGGGGAGTCTGCGAGCTACTTGTCACTGGCGGGATGACTAGCCCCCACTGGGGACAGTAGTGAGCTCTACCATGGGGCTGGGGTCTGGGGCCTCAGCCTTCCTTCTGTTCATTAAGGGAGGTGGAGGAGGAAATGGAATTCATCCCTTCACCGGGCTAACGTTAGAGAGTCTCGAAAGCAGGTTCAAGAACTGGATTCTGCACTTGCTGTGTGACTTTCAGTGACTCGTTCCACCCCTCTGTGTGCGTGTCCCCCGCCCCACCCCACCCCCGCCCCGCCCCGTTCTCTCATATTCTCATCTGTAAAGTAGAATCACGGCTTGGCTGTGGTTCATAAATGGGATAGTGTGTAAAGGGCTCAGAGGCAGGCCTTCCACACAGCTGAAGCTTAGGAAATGGGGCGTGGCTTCAGAGCAGCAGGGACTCCAGGGTCCCCCTCTGGATACTCAGCTCCTGCTTCACTCATTTCCTCATGCCTCACCAGTCTCACATTTGGAATTCGGCATCCATTGGTCAAAAGTCATAGTCTGTATTTGGCTGAACTAATTTTATCCCAGATTACTGCTGACAAAGTCAACATCTCTCCCTCCTCCACTCCCGGGGCTCCTGGGAGGTGTATGTTCTCCAGGCTGCCTGCTCTCTTAGCTCGGTTGCCTTGGCCTTCCTCCCCAGGCTGGTGCCCAGAATGTAATAACAAATCCCCATCTCCAGGCCAGCAGCCGGGTGCCCAGGAATTCAGGCCCAGCCTGGCTAGCGCTGTTCACCAGCACATCTGTTTCCAATCAGTATAGAAAGCACATTCTTTCTGCTAGCAGGCAGGCGTGCAGGCCCTGGGCCTGGGGACCATGCTAATTGATTGCTAAATGATCTTGTCATTTCCAAAAGAGGTCTCTAGGCCTGCTCTTTGCCCTGCCTCTACTCCCCACGGGATGACAGCCTTAAGAATTAACTCATCAGCTGCCTCTGGCTGCAGAGAATCTCCCAAACGTCTAGTGTGGGAAGGCCCCGGAAGCCTCAGAGAAGGTCCTGACTGACGGCCCTTTGTTGACGACTTGTGGTTCCAAAGACAGTGGCTGCCACAGGCACCAGCTGCCCCATTCTCCCTGATTGCACAAGGCCCAGACTATGGAAGAAAGAAGCGGAGGGTTCAGGAGTATTGCGTGGCTCCGGGTCACACAGAGTTTGTGGCAGAGACGGGGTGGTCATAGGCCGGGTTCCTGCTAGGTTGAAGTTTGGTCTCTAGCCTGGCCCGTTAGCGGTGTTTGGCCAGTGCAAGCATCAAGGCTGTCAGTGAGGAGGCAGACAGCACAGGATGGTTTTCTAGATGTGGGACACACAAGCCATCTGTCTGTCCTGTCATGCTGAGTGATGAGCTGGAAGCTAACACTGTTCACTTTCACAAGCTAAGGACTTCAGCAGGCTTTCTTTCCTGACAGGAAGGCCCTCATATCCTGGCCTCTTTGCTCCAAGGGCCTGGGGTTCCCTGGTACTAGAGGAAAGACGTAGCCTCTGTGTTTCCTCATCTGTCTCTCCACGTTGAAGTCAGGGCCTGTTGTCTTTCTGTCTCCAGATTGTTCTCCCATGTAGGCAGAAGGACTGAATGAGTGAGTGAGTGAATGAATGAATGACTCGTGCCAACTGTTTCTGGGATCTCGTTCACTGGTTTCTGGACAGTTGAACAGTGAGAACAAGTTCCCTTTACAAAATCTCCGACGTTCTTGTGGTGATTTGAATATGCTTGGCCCATGGGAAGTAGCATTATTAGCAGATGTCGCCTTGTTGGAGGAAGTGTGTCACTGTGTGGGAGGGTTTTGAGGTCTCCTCCTCTGCTCAGGCTCCACCCCTCACCCCCGGCTGACTCAGTGGACAGTCCTCTTCTGCTGCCCGAGGATCAAGACGTAGAACTCTTGGCTCCTCCAGCGCCATGTCTGCCGGAACACGGCCATGCTTCCGGCCATGATGATGGACTGAACCTCTGAAACTGTGAGCCAGCTCTAGTTAAATGTTTGCCCTTATAAGAGTGGCCTTGGTCATAGTGTCTCTTCACAGCAATAAAACCCTAACTAAGAAACTTCAGTTGCTGTGGCTGTCGCTGGCAAATGAAAGTGGATTGGAGTGTCCACCATGGCTGCCTGAAGGGTCAGCAGCAGTCAAGGAAGCGTTTATGGTATACCTGTTGGATGGTCTATGTGGTAGTGCAGTTGTTCCTTTGTTTTAATATTTATTTATTTTTAGTGTCTCTTGTGTGTACACATTACAAGCACATGTATGTGAGTGCAGATTCCTGTGGAAGCCAGGGGTCTTGAATGCCCCCTGGAGTTGCCTATAAAGCCCCAGCCTCTGAGATGAGTGAGGGACAGAGAGAGAATGTGGCATGCAAGGCTAGTGTCTCACCTGCACTGCCACCGCCACTTCCACTGTGACCTCAAGCAAGTCTCGTTACCTGTCTTAGCCTCAGAGGCTTCTTAGAAGAACGGGGCAGGGTAACTCACGCCTGCGATCCCAGCATCTCTGAAGGGCTGCCACAAGTTCAGCCAGCCTGGGCTACAGTGTGAGGGGAAAAAAAAAAGAGTGCTTTGGAGCTGTAGGATTCTTTGAAAGTATTATTACCACTAAACACCTCTGTGTTAGACCCAGCTGAGATTCCTAGTATGCCAAGGCTTGCCTGGGTCTTCAAGGCCTCCTTTCTTTGTTCTTCAAGGCCAAGCTGCTCCTGCTGCCGGCTTCATCCTGTGTCTTGTTTGCCTTTCCCGATAATCCTGATGATGGTGGAGTCACGCCCTCTTTAGGAATGAGCAACCAGAAGCCCCAAAAGGCTAGGTATCCTGTCCAAGGCTCCAGAGACAGTGCGAACCGGGTTCTGTCCCTGAGCCCTGTTCCCGCCACTGTGTGCTTTGTTTTCAGGATGCACCTGCCTCCCAGGAGCTCGGCTGATGCTCTCCCGCCTTTGAGGACCATTGTATACAATAAACAGTGTCACTCAAGTTAATAGCTGTGGCAACCTCTTCCCTAGAATTTGATTTACTTTGGGAGAGTGGGAAGTGTGCATCTAATGAGAGGAATTGGGGGATAATAGGCCTTTCTAGAGAGGTGGAGTTATTTGTTATCTTTGTGGGGTGGGCAGTTCGCAGAGTTGCCAGTAAGCCCTGCTTATAAAATCATTCGAAGTTTGAGATTTTGCAAGCCTGTGTCAAGTGCCTTTATGTGAATAATCACCCTACTGTGTGTGTGTGTGTGTGTGTGTGTGTGTGTGTGTGAGTGAGAGAGAGAGAGAGAGAAAGAGAGAGAGAGAGAGAAAGGGAGAGGAAGAAGGAGGGTCTCGTGTAGCTTAAGCTGGCCTCAGGTGCTGAGATTACAGCTACACACCACCAAGTTCAGTTCTATACAGTGCTGGGTATTAAACCCCAGGACTTTCTGTAAGCAAGGCAAGCACTCTACCAGGTGGACCACATTCCCGGCTGCCCATGAATGATCTCATTCAGTGTGGACCTCAGCCCTATATGACCAACACTACTTTCATGCACCGACTACAGACATAGAACCCAAGGGTCAGGATGAACAGCTAGGGACTGGAAAGCAGAAGCTGAACCCGGCCGTCAAGGTCCTCAGCCTGTTCACAAACCACATCGCAACCGGAGAGGACTGAGGGCCTCTAAGGCCATAGCCTCGGACTGGCTGAGCCTCCTCCCTCTCCCTCCTCCCTCCTCCCTCCTCCCTCCAGCTGGCCTTGCTCCCTCGTCTTGGAAGCTTCCTTCCCGTTCCACTCAGCTGGAGATGCTGGCCGAGTCCCAGTGGCCACATCCAGGCCTGGTTTGTGCACTGCGGATCGTCAGTGTCTCTGTTCCTCGTTGCAGCCCCAGGCAGAGAAGGCGGGAGCTCATATTCACATGTCGAAGATTTATTTGGTGCTCTGATTTCTCCCCTTCTCTGCCTCTCACTGTTTATTGAAATAGTTCATAAGATACTGTTAAAGACTAAAACAAAAGTCAATAGAAAAATATTTATGATCTGCGGCGGGCTTGCTGCCGCAGACTGATGTTTGGAGATGCAGCCTCAGGCTTGAGGGGGGTGGGGGCAGGGGGGTGGGGGCGAGGGGAGGCCTCGCTCCTTGGCTGCCTCTGTGAGTTTTCATCTGCCTCCCCAGTACCCCATCCCATTATCCTGGCTGGTTTTGTGAGGCAATGCCTCTCCCTGGTGGGGTGGTTTGGGGACAGGTCCCGAGGGTCCTTCCCTGACCTGGTCCTCCATGTGTTTACAGAGCCCTGCATGCCATGCGTGTTCTGCATTAGCTCGTCATCTCTGCACGTGTCTGACCCTTCCCCGCATCCAAGTATCTAGATGCAAAGTTTGCTCTGCTAGGCTATTTCTGTCATGAGTTTCGAACGGAATCACACATGTGTCCCTAACAGCTGTCTTTCCCAAACTTCATGCCGCTGGCTTCTTAGAGGAACTGTATATGGTTGATTACTCTTAACTATTATTTGCCTCCAGTACATGTGTCAGGCCTAATGGGGCTAGGGATTCTATAAGCAAGGTGAAGGCCCAAGCAGGTAGCCAGCACTAGGAATTGAATTCCAAACGGACAAGAGAGGAACCCTCCATAAGCCCTGGGTGTCAGCTGGGGCTCAGAGGGATGCCTGGGCACAGAGGAAGCCACACTTGGGAGGGTAGCGCTGGATTTTCACTGGAAGGCTAGTCCAAGTAAGGGCATGGGGGTAGGGAGAGAGGGTAGCTGAGACAGAGGCATGGGCCCACTAGGGCATCACAAGATCTAGCAGGTGATCTGGTTGGTGGGAGTGGGTCAGACAGCTTGGGCTGTAAGAAGCCTTCCCAGTGTGCAGAGTCAGAGACACACACGGTTTTGTTGTTGCTTTTGTTTGTTTGAGACAGAGCTCACTGTGTAGCTCAGTCTGGCCTCTAACTTGTGATCCTCCTGCCTCAGCCTCCCAAGAGGCTGGAATTATGTGCTTGCTACCATGTCCAGTTCATGCACACATTTAAAAAGGATTTCAAATACAATAAATACATTATATACGCTCATTGTTTGATTAAAATTATATTCATGGGTTGGAGAGATGGCTCAGCGGTTAAGAGCACTGACTGTTCTTCCAGAGGTCCTGAGTTCAATTCTCGGCAACCACCTGGTGGCTCACAACCATCTGTAATGGGATCCAATACTCTCTTCTGGTGTGTCTGAAGATAGCAACAGTGTACTCACATACATGAAATATAATCTTTAAAAATATATTCACACTTGGGAGGAAGAGGCAGGCAGATTTCTGAGTTCGAGGTCAGTCTGGTCTACAGAGTGAGTTCCAGGACAGCCAGGGCTAGACAGAGAAACCCTGTCTCGGAAAAACCAATATATATATATATATATATATATATATATATATATATATTCACAAACATCTGTGTTATTGAATATAATCACTGATGCTAATTTATCTCACTGTATGTCATCTTTTAAGAATATTTAAGATTTTAAAAATTATAATTTTATTGTGAGTATATAGTGTTTTGTCTACATGTATGTCTGTGTACCATGACATGCCTGGTGTCTGTGGAGGCCAGAAGAAAGTGTTGGATTCCCTGAAACTGGAGTTATAGATGGTTGAGTCCTGAGAATCAAATCCAGGTCCTCAGCAAGAGCAATAAGTGTCCTTAACCACTGAGCCATCTTTCTAGCTCTGCATCCATCCCATGCTTTTCCTGGTTGTTGAGACAGTCTCTCTCTATGTGGCTTGGCTATCCTGGAACTCTCTATGTAAACCTCTATGTAAATTCTCTGTGCCTGCCTCTGCCTCCCAAGTGCTGGGATTAAAGGTGTATGTCGTTATGCCCAGCTTCCACTTACTTAAAATGTTTTTTATTTTATTTTACATGTGTATGTATGAACGTGTGTGTACAAAGTCCAGAGGAGGACATCCGGTGACCTACTCTGTCCCTCACTGCCTTATTTATTCCCTTGAGTGATAGTCTTTCATTGAACCTATCGGAAGGCTGGTGGCCAGTAAGTGCCAGTTTGTTGTGGGAAATATTAAAAACAAGCCACCACGTTCCCACGCTCCACCCAGCTCCTCTCTGCCTGCAAATACTCTGGCGGGCCGGAGCTCCCGAGTTCCCGTCACTTGTCACCCATGCGACAACCATCCACCCCGTGGTCAGCCGTCACAACACCCAGCAACTGGGTAGGAACAGAACTCTAGAAGCTTATAATTAACAAGGCAGATCTATATATCAATAAATTCTCAACACACAAGGTGCCCACACAATAATTTCAGGGCCAATTTATCATGGTACAAGCGGCCCACCTAGATTAGACAAGTTCTCCCAATTATTCTGTCCTTGATGATGCCATATCTACCTGTGGCTGTTTAAAGCCACGCTGGTTCAGGATCTTCTCCCTGTCCGTCTGCTTCCACCTCGGCTCCCCCTCTGCTCCCCTCCCCCTTCCCTCTCTCCCCTCTCTCCCCTCTCCCCTCCCCTCTCCTCCTCGCCTTTCCTCCCCTCCCCTCCCCTCCCCTCCCCCCCCTCCCCTCCCCTCCCCTCCCCTCCCCTCCCCTCCCCTCCCCTCCCCCCCAGCAACTCTTCACTCTATCTCCCTTTTCCCTGTCCAATCACAGGCCTCCTGCTCCACTAATATTTAATGTAATTGGATAGGGAAAATCCTACCTGTTGTCCTCAGCAACACCACGCCATTAGTACTGGGGTTACAGGCGTCGGGGCGGGGGCATGCTGCCTGGGCACTTGAACTTCTGTCCTGATTGCTTTTTTCTTTTTTCTTTTTTTTTTCTTTTTCTTTTTTCTTTTTTCTTTTTTTTTTTTTTTTTTTTTTTTTTGGTTTTTCAAGACAGGGTTTCTCTATGTAGTCCTGGCTGTCCTGGAACTCACTCTGTAGACCAGGCTGGCCTCAAACTCAGAAATCTGCCTGCCTCTGCCTCCCAAGTGCTGGGATTACAGGTGTGCGACACCACTGACCAGCTTTTCTCCACATTCTTAAGAATTCTAAGAGTTCTAATTTTAATAAAGAAGTATTGGTGTTAGGTCTGGTTCTACCTCTCATGCTCCCCCCCCCAAAAAAGAAGACTCAGACTAAAATATATTTACAAATACCTTGGCTGTATAGCTAGGGTCTTCTCTGCCCAGATCTAACTTAAAATATCCCGTTGATTTTAGCCACATTGCTGGTTACCTGTGCTCAGGCACCGTGCATCCATCTTGTTACATCTTTCCAGTGAATCTCCCTGTGCCTGACTCTGTCCCAGTATCATTTCTCTCTCCCCAGATGCCCCACCTCTATTTCCTGTCTAAGTCATGGGCTTTGGGCTTTTTAATTGACAAGCAATGCGTCCATACAATACACAAGATCTTCCTTCTCTCTACATAGTTTATCTCCATGTTTCCTTTATGGGAAATGCACTTTTATGTCTCCACGGATTATTTCTTTGTTTGTTTGTTTGTTTGTTTTTGTTTTTCGAGACAGGGTTTCTCTGTGTAGCTCTGGCTGTCCTGGAACTCACTCTGTAGACCAGGCTGGCCTCGAACTCAGAAATCCGCCTGCCTCTGCCTCCCAAGTGCTGGGATTACAGGCGTGTGCCACCATGCCCGGCTTCCACGGATTATTTCTATACCCAGCCCCTCTCAAGGGCACTCTGCGTTACCTACTGAAGGTGTGGCCTCTGAAATTTAAGCTCTTACCATCCCTGAGGCTGATTACTGTTGCCTTGGTTTTACTTGTCTTGTTTTGGTGCTGGGGACTGAACCTAGAGCATGCTAGGCATGCAGGCTACCTCTGAGCTACTTTCTCAGACCCTGGAATTGATCTGTATGTAGCACGAGGCAGGATTCCAGCTGTCACCTTCCTGCACAAAGGCTTGCCTGTCCCACCACTGTTTATCACAGGGCCTGCCCTTTCCCCCTGCCTTGGACCCATCTCTGTCATATCCCAGGTGTTCATTAAAGCATGATCACTTTTGGACCCCTTCTTGCTCGCCGGGCCGTCCTGAGATCACAGCACACAGAAGACTTATAGTAACTTTCTGTTTTGCCAACTGAATTCTCCAGCCTTCAGTCTATAAATTAAACTGGGGGAGCTGTTGAGTTTGCTAGCCCACAAACATGTTAGGTTTCTGTTTTGACTGGAATCTTTGTTTTAAAAAAAAAAGGTTTTAATGAGACATGATTGGCTTATAGCATATAGTACAGATTTGAAGCGTACTATTCAGTGTTTTTTGACATATGTATTTATCCATGAAACCAATACTCCAGTAAAGATGGCGGGCACAGCCAGAGGCGGGAATGCTCTGCTCCTGTTTCCGTTAGCCAGTCCTCTCCAAGGCATGCGCACCAACTTCGCTCCACAGTGATACTGAATTTCTTTTCAGGTGTATATTTTCATTCATATATCTTCCTGGTGAAATGTCTGTTTAAACCTGTTCAAAACCACTCCTACCTCCCCATCTCCCCGACGTTTTTGTTTTAAGACAAAGTGTCACTATTCACTATGTAGCAGGCTGACCTCAAGCTTGTGATCCTCCTGCCTCAGCTTCCAGAGTGCTAGCATTATGGGCCTGCTGTTGCTGTTCATTCTTAACTGCTCTATTCTTTTATCCTTACAGTTTGAGAACTCTTTATGTTCTCAGGGGCCGGGGAGAGGGCTGCACCACACACACATCTCCCAGGACCATATGTGAAGTCAGAGGGTAACCTGGAGCAGTCGACTCTCTCCTTCCGCCATGTAGATCAGCATACCCACTGCAAACAGCTTCCTTGGGGATGGTGCATGTAGATTCCAGGAACTCAGGTTGTCAGGCTTGGCGGCAAGTGCCTTTACCCACTGGGACATCTCTCCAGAACCCCCCCTTTTTTTTCCTGAGACAGGGTTTTTCTGTGTAGTCCTGGCTGTCCTGGAACTCACTCTGTAGACCAGGCTGGTCTCGAACTCAGAAATCCACCTGCCTCTGCCTCCCAAGTGCTGGGATTAAAGGCGTGCGCCACCACTGCCCGGCACCAGATCCCTGTTTAGTCCTTAAATGTCTCTCTAGAGGTTTAGAATTAGGCCACAACACACACACACACACACACACACACACACACACACACACACACACATAATGGTATTTTTAAGAATACATTTTGGAGCTGGAGTAATGACTCAGCGGTTAAGAGCACTGACTGTTCTTCTGCAGGTCCTGAGTTCAAATCCCAGCAACCACATGGTGGCTCACAACCATCCATAAGGAGATCTGACACCCTCTTCTGAAGTGTCTGAAGACAGCTACATTGTACTTGTAATAAATACATAAATCTTTAAAAAAGAAAAGAGAATACTTTTCTACATTTTCAGCTGCTGAATACACCTCGGTGAGTGCTCTTGGTATGCATGGTTTGCATCTAGCAATATTGTCCAGTGTCACTTACAGTTTGCTAAAGTTGCCTTTCTGCATGTCACCATGAGTGTGCAGAAGTCAGAGGACAGACGACTTGTGGGAACTAAATTTTTCTTCTACCACATGGGTTCTGGATGGCCAATTGAGGCTGCTGGTGGCAAGCACACTCACCCACCAACCTATCTCGCCAGCCCAACATACCATTTTGTTCTTTTTTTTTTTTTTTTTTTTCTGAAATAGGGTTTCTCTGTGTAAGTTCCCTGGCTATCCTGAAACTTACTCTGTAGACCAGGCTGGCCTCAAACTGCCTGCCTCTGTCTTCCAAGTGCTGGGATTAAAGGCGCCACCACTGCCCCGCTGTTTTGTTCTTTTTTGAAATAATTTAAGACTTTTCTTACACATGGATTTCGGGAATTGAGCTCATGTCTCCATGCTTGCAAAGGAAACACCTTACTTTCTGAGCACCCCCCCTCTCCCCAGCCCTGCTCTAAACACCAAACTGCTAGTGGACCACTGGTCCACTATAGATCCTATAGGGTCTGTTCCTTTATATTTCTTTTTACTTGTTTTTAAAGAGTGTCCCAGGCTAGCTTCCAAGTTGCTTTGCAGCCAAGGATGACCTTGAGCTTCTGATCCTCCTGCTTTTTCCTCCCAGAATGCCAATTTATTGGGTGCTAGGGATCAAACTTTGGGGTCATTTATGCTGGGCAGCAACTGAACTACATCCCCAACTCCACTTAGAATACGTTTATGTTCTCTCAGATGCGGAGTCTAGTAGGAGGGAAACCCGTCTTCTAGAAGAGAATATCCTGCCAGTGGGTAACAGGGGCCATCAGTCAGGAGGTGTCGGCTGTGTGACTGGTAGATCAGTGCAGTGACTGGCCCTCCCCCTCACCTGAAGTCCCCAGAGCCTGCTTCAGTGAGGACCGATGTAGTGGAGTCTAGAGCCGAGGGTCTGACTCAGTGTGAGTTTGAGTTACTTCCTCCGCCTTCCCAGGTCTGTTTCCACATCTGTAAAATGGGAAGTGAGACTTTTACCCCCATAGGGTTTCTTAAGAGTTAAATGAAGTCACTTACATAAAAAAAAAAAAAAAAAAATGAAAGCCTAGTAGGGTGTTGGTGCATTCTGCATTAGGACCAGAATGCCATCTGTCTACAACACGGCCAACAAGTAGTAGTATGAACTGGATGGGTGCATCCCCTGGGGGGGGGTGCTTCGGATCGAGAGTCTACCCAAGGAGGGAAGGGCCTGGGGTCTGAGCCTGGTACAGCTCTGAGTTCATCTGTTCACTAGCTTTCAAATGGAGAGGTTGTCTTCCCACCGACGTTAGTCTGGCCATAGGGTATTAGGCAAGACATACACCCACTTTAGCTCTGTCCGCAGCTATCATTAGGATCATGTCATGACTGAGGAATTATGGTTCAGATGTGCGAGAGAGCACGTCCACATGCTGACAGACAGATAATGCAGGGTCTCTCTACCCAAGCACCTCCTCCAGGAGGCAGTCCTGGGGCCTCAGCAAAAGAACCCTTGACTCCAGGAAGCCACTTCCCAGTGGCAAGCTTCTGACAGGCATTGGGCTTTTTCAGTAGAGTTGATTTTAAAAAAATTACATTTGTGTGTGTGTGTGTGTGTGTGTGTGTGTGTGTGTGTGTTTCTGTCTGTCTGTCTGTGTGCATACTCTGCAGCACAACTCTGACAGAGAACATCTTTCAGGAGCTGGTTCTTTTCCTTCCACCACATGGGTCCTAGGGACCAACCTCAGGTTTGTGAGGCTTGGCATCCGACCGCTTTTTCTGTCCACAGAGCTTTATCTTTGTGGATTTGATTCTTTCCTCCCTGCCTGGACCTCAGCCCTAACTCTGCCCTGCTGGCTACTTTAGGAAATCTGAGTTCCTGACTCACAGAGACCCGGAGCCACTCTGACGCGGCAGCCACTCAGCTGCAGCTGTCACCCACGGACGCTGCTTCGTGTGGACAGCTGGGGGTTGGGCTGGCTGCCCGCTTGGTTGCCTGGGGCAGCAGTGTAGACAGCCGCCAAGTCCAGCAATGGGCTTTGTGCAGCTGCCCTGCAGGCTGGGTGCACAGCTTGTCCCAGGTTTGCCAGGAAAGCCCTCGCCCTCGGGGCCGTCGGGCGGCTGCGCTCCCGTCTGCAAGCTAAGGCTTGTCTTCGCATTTGAGGGCGATGACAGGCAAGCTATGAGCTTGCTCTGTTTACCCTGCTCCCACCAGCTGGCCTAGGGCTTACCAATTAGGCTAGGCTTGCTGACCAGTGAGATCCAGGAATCCCCCTGTCTCTGGTACCTCAGCTTTTTCTGTCCATTCTGCACATTGAACTCTGGTTTTCATGACTTCAAGACAAGAGCTTCACCGACTGTGCCATCTTCCCAGTCCCTCTTTCTTGTGTTTAACTTTATCTTTAGTATGCGTCTTTCTTTTCTCAGCACCTGTCTGCTCTGTCGCCTTGTCCCTTTCTCTGTCCTCTGTGGTCTATCTATCTGCCTAGGCTACCCTAAGCCTGACTCTTGTGAACAGCAGGCGTTATGGCCAGCAGAGGCTGCTCAGGGATTCCAGGAGAGCAGTAAGGCCCTGGCCTGCTCATCCAGTCCCTGGCACTTGGGCAGCTGTGAGAAGTGGGAGGGCCCGAGTTGAGGGATGGCCGGCCACCGTCATGGCCGCCACGGACAGCTTGACAAAGCCTGGCCTTCTCCAAGATCCTGAGAGAAGACAGACTCCCCAGAGGTGGCAAGCACCTCAGACTTCCAGCATCTCACTCAGGAAGTCTGAAAGGGTCGGACAGTTAGCAAAATAATGGTCCCCTGAACCTGTGAGTCTGTTGGCCTTCTGTGCTAAAGCAGACTTTACAGAGGCAAGAATATTAAATATCTTGTAAATACACAGGGCAAACATCCTGGGTTATCCAGGTATTCCCTGGACTGAGAGAGTTCTCATAAGGAGACAGGAAGTCAGAGGAGGAGGAGGAGGCAATTGGACAATATAAGCAGAGATGGGAGTGATCTGCCACCAAGCCGAACGGTGACAGCAGCCTTGAGAAGGTGGTGGAGCCAAGAGTCCTTTCTCTCTGCTGACCCCAGCAGGAACCCGCCCTTTAGCCACCTGATATGGTAAGAGTCATTTCACAAGTTCTGGGACCGACTCCTATAAGGGAATGCACTGACAGTCTTAAGTTACTGGGTATGTGGTAACTTCATCTAGGCTGGGTTTACATAGCATACAACCAGCTGCTGTTGCTTCAGACTGCAAAAATAGGGTCTCCTTTAATGGGACGGGCCTCAGAGCCTCTGGCCTCGGTGCCCGGCACACACATGCTCTGTAGAAGGGGTGCATTCCCATCCCGGTGCAGAGGATCTGTTCAGTCTCTACAAGGGGCTTCTTGGTTTCCATCCTCCCAGTTCAAAACTGGTCCCCGCAGCACGGATACCTGGGGAATGGCACCTGAACTGCAGAACTCGGGCTTCTGCCCAGACACACGAGTCAGTTAGTTAGGTGCTCACATGGCTCCTGCTGGTTCTCAGGCGCCTGGATGCTTGAAAGATGCCTTTTCAGCGCACCTCAGAGAACGCTCTTCCCCATTGGCCAGAGGAAACAGAAAGCCCGAGTGAGGCTCTAGTGTACAGGAGAAAGTCTGGTTTCCACCGGGCATATCCTAGCCGTCCCCACGCCCTGCTGAACAGCACAAACACTTAGAGGCAGCTACTTCCATCTTTGACACCTGGCCACACCTCAGATTCCCTGAGTCAGATGGGGTGGGGCCTGGACTTTGAACTTTTTGAAATCACCCCTGAGGTGGTTCTGTAGCAGTTACAGCTGATCTGGAAGAATTTTAGGCGTGTCAGTGTACAAAGCAAAGCATGCAATCAACTCTGGAGTGGGTAGCCGGGAGGTTCTGCCTCTGAAAAACAGGAAGGCTTCGCGTAGGAAATGACTGGCATGGGTTTTGAAGTATGTGTAGGAGTTCCCCTGGCACTAGAGTTTGGATGAGAATAGAAGCGGGTATTTTAGGTAAGGAAGGATTTTACACTACTAGGCAATAGGGCTGTACTCCAGGAAACAATGCAGCGCGACTGTGGGCGTGCACAGTCACCTTCACTCAGTGGGACCTCTTGTTCTCACCTTTGCTCGAAGGACTCTTTTTTGGCCCTTGGTCATTTGTCGTCTCTGTCCCCTTTCCCTACATTTCCTCCCACAGGCAGCAAACCCTGCAGGCATGCAAGGCTGGAGGGGGGAAGGGCCATGGGATATCATTTAATCCAGAACCCACTCAAAGGCTTTCTCCCCAGGGGATCAGACACGGGTGATGTGAACAGTTCCATCAGAGGGATGCTGGCCATTCCTCTAACTGTGGCGCGGAGGCTCAGCTGAGAGCTCTCTCACCCTGCTGGTTTGGGTGGCAGCCGAGAGAATGGCTGTGTCTGCGTCACTGTCCCTGGTGCCTAGGCCAGCAAAGGTCTTATAATCCAGCTCACACTGACACAAAGTCCAGTTTTGCTTACTGGGCAAAAGTCACAGGATGGTGGCCCAGCCCTTTTTTTCCTGTGCCTCTGCTTGCCTGTCTGCGGAAAGGGGGTCTTCACCCTGGAAACAATACAGGTTTCTAAAACCCAGATGGGTTCTAACTGACCGACAGCTGTCACCCTCACCAGGCACAGTAACGGGTGTGCGGCTGGAAAAGACAAGAGCTGGATTAGCCACGAGAAGCGGTTTCTTCTCTGGGCAAAGCTGTAAGGACGAGAGACAGGAGGCTTTCTGTCATCCTGTGCACCACCCTGAGTGAACGGAGCTGAGACCAGAGCGGGGACCCTCTAACTATGATGGAGACTGGGCAGCAGAGGGGACCTGCATGCCAGAGACCCTGGCCTCTGCCTTCTTATCTTCCATAATTCTTTTTCTGGAAAATTCCCAGAATAACTTTATTCTGTTACCCAGTGTAGTTCTATCTTCCCACATTCCCCTTTTGTGACCACAGAGAGTGATGGATCAAGTTTGGGTTGTCAACTCAAACTGAGAGTCAGGAAAATAAGGAGACCAGCTCAAATTCAACCAGGGTGTCACAGGTGGGCCTCTGCTTCTGGTGATCCCTGGAGGCTCCTTGGAGGACCTTCTGGCCCTGGATCAGCCGGGGCAGGTGAGGGCAACAGAGGCCACAGCAGGATTTCAACTGAGGAGAGTTAGGATAGCAGGTCAGTTATAGAGGAGAGGAACGAACAAACGGGGGTCCTCAGAGAAGCCCCTTGAAAATAACTAGAAATGACTCGTGGCCCTGGGTCCGAGGAGGAGGAGGCTCAGGTGACGGGGACCTAGGAGCCAAGACCAGTCCCCAGGGCTGCCGCTCCTCCTATAGAGGAGCTGTGTCACCTGGCTCTGCTCGGAAGGCTGACAGAAGCTGGACACAGGGACAGCAAGTTTCGCTGTTGGGCTGTGCTGACAGGAGCACAACCAGAAAAAAAAAAAAAAAAGGCCACCGCCGCCGATGGTACCTTTGCCATCTCCTGCAGGTGCATCTCCTGCCAGGGCCTTCTGTGTATAATGTCAGAAAGTCAGCTGGCAAAGGAGTCTGGGTAATTTGGCTGGGGAACAACTGGTAAGCTAAGAAGGGGCCATGTCCTCTGTCCTTTGCACTCCAG
The DNA here is from genome assembly GCA_964023405.1 of Apodemus agrarius. Taxonomy (NCBI): domain Eukaryota; kingdom Metazoa; phylum Chordata; class Mammalia; order Rodentia; family Muridae; genus Apodemus; species Apodemus agrarius. The sequence continues at coordinate 65,812,868 of OZ030015.1, read as the reverse complement.
CCAAGGGCCAGGTTGTCCCAAAGAAACACCCCAGCCTGTCACATGTGCCCTTTTCTGGGCTCAAAGCCTGCATGTTGGAACACCGTGTGAACTGAATACACCAGGCTGCCAGGCAGGCTCTGGGTGCCAGAGGAGGAGCGCCCTGGGCCCTCCCGCGAGAATTCCAACCTGTTTTTGCCTGAGTCTTCTCCAAAAGGCTTGGCAAGCCTAGATGGCCAGTGTGGGGATAGCTTTGGACCATTGGCCTGTCCCTGTGATTACTGCACAGTCCTACCTGTCTGGAAGTTAGCAGCACTCCAGTCCACTTAGACAAGGGTGCTGACTTCAAGGCCAGAGGAGAAGATGGCCCTAGGCTTGGGCTCCTTCCCGGTGCCTCACTCCTTGCTTGGCACCAGAAGCTCTGTCAGTGCTGACAGAATCCGAGGCCTGAGAATCCTGTGTTCAGCAGTCACGGGCGGTGGGCTCTCCTGGAAGCTGGTAGACTCCTGCCCCGCGGTTGCTGTTTCTGCGCCCTCTGCACTCTAACATTTCCACTCCACAGCATCCTCCCCCGCTCCCACCCCCACCCCCCCACCCCCGCCCCAGGACCTTCCTTCCATGGCACAGACCCCTTTGTGGTGGATTCCATGGTTTCCAGTTTTCTGAAGGAATATTTCCCTTTCATTCACACACAAAACGGGATTTTGGTGGATATTTCATTTTGAAATAACAGTTATCTCTTTCTTGGTTTTCTCCCATGCTTTAAAGATACTCCTGTCTCTGATGAGTTGTAGTAGAGACTTATCTCATTGTCCCCTTGTCTGAAATGTGCTACATTGTTGCTAGCTGTTTTTCGCAGTTTTGTCTTTATGTTTGGTTTTTGGTAGCCTGGTTATAGGCTTAGGTTTGGAATGTGCACAGATCCTGTTTAGGGTTCCTGGGGATTCTTGAGTGTATAAATTTGTCTTTCACCAAGTACTGGAAAAGCTCAGCCACTGTGTTCTTTTGGTTTTGTTTGTTTGTTTTTGTTGTTAAGTTGTTTTTCACTTTTTCACTTTACATGCTGCTCACTGCCCTCTCTGTGTCCCCTCACCCACAATCCTTTCCCCTCTCCCCTTCCCCTTCTCTGAGCAGACAGGGCCTTCACTGGAAATCCACCCCCCACACACACACACATCAAGCCTTTGTGAGGCTAGGCGCATCCTCTCCCACAAAAGCCAGACAAGGCAGTCCAGCTAGAAGAACATATCCCGAGTACAGGCAACAGCTTTTGGGATAGCCCCGGCTCCAGGTCTTCAGGATCCACACGAAGACCGAGCTGCTACATCTGTGTGCGCTACATAGGTCGGCACCATGTTCTGAGATATCCTCTGTGAACCTTCCTTCTTTCCGTTCCTTCTTAGACTTCTGTTATGAATACTCAGTTTCTGATAGTGTCTCACAAATCTCCAAAGCCCCCGCGAGCCATCCGTGGGATGCTGACTTCTGCTTCTTTATCGTCCCTGATCACCTGATTTTGCTCAGAGATGGTCCAGCATGGACAACTCTAACCCTGTCCAGAGTTAGTACCCAACTTTCACTAGACCTCTACATTTAGTTATTTGAAAGATCAAAAATGATTGGCCCTTGGACAATGTCTTAGCTAGGATCACTGTTGCTGTGATGAAGCACCATGACCGACAGCAGCGGGGGAGGGGAGGGTTTGCTTGGCTTACACTTCCACATCGCACTCCATCACTGAAGGAAGTCAGGACAGGGACACAGCAGCTGATGCAGAGCTTACAGGCTTGTTCCCCATGGCTTGCTCAGCCCACTTTCTTCCAGAACCCAGCCCCACCAGCCCAGTGTTGGCCTCACCAAGGGCTGGGCCCTCTCCCATCAATCACTAAGAAAATGACTGCTGGGCAGTGGTGGTGCATGCCTGTAATCCCAGCACTTGGGAGGCAGAGGCAGGCAGATTTCTGAGTTCCAGGACAGCCTGGTCTATAGAGCGAGTTCCAGGACAGCCAGGGCTATACAGAGAAACCCTGTCTCGAAAAAACAAAACAAAACAAAACAAAAGACCCACATCTTTGTAGTTATAGAGGTATTTTCTCGTCATCTCTCAAATGATTCTAGCCTGCATCAAGTTGACATAAAACTGACTAGTGCAGACAGCCAAGAGGTTGGTTCCTCTTTGGCCAGGTGACTTATACATGGACAAGAAGTAGTGAGCCATGGTCACAAACATGATGACCCAGGCAGGGGTCACTAAATGAGCAGTTCCCAGAGAAGGAGTTGCAGACAGACACTCCGAAGCAGTTCTAGCTGGGACTGTGATGAGCAGGACTGGGTCTTACACTTACAGGTTACTAACCCACTGAGTGCCCTGGATCCCAGAGATTTGGAGTCATGGGCAGCCTGGCCCCAAAGTACTTCTCCTCTGGGGACTCAGGCCAGTCAGTGGCTATACAGGAGCCATCCTCATGGCTCAGGAGTCCCTAAAACTGTCATCTTAGTGGTTTGAGGGTTTTACTGCTGTGAAGAGACAACATGACCAAGGCAGCTCTTATACAGGAAAACATTTAACTGGGGCTGGCTAACAGGTTCAGAGGTTCAGTCCATTATCATCAAGGTGGGGGGAGCAAGACAGCATCCAGGCAGGCCTGGTGCAGGCGGAGCTGAGAGTTGTACACCTTCATCTGGAGGCCACTGGGAGAAGGCTGGCTTCCAAAGGTTGCCTGGGCTGCTATTCTGCCCTGATCCTTGATCTCCAAAATGAGACCAGTTCAGCAGAGTCTTCTGTATCAGTTCTGTGTGCTCTGCCTCCTACTCCTTAGAGCTGGGGTTACACGTGTGAGCCACCACACAGGGCTTCCAGATAGGGGTGTGTGTGTGTGTGTGTGTGTGTGAGTGAGCATTACATGTCAACTGAAACTTTAGGGTATTTCTGTTTGCAATATTTTCTATATTAACAACTAATATAATATGAACTAAATAAAAACCATAGTTAAATATTTGTAATATTGTTTGATAGTACTTTCTTAATCTTTTAATAAACTTAATAGAATATAGTTATATCATTTCCTCCCTTCTTCTCATCCCTCCAATCCCTCCCAAATACCAACTCTCTTTTAAATTCATAGCCTTTATTCTAATTATTCTTTAGTTATTATTGCTACATATTATATATGAATACATTTGTAAATGCAACCTGCCGAGTCTGTTTAGTGTTACCTATACGTATGTAGGTTTTGGGCTAAACACTTGGGATTGGATAAGCATTTAGGAGACTCTTCTGGGCAGTGGTGGCGCACACCTTTAATCCCAGCACTTGGGAGGCAGAGGCAAGCAGATCTCTGAGTTGGAGGCCAGCCTGGTCTACAGAGTGAGTTCCAGGACAACTGGAGCTACACAGAGAAACCCTGTCTTGAAAAAAAATAATCTAAAAAAAAAAAAAAAGCATTTAGGAGATTCATGTCTTGGGAGAACTAATTCTCCCTCCTCTACTTCTCGTCCATGTATAAGATATGCTGGCCAGAGAGGAACCAATCTGTTGGCTGTCTGCACTAGTTAGTTTTATGTCAACTTGACGCAGGCTAGAGTCATATTAATTGCCCATAGCTCTTCATCCAAGGGTGGGGCCTGTGCACCCCCCCCCGCCCCCCCCCAGCCCCCACCATGTTGACATGTCAGCTGGTGTTCCGGTCTTACTTAAGAAGTCACATTGTTCAGATTTCATGGGTATAGCTTACCTGTCATATCAAAAGACTCAATCTTACAGCAGACTTCTTAAGATTTATTTATTTCAAGTATAAGTACACTGTCGCTGTCTTCAAACACACCAGAAGAGGGCATCAGATCTCATTATAGATGGTTGTGAGCCACCATGTGGTTCCTGGGATTTGAACTCAGGACCTCTGGAAGAGCAGTCAGTGCTCTTAACCTCTGAGCCATCTCTCCAGCCCAAAGCAGACTTCTTGGTCTTCTGGCTCTTAGAACTCTCCACTCCCTCTTCTGTAATGTTTCCCAAGCCTTATGTGTAAGGATTGTAAGGTAGACACATTGGCTAGGGCTGGGCACTACACAGGTGTTCTCTGAATAAGAGGCACTCGTGACTTTGTCATGGTCTGTCTACTGAGAAAAGAAGCTTCTTTGACATAAGGTGAGAGCTATACTTCTATCTGGAGATTTGGAGTATCTAGGTTGGTTTTTTTCCTTTAAAGTAATTTGTAAAGCATATCCATGTATGTATTCAAGTGTGTGTGTGTGTACAAGCCAGAGGTCAACCTTAAGCATTCTTCCCCAGGAACCACACACCATGTTTTTGAGATAAGAGCTCCCACTGAGACTTGGTGGGGCACAGTAATCGGGCTGCTCGCCAGACCACCCCACGAGTCTGTCTCTCTGCCTCCTAGCATTGGGATTACAAGTGCATGCCGCTAAGCTTGGTTCATTCCCCCACCTCCATGGAATCTGGGAAGCAAACTCAGGTCCTTTTGGTTACATGGCAAGCCCCTCCCCAGATGAGCTCTCTTCCCAGGCTCAGATTGATTTTTGCTAAATTCTCACCCTACAGGAGCTAACTCTGATAGACATGATCTTTAACTTGTGGCCAAGTGACAGGGAACACAAGTCAGACGGGAAAGCATTGGAACCTATGGAGGTCAGTAACTGGTGGGACCCTTTGCTTCCCTGTCTCTGATACGGCCAGAAGACTTGGTCCTGGACCTGACTTCCATTCGAATCCTCCGATCCCCCCTACCCTCCAGCACCCACCTTCCCCAGGTTGCTGCAGAGGCAGCAGGGGGTCTCTCAGGCCTATGGCCACAACAAGCTGTCTCCAAGGCAACAGACAGTCTGCACCAAGCATACGCATGGAGAAGCTAGAAGGAAAACAGCACTTCCTTTCGACCTGACCCTTCCTTGGGGACTCCATAATCTGAAAAGCCTTCTCCCTGCTGTTCCCCAGGAAAGGGCCTCAGAGAAACACGGTGCGAGGAGAAAAGAAACCTGGGGGTCTGACCACAGGGCTCACCACAGCCCCTCTGCCTAGTAAGAGCAGACTGGGGCTCCTTTCCACTCAGAGAAGCTCCTCAGACGTCTGTGTTTTGAGTTGAATTGTGTGGCTTCCCTCCACCCCCAGTTTATACACTCAGTGTAGCTAAAATGAGGTCTTTAGGGAAGTGATTAAGCTTACAGAGAGAGGAGCTGATTTCATAAGACTGTAGTCTTCCTCAAAGAGAACACATTCTTTTTTTTTGTAGCTTGTGAGCACTCAGCCAGGTGGATATCTATAAGTCACCCTCTTCGGGTTCTACAGAAAAACCCTGTGTTGATATGTCCTGGTCTGAGGTCTTTCACCCTGGCAGCCTGAGCAGGCCAAGATGGTCAGGCTTCTCCGTGGTTGTATTCCCATTCAGAGTGTCTGGAGAACCCCAGCTAATCCGTGTGAGGCGCTGTCCTAAGTTCCTAGAAGAAACTGCAATGGTTTTTTTTCACCTGGCAGCAGGTTGGTTTGGCTTGATGTGGTGTGGACCACACTGATCTGTCTGAGGGAAGTTAGATCCCTCAGGTGAAGGTAGGTTGTTCTGGGTGTGGAGGAGTATGTGGATCGGGGTCTCATGGACCACTGGAGAGAATGGGGGAGGGTCTTGACCCTACCCTCATCCCAGCAGCTGCAGCCTACTCTTGAAGCCCCTTCTCTATCCCCCTTCCAGTAACCTCCAGCCTCCCCCAGTAGCTCAGAATGCCCCCGGTGTGCCCCATTGGTCGTTCTTCCATGCTAACACATGCGTTGTCTGCCCACCTGGAATTTACTTCCTCTTCTGTCCTAATGGCAAATGCTCAGCCACCCTTCAAGTCCAGCCCATCCTCGGGGTCCTCCTCCAGGAAGTCTCCTCAGCCACTCACTCGTGCATTCTGCATTTCTTACTTTTCTTGTTTCTGAGACACAGTTCCTGACAACAGCAACTGAAGGCAGGAAGGGTTTGTTTCGGGCTCTCCCAGTTGGAGGCTGCACTTCATCTTGGCAGAGCAATCACGGCGGTGGGGTTTGAACTAGGTCACTTGAGTCTGGATTAAGGAAGCAGAGGAAGATGAAGGGGGAGGGGATGCCGGGAGATCCTAGTTTCTCCTCTTTTACAATCTTTGCGCACATATGTTTACGTGCACATCAGAAGACTGAATTTCCACTTGTCATTTGTCACGGTGTCTTCTGAGGACTGTCCCATCTCTACCTTTCACGCTGCCACAGCCGTGCTGGGAGCACACTACTCTGTGTAGCTTTACACAGATCCTGGAGACTCAAACCTCGGCCCCCATGCTTGCATGGCAAGCCCCTTTACCCACCGCTGGCTAGTTTTATGTCAAGTTAGTACAAGCTAGAGTTGTCTGCGAGTAAGGAACCTCTATGAAGAAAAACACCTCTGTAAGGGCAGGCTGTAGGCACACCTGTAGGGAATTTTCTTGGTTAATGATTGATGGGGGAGGGCCCAGTCCATTGTGGAGGTCGCCACCCCTGAGCTGGTGGTGCTATAGGAAAGCAGGCTGACAAGTATCAAGCTAGTAAGCAGTCCTTCCCCATGGCCTCTGTATCTGCTCCTGCCCCTAGGTTCCTAGACTGCTTGAGTCCCTGCCCTAGCTTCCTCAGTGATGGATTGACCTGTAGAACTTTAAGTTGAAATAAACCTTTTCTTCCCCAGGCTGAGTTTTGTCTTGATGTTTTGCCACAGCAATAGAAACCTTACCTAAGGAAACTCTCCTTTTTATTTAGTCTGGGATCCCAGCTCATGGGGTGGAGCCACCCACATTTAGGGTGGGTCTCCCAACCTCAGCCAACCTAATCTAGAAACTTACCCCCAGACAGAGAGGTTTGTCCCCCATGTGATTGTAGATCCTGCCCAATTGGTAATATGTATATCATACACACACACACACACACACCAGATGCATATGTACTACATACATGTATTTATTTATGTATTTATTATGCACCATATATTATATATGGCTCTGGATAATTTAAACCACAATATGACTCCATTAGGAGGATGCTGGTTTGTTCCCGGAGTGACAGGAAACTGAGGAACCTGGTCGGCTATACAGTCAGCAGGTGTGAAATGCCATGGGAGTTTCCCCACTGAGCCCACTAACAATAGTATCCCTTTGTAATTATAAATAGATATTATCAAGTAGGCAGATTCAAAACCACCGAACCTATGAGTCATGAGGATTGAAGATACCTAGTTAAGATTGTCATCTTAAATACAATTGTATTATATATACATGACATTTTCCCACATGTATTTCCATGCCTGTGACTCTTGTTGCTATAAGGTTTCTCCTGTGAAGGTTTTCAGGAGACTGAATAACTGCTAGAGTAATAATCACCATGCTCCAATGTCCAGCTAGACCTTTACTTGATCCCACAGCAAGTGCTTGAAGCAAGAGGCACGGGGGTGGGGGGGTGGGGGGGTGGGGGGGGGTGGGGGTGGGGGGGGCAGGAGCTCTTGGTTCCTCTGGCTGCTGAGTCTTCTGCCAATAAGGACCGGCCGTTGCTCCCTCCGTGAGTGTGAGGACCCCAGAGATGTCTGCTTGGAAGAGACAGCAGATCTAAGGCAAGGACATCACATGCCCAGACCCCAAAGGACTTGGTTAGGAATGAGGGTCCCCTGCTTGGGGTAAGAAATATGCTAATAGGCCTGAAGACCCTGACGACACCAAGCTAGTGGTCACGTGAGCAGCACTGAGCTCCAGAATATGGACCACCTTCAATCAGTAAGGCTTAGCTCACTTGGCTACGTGGTAGGGGTGGGGGTGTGTCAAAGTTTGGTAGGAGAATGCTTGCACCTGTGTAGCATCTCCAGGACCACACCCACAAAAGCAGTACTTCGAGAGTATGTTTTATATATTTTGTGAGTATTTTCTGAATATATTCTGAGATCAAGTTCAACACCCATCACTTATGCACTGAGTCCCATGTGGCTGCTGGGTGTGAACCAATAGTAGATTAAGTTGTGGAAGTGACCCTGAAGTTTTGTCCCTCCAAGAAGCTTCTGTCCTGGCTCAGCTGGGAACCGGAGGTCAGGCTAAGGTGACCAAAGCCTGACTCATCTGATCATTCACTTTGTGATGGACACTGTGGGACCACAGCAAGGAGTCGGAGTGCTAGAACCCACGTTGTGTGGGGGTGGCATAGATGAGAGTGGGGGCACAGATAAACGTGACGTCTGCAGAGGCCAGAGCTGTTGCAGTAGCCAATTAATCACTACTCAAAATTTGGGGACCAGTGGCATATCATTTTGGGGACCAAATCCATAGCATAGAGAGAAAAAAAAAAACATTAACTCACAAGGGCAGAGTGTCTGGGTGCAGGAGAAAGACTTCCTGGAGGAAGAGGCATGCGAAGGCTTTGAGCTTTAGTGTCCTGGGGATTAGTGAGTTTTATGAGAACAACACAATAGGATTAAGCCACATCAATCAAAGCGGGTTTGGCTTTGGCAGTCAGCCCTTGAAGGGGTGAAAAGGCAGAGGCAGCTGTGGGTTTGGTCTCTTTTGGAGGGAATGGCTTTTACTGAGAGTGCACCCCTGCCCCCCTCCCCACCCCATGATCTGCAAAGGGATGGCTCAGACACGCCCAAGGGTGCTCACTACTGGACCACCCGATCAGTGAGCGGGGTCTATACTGTTCTTAGAGATGTGTTACCCAGTTGGCTTGACTAATGTGTTCTCAGGGAAGTAAGCTGGTGTGGGGGCAGTGGGGAAGAGAAACCGCTTCCTGGTTGTGCAACTGGAGATTCCTCTCCAGTGGTGACACTTGTCCCCGAGGTGCTCTCCCGCACCTCAGTGATCAATCCTCCTCAGAAAGAAAGCTTGCTGGGGCAGGGCGGTGGTGGCACACACCTTTAATCCCAGCACTTGGGAGGCAGAGGCAGGTGGATTTTTGAGTTCAAGGCCAGCCTGGTCTATAGAGTGAGTTCCAGGACAGCCAGGGCTACACAGACAAACCTCAAAAAACAAAACAAAACAAAAAAAGCTTGCTGGGTAAGGGGCTAGGGTGGAAGAGATCTTCCCATCCTTAGGAGGAGGTAACAGAATAGAGAGAAAAGTGTCAATCTTAGCAACTTGATAGATTTTACATAACAAAGAGAAAAGGCTTCTCATTGACCAAAAAAAAAAAAAAAAAAAATAGAATAATTGGATGAAAACTGTACAACTCCATAATGCTTGGGCTACGCTGGAGGACAGTGAGCTGTCCCCATAGAGGGACCAGCAGGAAGGGACAGGGCCTGCTCAGCTCCTGCTCTGTCTCAGGCCAGAATTCTGACTGGCAAGAAGCCATGCTGACTTTCAAGCCTTCAGAAAGGCCACCACAGTCCTTAGGCCACTGGGTTGTCCCAGCAGCTTCCAGAGGGCAGGGAAGACCACTATGGTTATGATGCCTATTTGATAATCGAATGCTCAAAGGATTAAAGTAGTTTGCCAAGATCTATGTGTTTGGTCACTAGCTGAGCAGGGACTGGGCTCTCCTGTTCAGCCGGCTGCTCTTGGGGAGAGGGATGAGGAGGTAAGCCCTGCCCAGCACACTGCCTGCCGCGCCGTCTCTAACTGTGTCTTGCTTTCAGCATGAGCAGCACATCTTAGTGAAGATGAGATAAAGGGCTGAGAGGGGTGGGTGGGGACCAGAGTCTGAGGAGCGGGGTTTCTAGAACCTGCCATGGCCCCTGAAGTAAACATATGTATACGTGTCCACAGTCCTCTCCGAGCAGAGCTGGCCCAGGATCATGCCAGCTGGCTGGGTGACAGGAGGGCAGACTGTCTGGCCTGGAGTCAGGCCAGTCTGACTGAAAGAGTCATGTCACTCTGCCCTGAAGCTTCGTGGTGTCACCCTGGATATGGCCAACCCCCCTTCATCACACCTCACCCCACCACAGCCAACTGCGACTGAGTGGATCTCTGCAACTTACAAGGTAATGGCACCCTGCCTGCAGCCTGGGTGAGGATATCATCACACGGCTGTCTGGGGGCCGCAGGAAGTATGTGTACTATGGTCATCAAATACAAAAGTCCAGGGACCGGAGAGATGGCTCCGTAGTTAGGAGCATGTACTGCTCTTTCAGAGAACCTGAGTGTGATACTAGCACCCATATCCCATATTAGGCAACTTACAATCATCTACAACTCTAGCTGCATGGGTGTGCACGCGCTCTAGCGCACACGCTCACTCACACACACACACACACACACACACACACACACACACAATTTTTAAAAAGATTTACATTTAAGGAAGGAGGGATCGCATTGAAAAGCCTTTGTAAGCTCAAGGACACGGTCTTTGCCTTCGGGAAGCTTAGCCGTCACCTCTGGGAGATAGCTCTCTTGGGCAATCTGCCTACAGAGTCTCGTTGTCCCAGGAACCAAGGGCATGGCTGACATTGCCTGGCCTGGAGCCATGGTCGTTAAGTTCCCCTTAATGTGTAGGGTGACTCTTCACAATAAGACAAACTGCTTGAAATGCCAATGGCTTCGTCCCAGAAGAAGCTGATCAGAGGTCAGTCAGGCTACTCAGCTGCCTGCCGACGGGGTCCCTGTGCTCCCCACCCCCATGGCCAGTGCAGACTCTGAGGCCTAGGGAAGTTGGGATCCTGGAATCTAACCCAAATCACGGATTTCCTCCACAAAGGGGCAAAGTGAGGCTTTCTGTTTAGGTGTGAATGTGGTGGTGGTGGGGGGAAGGGTGCAGGGGGATGAAAGACCGCTTCAGGGTCAGTTCTTAATTTCTTCCTTGGCTTTCAAAACTGCCTCTTCCAGGCCCCGTGTGGTAAGCAGAGGTGGTGTTCACCAGGCTCCACCTGTGACTTTGCAGTTTTTATTTTTTTTTAAAGATTATTTATTTATTTATTTATTTATTTATTATACACAGGTACACTGTAGCTGTTTTTCAGACACACCAGAAAGAGGGCATCCAATCTCATTATTGATGGTTGTGAACCACTGTGTAGTTGCTGGGATTTGAACTCAGAACCTCCGGAAGAGCAGTTGGTGCATCTCGCCAGCTCTTGCTCTGGCCCCACTCACTGTTGCTGTCTTCAGACACACCAGAAGAGGGCGTCAGATCTCATTATGGAAGGTTGTGAGCCACCATGTGGGTGCTGGGATTTGAACTCAGGACCTCAGGAAGAGCAGTCAGTGCTCTTAACCGCTAAGCCATCCCGCCAGCCCTGCAGCACTTCTTCATAGTCTTGGTGCTGAACTCCTAACATTGGCATTCTGCGCATGACAGGATCCTTGAAGCCACTCACTAAATGCTTTGAATGTTGCCTGGAACATCTCAGCTAAGGTTAGAGACCATGCTATGACATGGACCATGGTGTTTTTACTGTACATATAAAGTTTTCTTTTCTTGTGGGAATGCAATGGTTTAATTATGAAAAACAAACTATTTCCCTGTTTTTCTACCTTCATTCCTCGGTATATATCAAATTCATGTGTCTTTGTGTTGGATTATGTTCAAATGTTTGGTTTTAAAACTTGCTGTTTGAGTTGCTGGCTTGAGTTTCAGAAGCAATATTTAAAGAATTTTGGCTTGAGATTAGGACAGAATTTCCAACAATTTCTCAAATGAAATGAAACATACTTCTGCCATCTTGTACTATGTATTTCTGTGAAAGGCAATTCTTCACATTGACAATGACAAAATCAAAGTATTGGCCAACTCCATAAACAGTGAAGATGCCCTGTGTCCTGGGGTATTGATGTTTGGTCAATGGTTAATTCTTTTTTGTAAAATAAGGACATATTAGCATATGCATTTGTTTTTATCTTTAATAAATAGTTAAGTTACATGTATACCAAAGCATTGTTTTAAAACAATTTGATATCAGTAAATGTTTGGTTTATATACCTACTTTGCATACTTACATACCTAGGGTCATATAAAAATTACTCAGGCAAAAACAGGGAGTGGAGAGCTGTTAGAAGTCCTGCCCTGAAGGACCTAGGAGATCCAGCCTTGATAGTTCAGGCTGCCACTACCGGACTCGAGGGGTCAGGAATGGCAGGAGTGGATGGGGGGTGGGAGGCTCCGCACCTCCTCTTCTGTGGAATTTGCCTGTCCTGCCTCAGGGTTCCTCTTGGTCCTCCAGGGACCAAGTTCTTCAAGCATCGTCAGAACATTGTAAGCTTTCTTAGATAAGGCTGCTGTAACAAACTACTCCAGGCTATGCAGCTTATAGACAACAGAAATATATTCACAGCCCTAAAGGTGGAGATGTCCAATAGCAAAGCACCTGCAGACTCGAGGTCTGAGGAGGGTGAGTCTCCTGGCTTGCAGAGAGCGGCATCTCACTCTGTTCCACACAGTAGAAAGCATGAGGGGTGTGCTTATATAGGTTCTGCTCTGAGGCCCTGACTACCTCCTAAAGGCTGTGAATATGTGTGGAAGAGAGAGACAGAGACAGGGCCAGATAGAGCTCAAGTCAGAGAGAGAGAGAGAGAGAGAGAGAGAGAGAGAGAAGAAGAAGAAGGAGGAGGAGGAGGAGGAGGAGGAGGAAGGGAGAAGGGAGAAGGGAGAAGGGAGAAGGGAGAAGGGAGAAGGGAGAAGGGAGAAGGGAGAAGGGAGAAGGGAGAAGGGAGAAGGGAGAAGGGAGAAGGTAAGAGAATAACATAATAGAAACATCTAGGCCATACCAAGCAACAGGCTTAAGACCTTGGACTCAATCAGGCCCCAGACCTTGTACCTGCCCAAGCCGGGAGTCAGGCAGCAGGACTGCATGAGCTGCAGGTACCGTAGATCCAGTCCTGCCCTGATGCTGAGGCCACTGGGACTTGGCATTACCAGCTCCATGATCTTGGGCGGAGCACTGGCCTCCTGAAACTGAGATCAGGGGTGGATCGCTCCTTCCTTTCCCTACCTCTTTTTTTCACTGTATTTTGTGAAGTATTTGCACCATGAGAGTAACGCGCACCCTCACTCCCATCCCTGCCCCGCCAAGGTCTCCACGTTACCTCTCTTGTTCTGCATCTCCCCTGAGAGGAACATGAGCACAGAGCTACGCCTGAGGTTCCCTGTGAGCTCTCGCCGGAGTCCCCCCCACACACACACACCCTCTCCCTCTCCACAGACCCTGGCATCCTGAATCCATTTTTCTCATTGTCCTGTTCTTGAAGCACATTTGTTGTTGGGTTGGTATGGCTGTAATCTTTGCACAGATAATACTGAGCCATGCATCAGGCTGACCACCCCCACCATTCTGAGTGGCATCTATAGCGGTGACTATGATTCTGGTTCAGGTAGTTTAACTAGAACATGAAAGACACACCCTCCACTACTGAGCCACAGACCAGGCCCTGACTCCTTAGTCTTATGAACTACCTAGCATTGCATAGTGTGAGTCTTGCACCGGTTATTTAACCATATTCTTGTTAGTGGACCTTTGGGTTTTCGACACCACAGAGAGCACTTTGGTAAGAACCTGCCTCATAGCCGGGCGGTGGTGGTGCATGCCTGTAATCCCAGCACTTGGGAGACAGAGGCAGGTGGATCTCATGAGTTCGAGGCCAGCCTGGTCTACAGAGTGAGTTCCAGGACAGCCAGGGCTACACAGAGAAACCCTGTCTCAAAAAACAAAACAAAACAAAACAAAACAAAACAAAACAAAACAAAACAAAACAAAAAAAAAAAGAACCTGCCTCACTGTGCCCCTGTGAGAGAACTTGTTTTGAATATAGCCTTTGAATAGAACTGCTAGAGTTTGGCCACCTATTGCTGTGTAGCTTTCAACACACAATTGTGTAGTTTACAACAACATAAATCTACTACGGTTCCTGTGGGAGGTTCTGTCTCCTGAGGTGCTGGACAAGACAGCTGAAAGGTCCTATGGCTCTGCCTGGCTATCTGGGACTTCCTTGCAGCTTGGCGTCACGGAGGAGCACTCCAGACAGGTGGAAGCTTCGGGTCTCTTGGTCTGGGCTGGAAGGTTACGCAGCTCTGGTCCCATCAATTCTTTCAGTCAAAACAAACGATTCAGGGGAAGCTCAGCTGTGTACAGTTCCTAGATAGAGATCAGCTTCCGGTGTCTTTATCATTTGCCTTTTTTTTTTTTTGAGATTTTTTTTTTACTTATGTGTCTTTTTCTGGAGGGTGGGGATGTTTGTGGAGGCTGGAAGATGGGAACAGATCCCCTGGGGCTGGAGTTCAGCCCCTTTTTGAACCAAATTGACAATGTTTCAGTTCAGTGAGAAATCCCCCCTGCCTTGAAGATTTGATTCCTCTCAGTTTGGTTAGACTGACTGGCCAGAAAGCCTCCAGATCCCATCTCTGCCTCCCCAACACTGTGATGACAGACATGTCGCCAGGATGGGCAATTTTTTTTTTTCTTTGAACTGAACTGAACTCAGGTCTGTCTTGCTGGTTGCTTAGAAAGTACTTACCTGGCTGTGTACTGAGCAATCTCCTTACCACACCTGGGCAGCTTTTAAATTCATACTTCTGGTATCTGAAATCCAAATACAAGCACATGTCTAAATATACAAGGGTCCTCTCTTACTTGGTGGTGTTGGGTTATGAAAAATTGTGTCGACTCGATAGGTGTGAGGCAGTATCACAGCGTTGTATAAAATTTCCATTTCCGAGTAAAGTTAAGACCCTGTTGCTGCCATTCGTTGGGCCATTTCCTCCACTGTTTGCATCTTAAAGTCTTTACCCATATTTACTATTAGTTTTAAAGACAATATTACTTTTTTTGGTGTTTTTTTTTGTGTTTTTTTTTGTTTTGTTTTTTTTTTTATTTTTCGAGACAGGGTTTCTCTGTATAGCCCTGGCTGTCCTGGAACTCACTCTGTAGACCAGGCTAGCCTCGAACTCAGAAATCTGTCTGCCTCTGCCTCCCAGAGTGCTGGGATTACAGGTGTGCCCCACCACCGCCTGGCTCGACAGTATTACTTTTAATTACATCTCTGTGTGAGTGTGTACACATAAGTGCAGTTGTCACTGAAGCCGGAGGCATCGGATCTCCTGGAGCTGAAGTTGGAGGCAGTTGCAAGCTTCCTGACTCAGATGCTGGGACCCGAACTCAGGTCCTCCGCAAGAGCTGCACTCCCTCTTAACCGCTGAGCCCTCTTTACCCATTTCTAAGCTTGTTCATTCATATGACTTTGTAGGAGGGATTTTTGATATATTCTAGGTACTTCTTTCATGTGCTCTAAATACTTCTCTAAAGAAGGCTGGGAAGTACAGGTGGTGGAGCACGCCTTTAATCCCAGCACTCAGGAGGCAGAGGCAGGCAGATCTCTGTGAGTTAGAGGCCAGCCTGGTCTAAGTTTCAGGACATCCAAGGCTAGACAGTGAAATGTGTCTAGAAAACATATAAAAACCAACAACCCACAAACAAAAGAGCTGGGAAGTTCAGACAGCCAAAGCAGGGAAGTTGGGAAAGTAGGTCATGACTGACATCTGGCCAAGTATGTACCAGAGGTTCCCGGGAGGGAGAGGCGGGGAGAGGGGAGAGGGTCAAACTGCTGTAAGGTTTGTAATGCAGACTATGAGCTCAGTGTGCAAGGTGCTCACAGCCCAGCAGCCTGTTAGACTGTGCAAAGGGCAAAGGTCTGCGGGAGTGTGTTCTGGCTCGCACAGTCCTGCTTGCCGAGTGGAGTGGCTCGGGGTCATGTTGCAATGCTGCCTGCTAGGTGACCCAAATCAGCCCTGCAGGGCTGAGGGAGGAGGAGGAGGTACTGAGTAAACAGCCACTCCTGCCACTTGAGGTGGCTTGTTTCTGGCTCTCCACATGCCAGTTAGAGCCTCAAGGGGCCTGTAATTGAAGGCACTTCAGCATGTAATTCTGAGTCTCCGCTCCCAGGCTTGGCTGGACTGTGGGCAGTGAGACTATCGCTGAGTGCCTCATCAGGAGTCCCGGCATGAGATGGGCAGGCAGGCTCTGAGCTGCTGGGCAGGGAATGGGCAGGCGGTGGAGCCAGAAGTAAGAGCAGCACTGGTTGCCTCGGCTTCTTCTGGCCCCGGACAGCAGCATGCACACCACCATACGGCCTAAGGGACAGGAACAAGGCAGGTGGCTCCAGGACTGGAGGTGACAATCCTACTTTAAGATGTGAATAAAATGTTATATATAAATGTTCTCACTGTAGTTTCAATCAGACAGTTTCAACTTACATGTATGTATGTATGTGTGTGTGTGTTTGTTTGTTTGTTTGTTTATTTATTTATTTATTTATTTTTGGTTTGGCACATGCCACGGCTCTCCTGTAAAGCTCAGAGGACAAACTATAAGAGACAGCTCTCTTCTTCCACCATGTTGTTTCCAGGGATCAAACTCAGGCTGCCAGACTTAGCAACAACCATCTTTATCTACAAGCTATCTTGTAAAGCCACCCTTCAGGTAATTTTTAAAGCTATCTAATGGTGGAGGGCCTATTTAATTATGGCACATCTGTAAAGTGGGGTGTCTTAAAGCTATATGAAACTCAGTGGAGACAGTTTACTGTTCACGGACTGCTGTGCTCCTCCCCTATGTTAGGGTTTCTATTGCTGAGAAGAGATACCATGACCAAGGCAATTCTTATAAGGGACAACATTTAATTGGGGTTAGCTTACAGGTTCAGAAGTTCAGTCCATTATCATCATGGCACAAAGCATGGCAGCGTGCAGACAGACATGGTGTTGGAGGAGCAGAGTTCTACATCTGGATCTGAAGGCAGTCAGGAGAAGACTGGCTTCCAGACAGCAAGAAGAAGGGTCTCAAAGCCCACCTCCACAGTGACACACTTCCTCCAACAAGGCCACACCTACTGCAACAAGCTCATACCTCCTAATAGTGCCACTCCCTGGGCCAAGCATATTCAAATCACCACATTCTAGTCCCTGGCCCCCATAGGCTAGTTCAAACATATGCATCTAAGGGGGGGGCATACCTAGCCATAGCATAATGCAAAATATATTTATTCCAACTTCAAAAGTCCCATAGTATATAATAGTCTCAATAATGTTAGAAGACAAAGTGCAAAGTCTCTTCTGAGACTCATCTAATCACTTAACTATAATTCCCTATAAAATCAAAATCAAAAAGCAGATCACATATTACAATATTACAGGATATATATTACTATTGTAAAATGTCATAGTGAAGAAATACCAAACCAAAGCAAGACCAAAATCAGCTGGGCAGACTCCAAACTCCTTGTCTCCATGTTTGATGTTAAAGTGCTCTTCAGATCTCCAGCTCCTTTTGTCCTTGTTGGCTGCTGTCGGCAGATCTGGCGTTCAGCAGCAACAAACTGTTCCCTTGGGCTGTTTCCACTTCCTGTTATCAGCTTTTCTTACCAGGTATCCCACAGCTCTGGCATCTCTAACATCTGGGGGTATCCAAGGCAACTTCAACTTCACAGTTACTTGTAACAATGTCTGGGATCAACACATGATCTTCTGGGCTCCTCCAAAGGGCTTGGGTCACATCTCCAGCTCTGACCTCTGTAGCACTCCAAGGCCAAAGCAGTCCTTGGAGTGCTACTGAAGACAGCTCCACTCCATTGCTGCTGCTGTTCTTGGTGATCATCCCATGGTACTGACATCTCTAGTTTACTGGGGTCTTCCGCTGCAACTAGGCTTTATCAATAGTCTCTCATGGGCTTCATGGTGCCAAGGCCTTAAGTCCTGGTCTATCAACTGCAACTCCAGCTGTACCTTCACCAGTGGTCTTCCCCAACCTCTCACTGTGCCAAGTCTCAGCTGCTCTCCATGAGTCCCTCATGCCTTCAAAACCAGTTCAACTTGGGTGATTCTTACATGTCCAATCCTGCTTGGCTGTGTAAGGGATGGAATGATATGGCCCCCACCTCCGGAACAGAGCCAGCAAGGCATGGGCCTCCACCGATGTTGATGGTCATTGCTGTTGGCATAAGGCTTGTGTGTATAATCATACACGTTTTCATGTTCTTCCTTCGAGGAATGTCCTCTCTGCCAAGCCTAATGACTCCATGATAATCAGAGACAGCACAAGCCCACGAGTCGAGGGTATGGCTAATGTCTCAACAAAATGGTAAATGCTGAGAGTTTCAGGATAGCCCTCAAGGCTGTGGGAAAGAACTCTAAAAACATGAGTTAAAAAATATATAACTTTTCATCTATGCAAAATATAAGGATGTAATATGAGTTGAATAAGGAGCTTTGCAGATCTGAGAGAGCAGAGGCAGCTGCTCTGTGAGCCAGCTTGTCAGAAAGATACAAATGCAACAGATACAAAGGTAGGCAGGTTCCTGAGCCCCAGATCAGCCTGGAACAAAGCTAATTTAGGTCCAGCTGTGGTTGGAATGGTAACCTCAGGACAGGATCCCATCCAGCCAAGTCTGCAAAGGCAGGCAGATCTCTGAATTCTTTTGCAATGTTTAAAAAAAAAAAATGTACTTGCTGTCCTTTTCCTAAGAGTCAAGGGGCTAAGGTCATGGAATGCTGATTCATGGAAAGGTTAAGAGAGAACCTGGCGTAAATGACTGAATTGATAGGTAAACAGAAGACTAGGCCTTTGGTCTGCATGAGATGAGCTAACAGCAGTTCTTTTTTAGAATTTTTTTCTAGTAAGAGCTGAGCTGTCGAGATTTCTAGAGAGTGAACATAGCTCTTTTAGAATATTTCATAGCTCTTTTAGACTTATTTCTAAAAGGATTTCTGACCTTGATTGGAAATCCCAAGATTTACTTAGAGAGCTAACACAGCTCTTTTAGAATGTTTTCTGGCTTTCTGATTTTGATCAGAAAACCCAGGAATTACTTTTAGAATTTTTTTCTAACAGGATTTCTGACTGAGTTGGAAAATCCAAGAAATTTTATAGCAGTTTTTCTGACTTTGGTTGGAAAATCCATGAGCTATCCAGAGAGCTTTTAGAAACCCTTTTCTAGCAAGAGAGAACTGTCTGCAGACAACAGAGCCAAAGCTATCTATATAGTCTAGGGAGCCATCTCAGGCAGAACACAGGCCATCAGCTTGGACCCATGATTTGACTTTGAGTTATTTGTTTTGCTGCTCCCAGAATACCCCTTCTCTCAGGAGCTCCTTTCCAAGCCGAGGCTAGTCCTTGGCACTTACATCTTTCCAAATCCAGCTGCAGCATGAGTTACAACCTTGGCTCTCTCTGGAAAGCAGTTTCTTTGTGCTCTCAGAAAACACTTCCTAAAAGATGTCAGCAAAGTGATGCTGGTTCCCTCTTCATCACTGCTAATTTCTTAGTCCCAGTTAACTAGAACCAATTGTCCCAGTAGTCCCTTTTAATCTTGACCCTAAAGCCAGAGCCACTTGGCCAAAGCTGGCAAGTTCTACTGCTGGCTGGGTCTGGAACATCCCACCCCCACCCCCTGCCTTTTCTATTACACCATCACCAGCTTTGTGTTTTCCATATCCTTCACTGCCTAAGCACGGCACAGTAGACTGACCTTGAACACAGAGATCTGCATACCCCTGTCTCCTGAGTGCTGGAATTAGAGTCATGCACCACCATGCCTGGACTTTAGCTTTTTTTTCCCCCTGGAACTTGCTCTGTATCAGGCTGGCCTTGAACTCAGAGATCTGCTTGCCTCTGTCTCCTGGGATTAAAGGCATGTGCCACCATGCCTAGACCTAAGCTTTTCATGTAGATCTTAATCAAGTTGAAAACCAAGAATAGTCATCATAATCCATCCCTTCTCAACTTGACACGTAATCATTTCTCCTTATGTCCAAGTGAAAACAATAATCAGGTCCTAATAATGCATAACATGGTATAACTCTCCCTCATACAACTGCAAATGATTGAGTCTAGCTGGGTGGGATCTAGCCCCAAGGTCACCAACTCTCTTAATTCCATTTAATATCCTTGAACACAGGATTTAGCTTCATTCTACTTCCTGTATCCCTATACTCTTTGAACCATGCATTTTGTATTTTTCCTTTCTAAGCCTGCTATGCTTGATCAAAACGCTCCTCATGAGAGTAAGCCAGAGGACAAGATCTATACTGGGCTTTTTTAAGACTTCCTTTGTCAATGCAATTAATATAAATCTCTTTACTTTAGCCTCAGGCAACTCTCCAGACAAGGTCAAAAAGCAGCAACATTCTTCACCAAAACATCATATTCAAATCACCCTCAGCCTCAACCTCTTCTACATTCCTACTAGGATGGCCCATTAAGTCCCAGTTTTAACAAAAAAAAAAAAAAAAAAAAAAAGGCATTCCATGGCTTCCCAAATCCAAAGTCCCAAAGTCCACATTCCTCTAAACAAAAAAACATGGTCAGGCCTAGCACTATAATACCCGAGTCCCTGGTACCAACTTCTGTCTTAGTTAGGGTTTCCATTACTGAGAAGAGACACTATGACCAAGGCAATTTTTATAAGGGACATTTAATTGGGTCTGGTTGACAGATTCAGAGGTTCAGTCCATTATCATGGCAGGAAGTATGGCAGCATCCAGGCAGACATGGTGTTGGAGAAGAAGCCAAGAGTCATACAACTTGATCTGAAGGCAGCCAGGAGAGGACTGGCTTCCAGGCAGTTAGGAGGAGGGTCTCAGAACACACAAAGTGACATACTTCCTCCAATGAGACCACACCTACTCCAACAAGGCCACACCTCTTAATAGTGTCACTCCCTGGGCCAAGCATATTCAAACCACCACATTCCCTAAATGTAAAACCCACTTTACACACACACACACATACACACACACACACACACACACACACACACAAATGTACTTTAGTAAGATGATCCTCTCAAGCTAGTTGTAGTGACAGGCACCTGTAATCACAATACTTGGGAGGCAGAGGCAGGAAGATTAAGAGTTCGAAGATAACCTAAGCTATATAGTAAGATTATACACACCTCCCCCACCCAAAAGAAGCCAGATGACACAGCTGTATCTCCAGTACCTGGGCAGAACAGAAGTTACTACATAGTAAGCCTTTGTCTTTTTAATTTTGTTAATCTGATCACTATTAGTAGAAAATAGCATCAAATGCTTTTAATCCATACATGTCTATTACTAAAAGTTACTCAGAGGAAAAATAGCCATAACTAAACTATGTGTCGTTAAAGCCATCTTAATATTATCATCCAGACACTTTCTGTGTACATGGAAGCCAGAGGTCAGTGTCGGGTGTCTCCTCCAACCCCTCTACTTTACTTTATTCTTTTTTTTTTTTTTAATTTTTATTTTCTATGTTCTATGTTTACATTCAAAAGGCTTTCCCCTTTCCCAGTTCCCACCCACCATAGTTCCCATAGTTCCTCTCCCCCCCCCAACTGTTCCCCAATCATTCCCCCTCCCCCCTCGGTTTCTTTACTAAACTGGATGCAATCTTTACAGGCCCAGGGTCCTCTCCTTTCTTCTTCTTGGGAATCGTTTGATTTGCTATTTGTGTCTTGAGTATTTAGTGCTTCTGGGCTCATTAATATCCACTTATCAGTGATTGCATTTCATGTGCATTCTTTTGTGATTGGGTTAATTCACTCAGGATGATATTTTCCAGGTCTAACCATTTACCTACAAATTGCATGAATTCATTATTTTTAATTGCTGAGTAGTATTCCATTGTATAAATATACCACATTTTCTGTATCCATTCCTCCTTTGAGGGATATTTGGGCTCCTTCCAATTTCTGGCTATTATAAACAAGGCTGCTATAAACATAGTGGAGCATGTGTCCTTATTGCATGCAGGGGAATCCTCTGGGTATATGCCCAGGAGTGGTATGCCAGGGTCCTCTGGAAGTGACATGCCCAATTTTCTGAGGAACCGCCAAACTGATTTCCAGAGTGGTTTTACCATTTTGCAATCCCACACTTCCCAGAGACCTCAGGCCGTGCACAAAGTCAGCGGGTGGCAGCCAGCTCGTGATCCCGTTGAGCAGCAATCACGCATAACCACCAGTAGAGAAACAACAGGTAAGCCCAGCCTTGCAGGAGATTCAAACACCAGCCAGTGACAACAAGGTCAACTAACACCAGAAATAACCAGATGGCAAAAGGTAAACGAAGGAATGTCACTAACAGAAATCAAGGCAACATGACAGCATCTGAACCCAGTTCGCCAACAACAGGAAGCCCTGGATACCCCAAAACACCAGAAAAACAAGACTTGGATATAAAATCACTGGTCAGGATGCTGGTAGCTGAACACATAGAAAAATCTCGTAAAGAAATAGAGGAGAAAATGGATCAAAAGTTAGAAGCCTTTACAAGGCAAATACAAAAATCACTTCAAGAAATGCAAGAGAAGATGGATCAAAAAGAAGAAGACAATAAGGAAGAAAGACAAAAATCACTTAAAGAAATACAGAAGAACGTGGGCCAACAAGTAGAAGCTATGAAAGAGGAAACACAAAAATCTATTAAAGAAATACATGAAAACACAATCAAGCAAGCGAAAGATCTGAGCACATCCATCCAGGTACTAAAAACAGAAGTAGAAACAACTAAGAAATCGCAGAGGGAGACAACATTGGAGATAGAAAACCTTGGGAAGAAATCAGGGGCCATAGATGAAAATATCAACAATAGAATACAAGAGATAGAAGACAGAATATCAGAAGCCGAAGATACCATAGGAACCATTGATTCAACAGTCAAAGAAAATACTAAATGCAAAAAGGCTGTAACCCAAAACATCCAGGAAATCCAGGACACAATGAGAAGACCAAACCTAAGGATCATAGGTATAGACGAGAATGAAGATGTACAAGTTAAAGGGCCAGCAAATATCTTCTACAAAATTATGGAAGAAAACTTCCCCAACCTAAAGAGAGAGATGCCCATGAATATACAAGAAGCCTATAGAACCCCAAACAGACTGGACCAGAACAGAAATATATCCCGTCACATAATAATCAAAACTCCAAATGTACTAAACAAAGAAAGAATATTAAAGGCAGCAAGAGAAAAAGGCCAAGTAACTTATAAAGGAAGACCTATCAGAATAACACCAGACTTCTCACCTGAGACCATGAAAGCTAGAAGATCCTGGGCAGATATAATGCAAACTCTAAGAGAACACAAACTTCAGGCAAAACTACTTTACCCAGCAAAGCTCTCAATCGCCATAGATGGAGACATCAAGGTATTCCATGACAAAACCAAATTTGCACGATATCTTTCCACAAATCCAGCCCTACAAAGGATAATAGGGGGAAAACACCAAGACAAGGACGGAAACTACACCCGGGAAGAAACAAGATAGAAACCTCCTCTCATCAAACCTAAAAGAAGGTAACCTCTCGAATATAAAAAAATAAATAAAATAAATAAATATAATTTCAAAAATGTCTGGAGGAAATAATTACTATTCCTTAATATCTCTTAACATCACTGGACTCAATTCCCCAATAAAAAGACATAGATTAACAGACTGGATACAGAAACAGGACCCTACATTTTGCTGCATACAGGAAACCCATCTCAGTGTTAAAGACAAACACTGCCTTAGAGTAAAAGGCTGGAAGACAATTTTACAAGCAAATGGTCTCAGGAAACAAGCTGGAGTAGCCATTCTAATATCAGATAAAATTGACTTCCAACCTAAAATCATCAAAAGAGACTCAGAAGGTCACTTCTTGCTGGCCAAAGGGAAAATCCACCAAGAAGAGCTCTCAATACTGAACATCTATGCTCCAAATGCAAGGGCACCCTCATTCGTAAAAGAAACCTTACTAAAGCTTAAAGCACACATTACACCTAACACAATAATTGTGGGTGACTTCAACACTCCACTCTCCTCAATGGACAGATCAGGAAAGCAGAAACTAAACAGGGACACAGTGAAACTAATTGAAACTCTGGACCAACTGGATTTAACAGATATATATAGAACATTTCATCCTAAAGCTAAAGAATATACCTTTTTCTCAGCTCCACATGGTACCTTCTCCAAAATAGACCATATAATTGGTCACAAGACAGATGTCAACAAATACAAGAAGATCGAGCTAATCCCATGCCTCCTATCAGATCACCAGGGAGTAAGAGTGGTCTTCAATAACAACAAAAACAACAGAAAGCCCACATACACATGGAAATTGAACAATACTCTACTCAATGACACCTTGGTCAAGGAAGAAATAAAAAAAGAAATCAAAGACTTTTTAGAATTCAATGAAAATGAAGGTACAACCTACTTTACTTTATTCTTTGAGACAGAGCCTCTTACTGATGCTGTAGATTGTCAGTAAGCAGCTAGAGGGGCTGACAGTGAGCCCTGAGGATCCTCCTCCCCAGTGCTAGGGTTTCAGGCATGTGGTATTGTCCTAGCTTCTGCGTGGGTGACAGGAATGCAACTCAGTCCCTCACCTTCATGGGGCAAGCACTTTCCCAGTCAAGCCATCTCCCCAGGCCCCTTTTCTGCACCTTTCTTTTTTATGTTCTTCATCTTTGCCTTAAGGATGAAAATATATAGAAAGCATTTACCACAGGGAACCAGAGAGCCGGCTCAGTTAGGAATACCGCTGCTCTCCCTGAGGACCTGGGTTTGGCTCCCAGCACTGGCTCAGAGGCTCACCATCATCTGTGCCTCCAGATGTGGGGGATCCCATAGCCTTCTGGCCTTCGTAGACACTGCACAAGCGTGATGCACAGACAGATGGGTAGGCAACCATTCCCAATAAAAATAAACCTTTTTAAAAATGTATTTGCAACATGCTGGTTGAGAACACAATACAGACATACAAAAGTCTTTATTTCTGATTCTTAGTTTGTGTGTGTAGGATGCATTTTTTTAAAAAAGTAAACAGTTGTACGCAGCAGTGACTGTGACAGAATCATGCAATCTGAACAAAATCATGCAATCTACACTTTGAGGCAATCCTCTGTACCAACTTATGGCCTCCCAAGATTAAATACTAACCATTATTGTACTGGCAAATGACATTTTAATAACTACTCCACAAAAAGTTTATCTTCTGAAAACTATATTAGTCTCTCCTATATGTTTTTAAACAGACATTAAACAATGTTTTGAAATTTTTTTCCATACAAATATAACTTGTTTATTTTTTTTTTAATCAGAGTCCAGTCCCAAGCTGGACTCGATCTTCTGTTATTCCTGCTTCCAAAGCACTGGTGTGATAGGTATGTACTACCATGTCTGATGTGTATAGTGCTAGGGAGGTAACCTAGGGCGTTGGCCATCCTAGGTAAGCTTTGTACCAACTGAGTTCATCCCTCGACCCTTGCCTGACATCATCGCAAGTCATCAGGACAATGTTTCTAATCTGGAAATAATGACCCTTAAGGGGACTAGACACCTGGATTCTCATGTTTTCCTCTGAGAATTTCTTTCCTCCCTGTCAACAGAATAGAAAATGAGCCGGTCCTTTGTTCCCTTAACAGGAGAGAAAGTCCCAGCATGTACAGGATAACCAGATGTCTCCAGGGACAAACTGGCCACCGGTCTGCAGCCTACACGGAAAGTCCCCTTGCACCATGAGGAAGAGATTTCTTAATACAAACAAAACATCCTCATGACTAAAAGGCCCCAGACCCCACCAACCATACAGTCAAATGCCTGCTCTTGGCTCTGCCCTTTCAATTAAGACTTGCACCTGAGAGCATTCTCATTGGCTAATGCTTCCTGCACATCTGCCCTCAGTCGTCTCTACCATCAGCCTGAGTTAGTTGATAGTGTCCTGGGTCAGAAACTGTGTATATTTGCAAGAGGAAACCCACCAGTGTATTCCTTTGTGTTTTTCTCTCTTTGTTACTTTAATTAAAATCATTGTTACCGTTACTGTGGGCACACTAATAAAATGTGGGTCCAGAAACATAGATACCCCAGCATGCGCGTGGAGGTCAGAGGACAGCTTTCAGGAGCTGCTGCTTTCCTTTCTCCATAGTAACCAGGGAAGGGACACAGGTAGACTGGTGAGTACAGCAAGTGCTTTACCTGCTGAGCCTCCTGACCAGACACGAGGCTTAGAAGGCCCTGCCCTAACTGGGGAAATTAGCAAGTATTTTTTAAATTGCCAGCTGATTCTATTGTAGGTCGACTACTTCCTCCTAGAGGTATGTAGGGAAACTTTGCTTTTTTTTTTTTTCTATAGTCCTCAGTCATTTGGCTGCCTTGTAAATTACAGTAACATAAGACAGATGTGCACAGAGAAAGCATTTCGGTTACACGTATACTCAATAGGAGAACTGCAGAAACACAGACTCAAAGAACTAGCTGGGCGACTGAAGTTTGAGGTGCTATCTATTCACGAAAGGGAGAGGGGCTTGTGGATGGTCAGGGATGTGGAGACAGGTGTAGGAGGGGGCAATGGAAGGTCTTCTGGTGAATAATATTGTCCTGTTAAGCAAATAGAAGTGTCATGTGATGAGGATCAGATAAATTTATTAATGAAAGTTTTCATTACAAACATGAATTTCCCCTACACAAAGGCAAATGAAGGCTTTCTTTTAGATGGAGGAGGAAAACAAGAACTTTCTGACTTTGTTCTTGGTTTCTTTCAGCTAAAACCCAGTCACTATGCCAGAGGGGCATATTTGGAGTGACATTTTCTGGATCCCTTTAGGGACCTGATAATTAAAAAAATAAGCCAAAGAAGTCAACAGTGCAGTGTTAGGAAACGGTGAATGATAAGCAGGAGAGGAGGCAGGGGGCAGGGGCTCTGTCCCACACAGGAAGCATTAAGCTGTCCGCAGAGGTGCAGCTGCGGGACACATGGCCGTGTCCTGGGCATCCTGCTGTGTCCTGCCTTACGGAATGGTTTCTTTGGTGAAGTGCCAGCTCTCCTCCATCCACCTCAGGCCCTCGGGAGCGCCCTAGATGGAAAAGGAGCGAACTTCCCCGGCTGCTTCTGCACCCGCATCCTCTTCTAGACCGCTGATCTGGATCTCTTCTAGGTCTGGTCATGTCTCCATTGTAGCTCCCTCCTCCGTGAGAATTCGCTCCACCTCCCTCCCTACCCTAATGTTAATATGACTGAATGAGCCCTGTTGTGTTATTGATCTGAAGCTTTATTGCATTTTTGAGTTGCTTACCTAAACACCTGCTTTGACTGGTGACCCTAATCATAGCACCTAAAAGTGTTCAGCCTGCTCCCGGTTACCCCCAGTCTTCTTTAGTCAGTCATCTACAAAGATTCTCTGGGCGGCCTGCATATTCCTCTCCGAGATTCAGAGGCGAGCCGCTCAGCGCTTGTTGGCTGCCTCCTCTTGACAGGCTCCACTCTAAACCTTTCCTATTGAGGTTTAACTGGTATCTCAACCCAAGTCTGTGATACAGCATCTCACACCAAGGGCCATGCAGGCAAGAACAAGGACCCACCTTAAGATCTTTCAGTGTGACCCAGAGATCACACCTGAACCCTGGCGATGTGTGCTGCTCGCCAGCATGGACAGCACTGTCGTAGGGGTCAGGGACTGGGGAGATGAGAGACAAAGCAATGGACAGAAATGGTGTGTGTACACGCGGGCGGGCATGCCTATGTGCATGTATGCATTCAAAGCCTCCTCGTGTTGGAGACCATGGCCTCTCTGGCCTGCCAGTTCCTGGTTATGATATGGGAGCTTCATCGGGGGCCTCTCATAGGTTCATGAAAGTGACAGGATGTGGGGATAGGTTTCTGCACACTAGCTCTGAGGGACATGTCAGTTGCCATCTTGACCTTTAATATGTTGATTATTCCTGATCCTTTTTTTCCCCCAAGACAGGGTTTCTCTGTGTAGCCCTGGCTGTCCTGGAACACACTCTGTAGACCAGGCTGGCCTCAAACTCACAGATATCCACTTGCCTCTGCTTCCCTAATGCTGGGTTTAAAAGCATGAGACTGGTCCTTAATACCACCTATTTCCAGACACTGGTTTCCCGGCTTTCTGATCTCCTCCTCCTCCTCCTCCTCCTCCTCCTCCTCCTCCTCCTCCTCCTCTTCCTCTTCCTCCACCGTCATATCAGCCCTGGAATTTACAGCTTCATGCATGCGGAATGAATGCTTGACCACTGAGTTAGAGCCATGATCCTCTTCTCACTTTAGATTTGAGACAGACTCTCACCCAGTTGCCCAGGAATGGCCTTAAACTCACTCTGTAGCCCAGGCAGGCCTTGAACTTGTGATACTCCTGCCTTGGCCTCCAGAATAGCTGGGATTGGAGGTGAGTTCCACCAGGCTTGGCCAGCCTGCTTTCTGAATCAGCAGGGTTGTACCCTGCACAACTCCTCGCTCTCGGAGGCTAGAAGCTAATACCACCCAGAGCGCGCCACTCCCCGTCCCACCATCTCCTCACCCTCCTCAGGTTCGCAGAACAGACCAGCATGTAGATTGTTGTCCACTGATGCTCGGAAGTTCTTACTTATAGTCTACTTAAATAGCTGAGACAGTCTGTTTATACGGTCACACTGGCAACTCCCCCTGTTGTGAGACATTGGGGTGGCTTCTCTGCATGGTGTGTTTCAGGGGCAAGTGAAATTCTGTACTTGAATTCTGTGCCCATGAGGACCAGGAAAGAGGAAAATAGGAAGTGAGGAGAGACAAGGGTCCTGGAGGAGCAGGTGTGGAGAGGGGGTCCTGCCCACAGCCAACGTCCGCTTCCCTCATCTCCAGTCCGAGCCTCAGGCTGGGCTGATGGAGGACTCTGGCTAGCTCTCGGGGCCACAGTCAGATGCCATGGACTGAATCCCTGCTTAGCCTCCGCTTGCTCAGAGCTGCTGTAGGTGAGCTTGTGTCATGTGTTCTCTGCCTGGCAGACAGTTCTGGTGTCCAGTGGTGCCAGCTGCCATGAACTACTGGCTCCCCCCAGGCCCCACACAACGCACCCCTGCTCCTTGTCATGCCCCCTCCCCCAGGGAACAGAGGCACTTGCCCACCATCTCTGAAATGAAGCTATGACACTTGGTTTGTCGTTCCTAGACGACAGTTTCAGAGCCAACCTATGACTCATTACCCTCTTTCCCTCCGCTACAATGTCCAGCCACACTCCAGGTCAAGACTACTTCTGCCACCTGGGTCCCAGGACAAGGTCTAGGGCAGAGCCTCCACCTGCGATGTGCAGGGGCCGACAGCAGGCACAGCAAGCAGGCCTTCTGTCTGAAGCCACTGCAGCTGGGCTGTGCCCTTACTACAGCCTCACCTGCCAACTGATACTAGTTTTGAAGGCAGAGGTCATTGCCCATCTAAACATCAGCAGGCCCCAGATTAATTTCAATTTGTAGCAATTGTCCACCATTCTTCCAGAAAAATGATTGAACTTTGTCAAATTTATAGAAGTCCTCACTCGTACCCCAGCCCAAACCATGCTTGGTATCCCCGGCCCTCTGATCCTTTATTAACAGGTGCTTGCAGTTTGTTGACTTTTTTGAAAAAATCAAGTTGTAAACTTTATTACAAATTAAAAAGAAGTTCTTAAAATCTCAACTTGACCAGATATGAAACAATTTAAAAACCGTTAAAGGTGTATTGAGAAAAACCAGGCCTTTTTTTTTTTCTTAAAAAACACGTTTGTCATTACCAAAAAGAGACATCTTTAGGTAAAAATAATAAAAACCCCATGCTGCATAGATAATGCAGATAGTTCTAATGTTATCTGGTCAACGGGCAAAAAGCAAGCACTTAAGGTCTTCAGCTCCAATCTTTGTTCATTTCTTATTGCTGGAATTTCATATTCATTTCTTCTTGTTGGATGACCAAACCGGATGATGGTAGAGATGGTAAGCCGGCATTTTCTCAGCCCCGCCCTGCTCAGCCTCGGGAGCGGACGGATTCTCAACTGGTGGATTGGCCGCTTTTGTCTCTTTGCAATCTTGTGGTTTAGGGTTCTCTGGGCGTCTGTGTCGGTAATTGAAGCTGCGGCGATACCGACGTTGAGGTGGCTGCTGACCCTGGGTCTCATCTCCTTGATTTTCTTTGTCCTCTTCATTGCCACCCTCTCTAGGCTGTCTTTGGCGAGGAGGGCCCCTGCGGGATCGTGGTCTGTAACCCCGATACATATTCTGTCTCACTGGTCTACCTTGCTCTCCTGCACCCTGGTTGTCAGCACCCTCCATCACTTCTCCTTGCACAGGGGGGTGGAATACTGTGGTCGACGCGCATAGGGTCTCCGCATGTAGTAAGGTGGGAACCTTCGCCTGCGGTAGGGCCGGCGTTGTTGGGCCTGGCCTTCAGGAGCGCTTTCCAATCCCTCATTCTTTTCCCCACTCTCACTATTTTGGTAATTTTGCTGGTAATTGCGTGGAGGACCCCTACGACGTGGATAGTGTCTATAATGGTTACGGTCTGCTGCGTATTCACTGCCTTGAACTGAACTCCACCAGGGCCTGTAACATTTGCTGCCTCCGCACCCTTTTCTCCTTCCACAACATCAAACTCCACAGCCTCTCCATCTCCTACACTGCGAAGGTACTTCCTGGGGTTATTCTTCTTTATGGCAGTCTGGTGTACAAACACGTCTTCCTTGGTGTCATTCCTGTTGATGAAGCGGAATCCGTTCCTTACATTGAACCATTTTACTGTTCCCAAAACCTTCGTTGCGATGACCTTCTTGCCCCGCCAGCGGGCGCCGCTGCCCGTGGAGCTGAGCTTGGTGGCGGCGCTGAGGGCGGCGGCAGGGGCAGGGGCGGCGGGCAGCTGCTGGGTCTCGGCCTCGCTGCTCATGGTTGCGGTGATGGTGACTAGGCCGGTGGCGGTGGGACTCTCAGGGCTCTCTGGGGTCTGCTCTCCGCTCCCGCTACTGATCGAACTCCTGGCCCTCTGATACTATACATGTGTAAAATGGACCCCATTTGGGAAGGCTCCAAGCAAGCCCTGCCCCCTAAAGAAATGCTCCCCTACCTTAATCTGGCTTGGGTACTGCATTAGTGAGGGGTTTCACTGCGGTGAACAGACACCATGACCAAGGCAAGTCTTTATAAAGGACAACATTTAACTGTGGCTGGCTTACAGGTTGAGCAGTTCAGTTCATTATCATCAAGGTGGGAGCATGGCAGCATCCAGGCAGGCACGGTACAAGCTTACATCTTCATCTGAAGGATGCTGTCTTAGTTAGGGTTTTACTGCGGTGAACAGACACCATGACCAATGCAAGTTTTATAAAAGACAACATTTAATTGGGGTTGGCTTACAGGCTCAGAGGTTCAGTCCATTGTCATCAAGGCAGAAACATGGCAGCATCCAGGCAGGCATGGTACAGGAGGAGCTGAGAGTTCTACATCTTCATCTGAAGGCTGCTAGTAGAAGACTGACTCCCAGGCAGCCAGGGTGAGGGTTTTAAGCCCACACCCACAGTGACACACCTTCTCCAACAAGGCCACACCTCCTAATAGGGTCACTTCTTGGGCCAATCATATACAAACCATCACAGATGCTAATAGATGACTGACTTCCAGGCAGCTCGGATGAGGGTCTTAAGCCCACACTAACAGTGACACACCTACTCCAAAAGGCCACGCCTCCTAATAGTGCCACACCCTGGGCCAAGCATATTCAAACCATCACAGGTACTATTCCACGGCATTCGTTGATTCCCTTTACAAAACTGCTCATCTGGGGCCCAATGAATGGGATGACCCAGTGGGACCAAGACCCTCCCCACCAAGCCTGACAGGCAGAGTCCAATTTCTGGGACCCACATGGTGGAAGGAGAGCCTCGACTCCTGCGAGTTATCCTGTGACCTGCATACAAGCATGCCATGGCACACATGTGTGCTCACATCTGTGCACACACACCCATGTGCACACACACATCCATGTGCACATGCACATCCATGTGCATACACACATTCATGTGCACACACACATCCATGTGCACACACACATCCATGTGTACACACACATTCATGTGCACACACACACATCCATGTGCACACACACACATCCATGTGCACAAATGTAATTTCTAAACTCACACTGTTGACACATCTCTGATCACGAGGACTCATTTCTTCGTTCATCTTGGGCTTTAATCCTATCTTTGTGATCGTCATCTTCAGGCTGACAATCATTCTGAAGACAAGCAAAACAAGAGCTAAGCTGTTCTGTCACCATGCCCAGCTCACTGCTCATGCTGTGAGCACATGTGTGATGCTCAAAACAAGACAAAACTGGACTACGCTTAGGGATAGATTCTTAGTGGGTAAAACCAGAAACAACAGACAAGGAAGTGGGAGGCTTGGCTGGAGAGATGGCTCAGTGGTTAAGAGCTCTGACTGCTCTTCCAGAGGTCCTGAGTTCAAATCCCAGCAACCACATGGTGGCTCACAACCATCTGTAATGAGATCTGATGCCTTCTTCCGGTGTGTCTGAAGACAGCGACAGTGTACTTACATATAATATATCTTTAGAAAGGTTCACCTCTCAGCCCCCTCATGGCAGCTCAAACTGTAACTCCAGTCCCAAGAGATCCGATGTTCTCTTCTGGTCTCTGTGGGCACTGAACACATGTGGTGCACAGATATACATGCAGGCAAAATACCCATATACATAAAATAAAGATAAATTAGATAAGGAAATGATTGGCATTGAGACCAGCCACAGGGAGGGATGACAGACAGCTGGCTGGATCTAACTGTTTCTCTTCCTTGATGTTTATGGATGGGGGATGGAGCTAACTCACAGAGACGTGGCTTTCCTCTTTCCTCTTTGCATGTCCATGCTATACTTTAAAAAGACATTTCAAAATGTTATTCTAGGAACTGAGGGTATAGCTAGTTGGTAAAGAGTGTGTTATGTAGGTTTACTGGAAACTAACCAGGAATGGGGAAGAGCCCCATCTTACATTTAAAAAACTTTTTTTTTTTTTATATTGGTCTGCACCACATTGTGGGAATCCTCTACCTGCTCCCTGTGGCTATACCTGACCCATCATCTAAATGTGCCAAATATATTTATCCATCCCGTTCCTGGGGCCACTGGGGTTGTTTTTAGCTTGGGGACTGTATGGACGATGAGGCCATGAGTGGGCACTGGGTCTCCCCACACACACAGAATTTCCAGGGGGTAGGCACTGGTAATGAAGCCGGGTTCTGTTTAGAATACATGGCGTAGCTGCCTGCTGTGGGCACATCTCTCAGCTCCCTTGCCAGCAGCAGTGGGGACAGCTGTCGCTCTACGTCTTGCTAACACTTGCAATTCTTGCTGTTCCTTCTGTCTTTTCTTCTCCAGTTCCATGTTAGGTCTTTATAGTTCCTAGCTGGCTGTTCGTATGCACCGTTCTATAAAGTGCTTACGAATCTCTTATCCAGATTTCTTTTTGTTTGTGTGCTCTTTTTCCCAATTACCAATTTGAAAGAATTTTAAACAGTATTCTGAACTGTTGTTTTCGAATACTTTCTTTTACATGTTCTTGTCCTTCTCTTCAATAGATGCCTTTTTTGATGTGTGCGTGCATATGTGTGTGTGTGTGTGTGTGTGTGTGTGTGTGAGAGAGAGAGAGAGAGAGATGTGTGTATATATATGTATATATATGTGTGTATATGTGTGTATGTGTCTGTGTATGTATGCATGTATGCATGTGTGTATGTGTATTGTTGTGTGTATATGTGTATATATATGTATTTGTGTGTGTATATGTGTGTCTATATGTATGTGTGCATGTATGTGTGCATATGTGTGTATGTGTATGTATGCATCTGTGTGTGTTGTGTGTATGTGTCTCATTCAGTTATATTATGTTCTAATCTGCTTGAGGGCCATTTTTCTTTTTGAAAGATTTGTTTGGTTATTTACTTATTAAGTGGGTGTACATGTATGTATAAATATGTGTGTGAGTAGGGCAGACATGTGCCATGGCATTCACATGGACATCAGAGGACATGCTCGGGGGAGTCAATCCTCTCCCTCCACCTTGTTTTGAAGCCAGCTCTCTCATGTCTGTGGCTGCAGGTGCTGCATATATTAGTGTCTGGTCAGCTCTCCCTCAGTTTCCCTTCCTATCTCACCACAGGGCCACAGGTGCATGCCTTCACATCGGACTTTTTTTCCCCTCAAGATTTACTTATTTTTAAGTGCTGACAGTTGCCCTGAGGAAAGTCTGTGCACCATGTGTATGTTGGTGCCCATGTGGGTCAAAAAGAAGAGTCAGACCCTAGAACTGGAGTTACAGGGAGGTGTGAGCTGCCTTGGGGTGCTGGGGACTGAGCTGAGGACTTTTGCAAGAGCAGTGAGTGCTGTTAGACACTGAGCCATCTCTCCAGCCCCATCTCTGATGCCAGGCTTGTGCTGCAATCCCTTTACCCACAAAGCCACTTCCTCGGCCCAGAAACTCTTTTCCTAATCAAACAAATCTCTTGATGAGCTGATGGAAGAATTATACAATAAAGTTATAACAAAAAATGGAGA
Organism: Apodemus agrarius; assembly: GCA_964023405.1. Taxonomy (NCBI): domain Eukaryota; kingdom Metazoa; phylum Chordata; class Mammalia; order Rodentia; family Muridae; genus Apodemus; species Apodemus agrarius. Next base: position 65,778,611 of record OZ030015.1, on the reverse strand, counting down.
AGAAGTTTTTGAGGAGATACAGTGAGACTATTAAAAGATCTCTGAAGTCAGGCATAGCGGGACACACCTCAAATTCAAGGCCGCTCTGCTACATAGCCAGTTTGAAGGCAGCCTAGGATATGTGAGATCTGCCACACAAAGATGGCTTCTGACTCCAGGCATGCTGGATCCCAGTGCAGGGAAGACTGAGGCAGGAAAACCACAAATCCAAGGCCAGATGGGGTACAGAGTGAGACGGTCAGAAAAACAAAAGTGTTCTAAGATGTAAAACACTACACAAATTGGAATGTTAGAAACCTACCTTCTGAACTTGATTCGGAAAATCAAATTCATGGCCTAGGAGATGAAACAAAATCAGCTCACAAGCAAAAACACTTGAAGGCCAAAGCTCTTGTGTGCTGCACAGGCTGTGTCTGCTCCCCAGTTTTGGCCAGAGTCCTTAAAAATCAATGAATTCATTGAAAGGTTCCCAAATGACCCCAGTGCACACTTAAACCGCATTCTCTGCTTTGCTTGCTGAAGTATCCTTCTGTGCCGGGCACAGTCCACAGCCCTCATGGGCTGGTTATTAATCCTCAGGTTGGAGCAGCCTCCCTTCCTAGTCTCCACTGAAGTAGTAAATGCTAACCTCAAATGCGGAGAAGGGCCAATGAGATTGTTCAGCTGAGGAAACATTGCCAGTGTAGGTCTGACTGCTCAAGTTTAATCTCTGGAAGGCCTCTGAAAGAAGAGACCCAAGTCCTCAGATCTGCCTCTGACCTCCACATGAACACCATGGCACACATGTATCCCCACACTGCCTTGAAAAATGTAGGGGTACCTGGAGAAATAGCTCTGTGGCTAAAAGAGCTTTTTGCCCTTGTAGAGGTTGTGGCAGTTTAAATGTGCTTGGCCTGTGGGAAGTACTACTAATTGGAGGTGTGGCTTTGTTGGAATAGGTGTGGCCTTGTTGGAGGAAGTGTGTCACTGCTTGTGTGTGTGTGGGGGGGGGGGCTTTGAGGGCTCAAGCTTTGCCTAGTGTGGAAGACTTGGTCTCTCCTAGCTGCAGTCAGATCAAGGTGCAGAACACTGCGTTTCTTCCCCACCACCATGCCTACCTGCACGCTGCCATGCTTCCTGCCTGATGATAATGGACTGAACATCTGAAACTGTAAGAGAGCCCTAATTAAATGTTTACTTTCATAAATGTTACCTTGGTCATGGTGTCGCTCCACAGCAATACAACCCTAAGACAGACGTCATAGAGTTCCGTTTCTTACTGCCTGTTACTCCAGCTCCAGGGATCCAGTGCTCTCTCTTCTGGCCTCCTCAGGCAACGGCACTCATATGCACATATCCACAAAGATACATACATACATACATACATACATACATACATACACACATATACATATACATACATAATTTAAAATAAATATTTTAAAAAAATTTTTTAAAAAAAGGAAGAAAATAGTTGGGACCATTGTGATTGCTACTCCTAAGGCAAATGTGCAAGGGAACTGGGGATTCAACTCAGCCAGTAAAATGTGTGTGCTGTGTAACTGTGAGGACCTGCATTCGATCCCCAGAATCCAATAAAAGACCCAAGGGTAATGGTGCATGGCTGGAAAATCAAGAGGCTTCCTGGGCCTCGCTGGCCGCCTGGGCTGCTGCATCCAGCTCCAGGCCAGTGAGAGACCCTGTCTCAAAGTACAAGGTGGGTGATGACTGAGGACCAAGAGCTGACTCCTGGCATCCATACACATGCACCCCCCCCCACACACACACACGAAGAAAGCAAAAGCGGAAAGGAGTGCTGGAAGGGGATTTACCCTGCAAACAGGAGCTGAGTGTGAACCTGACTTCCCAATTCACACCTCTCTGGGACCCATTAAGTAACCAGTTGGTGTGCTCCTTTGGTGAGGAGGGACATTCAGAAGGGAGAGAGCCTTAGAGCCTCTCTTAGTCAGGGTTTCTCTTCCTGCACAAACATCATGACCAAGAAGCAGGTTGGGGAGAAAAGGGTTTGTTCAGCTTACACTTCCACATTGCTGTTCATCGCCAAAGGAAGTCAGGACTGGAACTCAAGCAGGTCAGGAAGCAGGAGCTGATGCAGAGGCCGTGGAGGGATATTACTGACTGGCTTGTTTCCCCTGGCTTGCTCAGCTTGCTTGCTTTCAGAACCCAGGACTACCAGCCCAGGGATGGCACCACCCACAAGGGGCACTCCCACCCATGATCACTAATTGAGAAAATGCCCCACAGCTGGATCTCATGGAGGCATTTCCCCACCTGAAGCTCCTTTCTCTGTGTCAAGTTGACACACAAAACCAGCCAGTACAGAGCGCAGATGGAGCCAAGCCAGACTTTAACTCCACCTCCTCTGGCTTGTGAGGCATCACACAGCCGCTTCACTCCCTTGGGCCTTGGGTTTATAACCATTTGGGCAAATTGTATTATTATGTTCAAGTATTTCCTGTCTTCCCCCAAGAGGATTGTGCATCCCTACCTCATTACCCTGTCTGGCCTTGTGGCTGATTTAGGCCAATGAGACATGAACAGAGCTGGCACCGGTCAGCTCTGGGCAGAAGCTGTATAGTTTGGGGTACTTCAAGTGGCCAACAGCACACAGAGTCTCCTGCAGTGGGGCCGCACAGACAAGCCTCTAGACTGCTATTGGGTGAAGACTTAACCCATTGAGATGATCCCTTTGCTTTTTTAAATTGTGTTCTGTTTCTGAGACAATGTCTCACTATTTGACCCTGGCTACCCTGGCACTAGATGTGTAGACTATGTTGGCCTCGAACTCACAGAGATTCTTTTTCTGCCTCCCAAGTGTTGGGATTAAAGGTGTGCGCTCTCATGCCGAGAAACTGGGTTTTTGTTTGTCTGTAGTTATTAAATAATAAAATACTAGCTTAGACAGAAGTTTCTTTTTTTTAGCAGTTTCCTTTTTTTTTTTTATACTTTATTTCTCTTATGAAGTTCAGAAGTGGATAACCTTGCACTAGTGTGATATGATGTCACAGAATCATCAGGCACATAGGATCTTGGCTCTGTCGTTTGTAGGGCGTCCTCACAATCCAGAGTACAGGAGCTCAATCCGTGGCATCTGTGTTTCTGTGGATTGGAAGTGGAAGAAAACAAGACTGGCCTTGTGAGTCAAGTATAACACTGGGGGATGCAGAGGGGAGTAAAGGCAACAGAGAAAGAGGAAGAAGAGGAGCATAAAGCCAGTGGACCAAAGCAAATATCCTTTTATAGAACACATGGAAAGTAATGGTATAGACCTTCTCATAGGTGGACTTCTAGTGTCTTCATGGGCCTGGGGCCGGGAAAGGCTGAGACAGGGCCAGGGTTCCCAATTGCCTTCTCGGGAACATGCTGTACAGAACCTGAGGGTCAAGCTGGAGGTTGGTCCTCTGTGTGGAGAGCCCTGACCTTCCAGGCCAGGGCAGAGAGAACAGAGTCAGAGCTAGAAGCTCAATGGCAGGATTGTGCATCCATCAGGGCGGACCCACTAGATGCCAACCATCTAGCAGGAAACAAGAAAAGGCTCCCTGTTTGTCACCTAAGAGCCAGGTCAGGCCTTGGGTTGGTAGTGGCTCTACTCTGTGAGATCTATTTATCAGAGTGAGATTAAAGCAGCAAGCTTTTGAAAGAATGTTTTTACACAGGCACACACATACACACACATACACACACAATACTGTGTGTGTGTGTGTGTGTGTGTGTGTGTGATAGTTGCATGCATGTTAAAGTCAGAGGATAACTTGAGGGAATCAGTTCTTTTTTCCCACCATATGGATCCTGGGGTTGAAACTCAGGTCATCAATCTTGGCAACAAAATACTTTGAGCTACTGAGCCATCTTGCCAGCCCAGAACACGTATTCTTTAAATGTTTGGAAGGTTTCAAAGAGATGTCAGAACTACCTTCACAGACATCTCCACACTACTGTTACCATTCATTCTCTTTTTTTCCTCTCCTATGTTTTTTTAAGAGGCCCCCTCAACTAAAACAACTATATGTCGAAATGTGTGTATGCGTGTGCATGTGTGTGTGTGTGTGTGTGTGTGTGCACACGCGCGCGCGCGCGCGCGCGTGCGTGTGTGCATGTATGCATGTGGGTGAGCATGGGTGTGTATGTATCTATGTATGCTTGTGTATTCACATGAATGTGTGTACATACTCCTGTCTCTTTCACTTGGGTTTTTCATACACCACTGTGATTTGGACACCACCCCCCATCAGTGTGAGAATCAATCTTCACTCTTTTTGGCAGCTTCCTAATACCCCATTATATACTGGACTGGACTTTCTTTAACCAGTCCCTGATTGATGGATGTTGGGTGGCTTTTAGATGTTGCTAGTACAAAGGATGTCATAACCAGTAGCTCTGTGTGTATACCTATTGTACCTTTTGTCATTGTGACTTGGAGGTAGATCCTTAGAAGTAAAATGGCTGGATCAAAGAACAATTATATGTGTGATTATACTTGACCTTATCAGACTCCCTCCAGAGAGGTGCGATTCCATTTCATCTCCCTTACCAACTAACACATGATTGGACCCGCACAGCAATGCCTTTCCCAGTTGCATGCTGTTTGGATGGAAGAATAGGCACATGGAGCATCTAACGCTTAGCCCCAGTCACAGAGCTAGTAGAGGTGGAAGTTAGACCAGCCAATCAACGCGTCCCTCATAGACAGTAAGACGGGAACTGGATGGAGTGTCAAAGACCTCCAATCCCAGCACTTGGGAGGTAGAGGTGGGGTGATCAGAAGGCCCACCTTGGCCATGGTGAGTTTACGACCAACCCGAGCTATATGAGACCCTGTCTTAAAGAGGAAGAAGAGGGGGGGGAGGGAAGGAGAAGAGGAAGAGGAGGGGGAGAATGGTGACAGGTGGAGCCAGGCATGGTGGTGCGCACCTATAATCCCGGTACAGAGGCTAGGGCAGGAGAATCATGAGTTCAAGGTCAGCCTGGGCTGTGAGCAAGACTCTGTCTCAAGGACACATGGCAATGGCTTAAAGGACTCTGTGTCTACATCCTGGGAGAGGAACCAGAGAGACAGAGCCCCTGTCACCAGCATTCCAGCTCAGAAAAACCTGGGTTTCCATCCCAAGGGGCTGTGCCTCAAGGACCTCTGGGGAGTGGCTGTCACACTATCTGGTGGCCCTATGTTAGAGAGAGCTGCCCCTCCGCCACGCGAGGTGTTATCCTGACAGAAGAGAGCTAAAGGCCTGTCTCCTGAAAAATGTGAATGCAAGAGAGAAGTGAAGGCCCTAGCCATGGGGGGAGGTTTGGGCCATCCACAGGTGCTGCTGAGACGGTGGTCAGGAGTGACGGGGGAGGGGGAGTCCCTGTCTCCTCCTAGCTCGGGAAGAGCTGAGGCTGGCTAAGGCCCTCCATCCACATTGCTCCTGTACCACCAGGCCCGTGTGTTGTTTCTAAGCACCTTCAGTGTGGAGAAGTTCCAGTCCCGGGGTACCTGCTAGCACTGTCGCATACACAAGGCCAGCAACCTTTCTTGGGAAATTTTTTTAGTAGACTTCTTCCAAGCCAGGTAGGTGCCATACCTACCTAGGGGATGGCCCCTGGCTATTTTCAACCTCTATCCCTTGAGTTGTGATCTGTGTGTTGACACAGAGGCCAGAGCCCTCTCAACTGCCCCCCCACCCCAGCAGCCACCATCAGTCAATCAAAGTACATCTTGTTCAGTTCAGTCCCAGGCCTTGTGGCCTTAGCCTTGTGACTCAGGCAGCCACTGTCCATTCATCAGACTGGTACGAGGACAGAAACCATTTTCCAACCGGACTAGTCCATCGTGGGTATAAGGGAAAGAGAGTTGGTGACTGAAGCCAGGCGAGGGCACTGGCCTCTTGGTCCTGTGTGGTTCAGGAGTCTATTATCCAAGATGACTTGTGCTCTGACCTAACTGGGCATGAGAGCTTTTGAAAGCTCCAGGAGCTTAGCGTGGCGATAAAGTTGAAGAAGAAATCTGATTCAGGGCTTAGGAACCCGTGTGGTCCTGTGACCTCCAGTGAGTCGGATCTTTAGGGAATGTGAGACTCAGACTGGAAAACCCATGAAACCCAATCAGCTCTGAAGGTGGGAGGCGAGGAGGCACTGGGACTCAAACTCCTGGAGTTTGTACAGAGATTTTTGTTCATCTATCTCCCTGGCGCTTGCCTTTGCTTCTTTCAGTCTCCAGATTATTACATAAATCCATCTCAAGAATGCATAAGAATAATACCGTCCTCAGGCCCGGCTCACACAAGAAAAGGGAACAGCAAGGAGACAAAGTGGAGTGGAGAGAGAAGGATGAAATGAAAAGTATTTGTCTGTTTCGGACGAGCCATTTGCTCTAATGTTCGTTCTCTTGTTTGCTTGTCCTTCTGAGCGCTCAAGGACCTTTTAAGGTGGAATGCTCGCTCGGGAGCTGTTCTCAGGGAGCCCATCAACCTTGGGCAGCTGGAAATGCAAGCACAGAGCGAGAAGCAGAGCCCTGGCAGGACTAAGAGCGGAGCGGGTGTGAGGCAGGAGGCCTGCTTTACATCCAGGGCCCTGCCTGGGTAGGGAGAGACGGGAACTGGAAGGTGCGTGGGGCTGAGGATGTACCCCAGTGGTTCAGTGCCTGCCTAGCATGTATACAGCATTTTTAAAAGATAAGACACAAATATCTCAGCTTATGTCAGATCCCAGCAGGGTTCCCCACACTCACATCAGGCCCCGCAAAGTACTGACAGCACCTCCACTTTATAGGCCAAAAAACTGAGGCACAGAGATATTGCTTTGTCTCTGGCTCTACCCAGGAACATCTCACTCTAGTCTACAAGGAAATCAGCAACTGATCTACTTTCCAAATAACCAAGAAAAGAACCAGGAGTAACAAGCTGGATATGGTGGTACACATATGAGATCTTAGGACTCGGAAGACTGAGGCAGCAGTCTCCATGAGTTCAAGGCCAGACCTTGTCTCAAACAAATATATAAATAGTCTGCTCTGTCAGAACATGGGGATGAGGAAATACTTGGCATCGGAAAATGTGAAAAATCAGAATCTTTTCTCATTCATACATTTTAATGGAGAGAAGTCGCCTCGGGAATTAGAAATAGCAGATTCACCACTGGCATTGAGCTGTCCTTGAGCTAATGCAGAAGCGACTGGACAGCCCAGAACATGAAAGAAACAGATCTGTACTTGAGAGTAGTCCATGACCATGCACCAGAAGCTTCCCCAAAAATGTGCATCCGATGGCCCAGCACCCTTGCTTCTAGGGGTATGCCTTTTTGATATAGATGGAGAGGTAGGTGTCTTAGTTTGGGTTTCACTGCTTTCAAGAGACACCATGACCAAGACAACTCTGATAAAGGACATTTAATTGGGGCTGGCTTACACTCTCAGAGGTTCAGTCCGTTATCATCAAAGCAGGAAGCATAGCAGCATCCAGGCAGACACATGCACTGGAGGAGCTGAGAGCTCTACATCTTGATCCGCAGGTCACCAGAAGGAGGCACTCTCTTTCACATCCATCCGGTTTGTGTTTTTCTAAACTGACAAAGGGGAAGCAGGATTATTTGTGGTAGGCATTTTTTTTAGGGCAGAGAACAAACACTCCCAGATTATTTTTTTCAAGCATGTTTCAGGTAAAAGCCTCTGAAATCCTGAGGCTCCTGGCGGGACTTGACTGTGGGTAGAAGTTCTTCTTGGGTTGAGCCCTCCATCCGGAAGGCATGGAACCCCTCAGGAAGGGTGAGAAGGAGCCAAGCGCTCACCACGCGTGCCCGGAAGCAGCGCCCGCGGCTGGAGGCCGCCTCAGTGGTCTGCTCTCTAAGGGCACTGCCCCAGCTTCCGGGAGAGAAGCAAACCCAGGGCCCAGCGGGTGAGAACTGACTTTGCCCTATGCCTCTGATCTTCTGCAGAACACACATGCGTGTGCTGGGGTGACAGGAAAAAAGAAAGAAGGCCGGACTATTGGGATTATGTGTTTTCTGATTCTTTATGTGGGTGCACACACAAACCACAGCAAGAATGTGGGGGACAGAGGACAACTAGCCGCAGTCAGTTCTCCACGTGGGTCTCAGGGCTTGAACCTCAGCTTGGCAGCAAGCTCCTTTCCTGCTAAGCCAGCCTGCTGGCCCTCGGTTCTTATTTTCACAGCGTGTGTTCATTATACAGAATGGCTGGCTTCGTTACAGGATTTTCATGTGTGCGGACCATGTGCTTCGCTCACACTCCCCCTTTCTATTGTCTATTCTCTTTACTTCTCTATCCCCCAGACCCCTCCCTCCATCCATACCTATATCTACATTCATTCTAGGCTCCACATATAAGAAAGAGGAAACACTTGATGTTTGTCTTTGTGTGTCTGGCCTACTTTATTCCTCTGTTCTTGAGAACTCCGGGTTCTCAGTGCAGTGGGTTTTGGCATATCTCTCAGAACTTGTCCCTGACACTGGACACCTGTGATTTTTTTTGTTTTTGTTTTTGTTTTCTACTTATTTTATGCATATGAGTATGCTGTTGCTGTCTTCAGACACCCCAGAAGAGGACATCAGACCCCATTACAGATGGTTGTGAGCCACCATGTGATTGCTGGGATTTGAACTCAGGACCTCTGGAAGAGCGGTCAGTGCTCTTAACCGCTGAGCCATCTCTCCAGCCCCCGACACCTGTGTCAATACTGCTCTTGCTTCACCCCCAGTTGACTCTAGATAAGTGGTTTGATTTTTTCTGGGCCTTGATTCTGCAGAATCAAGGATCACACTGGTCTGGTCTCCCAGGTGCCTTCCAGGATTTCAGGATTTCCCAGCTTCTGTTGAAATCTGTGTGTATGTTAACATCCCTCTGGTAACTTCTTTCTTCCACTCCAGAAGTCTCACCCCCTGGTCACTGGCATCAAAACCCCTGTCCACACTTGCTCAGGCTCTGCCAGGCGCACTCTCTAGCCAGGTGCCTGGCCCTCAGCAGACTAAGCTCTGTAAACGCCAAGGGTTGATCCTAGGCCCAACACGCCTGCAGCCAGCCCAGGGACCAGGGACCTGCTCTGCACAGGTGGGGGAAGCTTTTGACTCATTTTACTCCAGGAAAGCAGAATCCGAAGAAATGGGCTGTCAACCAGCCAGCAGCCAGCTAGCTAGTGAGGGGTTTTTCCACCCTGATTACCTTGTGTTGAGTTCATGAAAATGATGTCACTGGATACCTTTCCTTGGACAGGCATAAGGTCTCTGGGCCTGAACTCCGGCCCTACCTCAAAGGTTCTCCCTCTCCTTGCTCTGGTCAGCCTCTCCAGGGTGGGACAGCCATGGCGAGGGTAGGAAGGCCAGTCAGTGTCCTATCGTAGCTCCCTCTACCAGTCCGCCAAGCTCAGTCACAGCAGCCCTCACAGGGAAGGCTACACTGTCTGCCTCTGGTTTGTCCCCTCAGCCCCTTCAGACCCCTGCTTCCTTGGGCAGCGTTCGAAACAGTCTCTTGCCTAGAATCCTTGGCGCCAGCTTTGAGTTCAGTATTGCACATTGGCCTGGAGATATGTCCACACTTCAGCACTGTGTGTGTGTGTGTGTGTGTGTGTGTGTGTGTGTGTGTGTGTATCACCTGCCAGAGCAGCTCCATCTTCAGCGTCACCCCCTGAGGACCCCTCTTCTCTATTTACTGTCTTCTTCTCAGTCTCCTTCCCTTGAGGAGCCTTTCAGAGCCAGCCCCAGTCCCATGATGTCCCCTTTGTGGTCTCAACATGTCTGTGCAGAAGAGAATGCATTTGATGCTGGGACTGTCATGTGTGCAAGCTTTGCAAGACCCAAAGGGCCCTGAGGCTGGCAGCTCCCCCAGGAAGAGATGTTATGGGGTTGGGAGGAAGGCTGAGGTGGTGACTGGGGTGGTAGGGTAGCTCCTGGATGAGTGACAATACAGGTAAAAGGCAGGGACCTCTCAGAGAGCTGGGAGAGGCCCTTCTCAGGGAGGTGTCACAACAGTCAGACTACTTTGTGCTAAGCGTCATTCTCTCTGCCACCGTCCCCTGACTTCTCTTCTCCCTGGCTTGGGAACAAGTCTTTGAGTTCTTCAGCAGTCCTTGAAGTTGGCATGTGAGAGCAGGGAGGGGTTCCCTGACCCTTGGTCAGCAGACAGGAATAGGGGACCAGTGGGTGGTACTGTACCCCCATTAGTCACTTCCGTACCTCAGACAGGAAATTGGGACTGAGTCTACCCCACAGAAGACAAAGGAAGACACGCACCTCCTCCCACGTTTTCCTGCTTGAAGAGGTCAGATTTCCAGTTTTCCCAGTGGCTCTTGGATGGCTTCAATTGGACTGCCCCCCCCCCCGTAGGCCTGTTGGAAGTGTCCAGAAGGGCATGCGGAGAAGGTCAAAGCTCTGGGCCTGGCTCCTTGCCTAGCAGCCCCGCTGCAGGCAGAACTCCTCATTTCAGAGAATGAGGGCACCTCCGAGGAGTCCTGGGCAGGGGGTACTCTGCTGAGCTCCCAGTACATGCCGGGCTCGACGTAGGGACTTGAGTGACAGAGGGAGGAGACTCTCCGTCCTAGATCTCAAGAATCTAGCAGAGTGAAAACCAGCCGCAGGCTTAGATAAGGGCTGAGCCAGCTGTGTAGACGGTGTACGAACAGGCCACGGCGTCAAATGAGCAATAGTTAAGGCCATGGCACTTGGTCCCTCACAGCACTCCGCATGCAAGCAGCCTGTGTTCGACATGCTTATCCTTAGGATGTATGTAAACATGTGTCCAAAGTCAGGCAAGACCTTAGGCAAGCGGAACTTCAGTTCTGAGTCAGTTGGGATCTCTGTTTAGGTGGACTTACATTAAAAGGCAGTTGTGAGGGGCCATTGATACAGTTCTGTCAGTAAAACATTTGCCACATAAGTATGATCCCCTGCACCCATATAAAATACTAGCAAGGACGGCACACATTTACAATACCGGCACTGGGGAGGCAGAGACAAACAAATACCCGAGACTCACTAGCTAGCCAGCCCGCCGAGCCTACCCGGTGAGCTTCTGAAGAGCCTGGTCTACATAGTGAGCTCTGGGCCAGCCAGGGCTGTGTGGCGAGACCCCGTCTTAAAGCATGCGAATGCCACCTGTCCCCCCACACTACAGAAGCCTGCATGCACACACAGAAAGGTATTGCAAAACAGAGAGACTTCGTGTGACAGTTCTCAAGCCATTAGGGAGTTTCCTAAGAGCAATTAGTTTGCCTGGATAAAGGCAAGATGTTGGGTAGAACAGGTGACGGGAAGCAACCAGGACCCAATACACAAACAGGGTGAATTCTCTGGGTTATCAGGCACCGGGGGCTAGCTTCACACAGCCTGGGTCAGGGTCTAGAACAATTCTTAACCTGTGGGCTTGACCTCTTTGGGGTCAAATATCCTGCATATCAGGTATTAACATTATGATTCTTAACAGTAGTAAAATTATAGTTATGAAGTAGCGATGAAATTATTTTATGGTTAGGAACTGTATGAAAGGGGGCAGAATCAGGGAGGTTGAGAAGCACTGATCTAGAAGGTCATTGTCCTGCTCACGAACAAGCCACCTAATGTGACTCGTGTGGCCGTACAGGCTCATCGCCCTGGCCTGACTAACTCTGCCCTTCTGGCATGGAAAAGCTAGTTCTAGTCTGGAAGTCCCCTCCTCCTAGAGGCTGACCAGGGGACTGTGTGTGTGTGTGCAGCCGTCTGGGTTCCTAGAGGCCGACCAGGGGACTGTGTGTGTGCAGCCGTCTGGGTTCCTATTCCCCTCATGTGCTGGCACTGCTGGCCATTTCCTCCAGTCAGGCTGGGCCAGCACTTGCACTACCTATAAATAGAAGAGTGAGATTCCTTGTAGCCTAGTGAATAGCGCTGACATCCTGCCTCAGTCTGACTAGCCCTGAGTCACAGGCCCTGCCCGAGGCCCACCCTGGCTGGCCAGGCCCACACCACTGACACGCCTCAGAGGAAACATTAGGGCTGTCCCTGGGGAGGCTGAGCCAGGCTTACAGAAATTCAACTGGCATTTCCTCTCTGTGAGACCTGCCAGGGTTGCACTCCAGCTTGCTTGAGAGGGAACGGACCTGTAGAGGAGGACCCTGTGTGTGAGAGCTACGCAGAGGCAGCTGGCCCTGCCATGCCTGAAATGGAGGGTGTCTTCTCAGAAGATCTTCTATGACCCTCGACAAAGCTTTGCCTATGAGAAGCCCAATGTACCCTTCCCAGTCATGAGTGGAAGCCAAGACGGCTCCGGCAGGCCACGTGTTGGAGAGGGCAGGCAGGAAGCTGGACGGCATTGTGTAGTGGGGTGCAGCTGGAGGATTCCAGCTCCCACGGCCATTCTCCGAGAGTAAGAGATCTGGACGTGCTCCCTGGCTGGATGAACCAGGGAGCATAAGACGGCAGAAGGTGCCTGGCAGACTCTGGTAGACCAAAAGTCTCCTGAAGGACAGAGAGGCTGTTGGCAGGGCAGCTAGGTGGACAGCCTGGGCCCATGGGGAACTCAACCCTAACTCCTCTGAGATATCCACCCAAGAGGCCCTCAGCTGCCTCACACACACACGCTCAAGCTGTCTCATACTCTCGCTTAGAGGACGCTTTTTTTTTTTTTTTTTTAAATTCCTTCCTCACTGGCTCTATTGGGTTCTAGATGTGTTCTATGAAGGGGGGGGGGTGTCAGTATTTGCTCTCCCTTAAACACGTGGCATAGATTGTCTTGTTGAATTGATGAAAGTAGAACGAGGAGAAGGAATGAAGGGAAAGGGAAGGAAAGGAAAGGGAAGGAAAGGAAAGGAGGGCCTGTGCTCACATAGGCATGCCGTGTCCTTATATAGCTTAAGAACTCCGAGCAGCTCACCCCCTCATGGTTGCTGTCCAAATCCCGCTCCCGCTGGGCACCACCAGGGCAAGAAGCCCCAGCTGTTCACTTGCATTCCTTGCATTTGACCCAGAAGGAGTGAGACAGTTTCTGACTCACACGCAGGCATCTGCGATTTCTCAGTCCACAGGGACTAAGAAGGAAAACCTGCTCCTTCTCTGAAGGGAGAGGCACGTTGCTGCTCCATTTGCAAAGCTTCGCTAACTCTCTGCCTGCCACAGTGGATGCCCTGCCTCTGCTGAACAGGGTTCATGGTCCAGACCAAACCCTGGGGCCACAGGGTATTTCTACGCTTCTCCAAATACTTTTTTTTTTTTTTTTTTTTTTTTTTTTTTGTGTGTGTGTCTTTGGGTCCAGAGGTGAGAGATCATCCCACTGATGTGTTCGGTTCCTCTCGGCCCTCAGCACTTGGATCCCTTGCAAAATGCTAGGAGCACTTCAAGAACCATTGTGATTTCAGAGTTTCGCAAGACTGGAGCCAAGACACCATTCACAGCTTCCTGCCCATCTTCCAACTTGACCTATCAAGCAACGAGGGGTTTAATGAGCGTGGCAAAACTCTTAAAGACCCACAGTGGTCTGCAAGTCAGGGAGAGTTGGAAGCAAATAGCAGCCTTTTCGTTGCCAGGGTGACAGAGGCTGCTAATAGGCAGGGGTCTGGATCATTGCTCCTCCCCAAAGATAAACAGTGCTCCTCCATAGAGGCTGAGCTGCCTCCTGTTGGATAACCCAAGCCAAAGTCACGCAGCAGGCTGGACTCTTCATGCTCCCTCCCTGCAGAAGCGCTGCTGGGAGCTGAGACTGAAAGTAGCCTGCTAGCCCTCCAGGTTCTTGGATCCTGGCCTGGCCCTGGGCTATCAGCACCAGAGAGGCTTTAAGAAGTATGTCTATGAATGCACTATAGTCCTCACCAGCAGCTGCACCTTCTCCAGGCCATGCTGGTGGCCAGATGTCCTGACATGGCCCAGCATGTGCCTAAAGTGTGGGAGGGAAGAGCCTGAACTGTGGGCTAAGGCCAGAGCTATTCTACAATTACAGTGTCCGTAGCCATGAGCTCATCCAGACGTGAAGAAAGCTCTCTTTTGATGTGAGCCTGGGCGCCAGGGACTACAACCTCTGGGGCCCAGGCTGGCCAGGGGAGGAAGGAGAGCTATGGTATCCCTAAGCCAGTGCGGCTGTGCTCCTAGAGGCGTTCCTTCCTCAAAAGTCTCTCCCCCAGATACCTGCCACAGGCCACAAGAGTCTTTTTTATTTTTATTTCTTTATTTTGAGACACAGTCTAGTTGCGGAGCCCAAGCTGGCCTCAAACTCTTCATTCTCCTACTTTACTCTCCGAAGTGCTAACACTTCAGGCAGGTTAGAAAGGTCCTTTTTCAAAACAGAAGTGTACATCCTAGCATGTGAAAGGTCCTAGGTTCGAATCCCTAGCACTGTAAGCCCCGCTGTCCTCACCGCTCAATGTGACAATCATCTGCACATGCTGTCTCCTGCAGTCCCCCCCCCCCCACATCCATCCTCGGTGCTGTTCTGAAACAAATCCCAGGCATGACATCATCTCATACATAAATATTTTGGTATGTGTCTCCATAAGGACTATTCCGGACAAAAACCTATCGGGAACCATTGTGACCCCGCCACTGCCCATTAAAACAATCAATCACCTCCAGTTTTATCAAATACTAATCTGGTTGGCTGCTGCTCCGTTTGTGTTTATTACCTAATTGTTTTTGTCAGGGTTGGTTCAGAACCAAATGAAGCCTGCATGGTGCCACTCCCATGGTACATCTCCCTAGCCTCTTCTGGTCTCAAGGTTTTTTGTTTTATCTCTGCTCGCAGTTTATTTACTGGAAGAAACTAGTCTGTCTCGTGGTGTCTGGCTGTGTCTGGACTCTGCTGATTGCTGCTCTGTGGTGTAGTTGAACAGGTCCCCTTCCTCTGCCGCTGCTGTAAATGGGCAGTTAGGCACAGAGGCTGGGTCAGGGTCAAGTGTATGCTTTAGTGTTTGTTTTGGCAAGACCATATCATTAGATGGCATTGAGTTCTGTCGGGAGACAACACATGGTGAACACTTTTCTCCGTGTGTGTGTGTGTGTGTGTGTGTGTGTGTGTGTGAGAGAGAGAGAGAGAGAGAGAGAGAGAGAGAGAGAGAGAGACAGCAACCATTGTTTGAGTGTATGTATGATATATGTCTTGAGACAAGGTCTTGTTATACAAACCGATTCATTAAAAACTGAAATTGATGTCTGTGTACACAGATGTGACAGATGTAGCATGTATATATGAATACCTATATGTGTAAATATCTGTTTTGTATTTCTTGTTTTGAGACAAGCTCTTACCTAGTAACCCAGGCTAGCCTCCACCCTCCTATAGCCTCTAAGTGCTGGGATTTCAGGCGTGGGCCACCACATCCATCTGAGAATTCACTCATTTTTGCATTGATTGGTTGGAAGCCAATAAAGGACTGCCCCTTCCCTCTTGCTCGATACAAAGGGATCTGGTTAATAAACACTTTCAATGTTTCTCACCTTCCTCACTGGACCTCTAGGGTAAGTGGCTTAAAGCAGGCAGATTTCTCACCAAACAAACACAGCAAGCTGGCTTTGCACGCATTCCGAGCTGGTCTGTATCTGTGTCACAGGGCATGCTGGTGCAGCCAAAGGCTCCGAATTCTTGGAACTAGGAACTCAGACGAGTGCAGAACCTGCCAATCACAATCCCTAGGTCATAGACAGTTCCTGAGGACCTCAGCTGCTTTATAGTAGGGGATCCCCAGAACTAACATAGGCCCAAGCATTTCCACCATTACCACATGGGCCCACGGCCCCTCACTTGGATTTTTCTGGATTCTCCAGCACCTCCCTGGAAACCCTGGCTTTTTTCCTGGCTAACTCTGGAAAGGGCAGTGTTCCTCCTGGAAAGGGCAGAAGGTTCAGGCTTCTCCTAGCAAGATGTGAGCACAGGATGGCTACAGAATTCTTGAGGCTTTGGTTAGATCTCATCATGAACTTAAGGCAGTGGCAGCAGAGGATTCAGCCAGGCACAGGCTTGTTCAGAACACGGGGCTTTGATTGACACTTCTCTTAGCCCCAGGAAACTGGTCCTGGGCATGCATGCGTTTGAAAGTATGTGGACGTGGTTCATCGTAAGTCAACGTCTTAGTTACTATTCTATTGCTGTGAAGAGACCAGGCAGATTACAGAAGAAAGCATTTCACTGGAGGCTTGCTTACAGTTTCAGAGGGTTAGTCCAGGATCATCCTGGCAGGAAGCAGGTAGCCATGGCGATGGAGCAGTAGCTGAAAGCTTACATCCTGATCCAAAGGCAGCAGCCAGAGACAGAGACTGGGCCTGCCATGGGTTTTTGAAACTTCAAATCCTAGCCCTAGTGACAGGCCTTCTCCATCAAGGTCAGATTGCCTCCAACAAGGCTATACCTTTCTAAGTACCCAGTCTACCAGCTGGGAACTAGACATTCAAATATATGAGCCTATGGGAGCCATTTTCATTCAAACAAAATCAACAAAATTTGAATATGAAAGTTAACACATATCAGCCATAGCCAACAAATGGAGATCAAAGCAGCTTCGTCTAAAGGGGAAGTTTAGGGTCACAGGTAAAGCTCCATGGTAGGGAATTTGCCCAGCAAGCATTAGGCCCTGGCTTCCACCCCCAGAATCCCCCACGCACACACCCCTACACCCACACCCACATGCACACACACATGCATGCATGTACAAGAGCAGCAAAATAAAAAGGGAGTTTGCAGTGGATAATACCTGACTGGGTTGAGTCGCTGTAGATGGAACCCAGGGTCTCTGGCGTGCAAGGTGCGTGTTCTAGCCTTGAGCTCTACCCAAGCCTTTAGCTCTACCCCAGCCTGCTTTTTCATGAGTTAACTTGTGACCAGAACTGTAAGGACTTTGGTTGAGCAATGGGAGAGACAGTGACACAGACTAAAAAGCGACAAGGGCAGACTATGACTAAGCCGAGGATTGGCCGGGGAGCCCACAGCTCGTATCCTAAAAGGGCAGGACAACTGGATAACCAAACCAGGTCTAAGGATGAATCAACAGACATGTAAACAGGAAAACAGGAAGGATATAGTTTCCTGTGAACTCAGAAGATGAATGGAACAAGATGGAGCTGGCGTAGCAGCATATGGCTGTGACCTAGGACTCCGGCCGTAGAGGCAAGAGGATCTGGAGTTCAGCGTCATCTGCAGCTGGATGCCAAGTTCAAGGCCCAATCTGGGCTGAATGGGATCTGTCTCAAAACCAGAGGAGGAACAGGGGAGGGATATAAATGAGCTAGATTCTCATGGTTCTCACCATGGACGCTGGTCTAAAGTTAGATGTCAAGGTGGACAGGTGCATCATTAACTTGAGTCATGGAGCACACAGGAAATAGGCGAAATAGTTTATAACTGGGGTGGAAGGGGAATAGAGCAGGAGTCTGGTCTCCTATCTGATTTCTCAGCACCTTCCTGTATTATCTTGATAATCATTCAAAGGTTAAGTGGGGGCGGTACTCTATTGCCCCATATAAGCTGGTCGCAGGGTGTCTTAGGGTTACTATTGATGAAACGCCATGACCAAAATCAAGTTGGGGAGGAAAGGGTTCACTTTGCTTGTGATTCCACATCACTGTTCATCATTGAAGGAAGTCAGGACAGCAATTCAAACAGGGAGGAACCCGGAGGCAGGAGCTGATAGAGACTACGAAGAAGTGCTGCTTACTAGCTTGCTCTCCATAGCTTGCTCAGTCTGCTGCTTAACCCCAGGACTAGCAGCCCAGGGGTGGACCCTCCCACATTAATCACTAACTGGGAAAATGCCCTGCAGGCGTAGCTACTAATTGGGAAAATACAGCTTCATCTTACGGAGGCATTTTCTCAATTGAGAAATCTAGCCCGTGTCAAGCTCACATAAAACTAGCCAGCACGGAAGGAAAGGGGCTGACCTCAGCCGGGAGCCACAGGGTCTCATTTTCTCACATGGCTCCTGGCAGCTGGAATCTGATACTTACAGCTTAATGATCTACAAGGATGATTTGGAATATTGTGTTTGGATCATGACCAGACCTTGAACCAATCAGGGTAGGCTAGATCTGGCTTCGGGAAGATCATGTAACCACTTGGTTAAATTATTCCAGGACCAGAGTACAGTAAAAAAGTCTGTGGTCCTACGAACTGGCTCAGCAGTCAAGGAAGCTTGCCTTGAAAGCCTAGAGATCTGAGTTCAATCCCCAGAACCCATGCAAAAGTGGAAGGGGAAAAGTGACTTCGTAAATTTGCTCTCTGACCTCCACCTGTTACTGTAGCAAGTCTCTCCTGGACAATAACAATAACCACATTACATTACTGGCGGTGCAGGGCAGTAATCTTAGCTATTCAGATGGCTGGGGCAGGAGGATCACAAGTCCAAAACCTGCCTGGGTTTTGGAGTAAAGTTAAGGTGGGCTTGGGCAACTGAGACCTAGTCTGAAAACAAAACAAATTTAAGGTGTAAGGAATAACTCAGTGCTTGCCTACCACATGCAAGGCCAAGACCCTGGGTTCAATTCCCAGCACAGGTATACACACACACACACACACACACACACACACACACACACACAGAGAGAGAGAGAGAGAGAGAGAGAGAGAGAGAGAGAGAGAGAGAGAGATCTCCTTGGAGGGAGGAGAGGAGGATGCTGTAGGGATGGAGGGAGATGGTCCTGGTACTCACCATCATCCTTGGCACCGTGTGCAAAGTGTATTAGATGTATCGATATAAATGAAGGCAGCATGGAGCTGTGACTAGGAGTGCTGCAGAACAGTCGAGTGGTATTCCCTTTCTGTCCAGGAGGGACCTCACTCCTAAGCCTATTTCTCCATCAGACATTCCAAGGCAGAAATTTCAGGTCGGCTTGCCCGGACTTCAGTAAGCTAAGTACAGAGCTTGGCACACCGTTGGTATTTCCCTCCGTCCCAGGGCCTCGTAGGGCCCAGCCACAGACACCTTGCCTTCCTTTTGGCCACAGATAAGCCACATTCGCTGCAGCTTGCTTAGGAGCAACTACCTCTTTGGAGGTGCTTCATTATCTGATCTGTAGAAGGATACCAGAGTTATCCAAACACCTAAAATCTCCTGTCAGCTGAGTCAAAACTGTCACATTCCTCATGGCTAAATCACAAGCTCCTTGAAAGCGGAAAGGGGCCCGGTACCCCCAGAGACCAGGCATGCTATTGGGGAATTGTAAAACTGAACGTAGGAACAGAGTGGTATAGGAGGCCCTAGACTGAGAACTTTTAAATAAAACTTTCATGAAAACATCATGAGACCAGTTTACCACCACAGACTCCTAGAAGCCACTCCAGTAAGCCCAGGGGTCAGCCAAGGACAAGCAGAGAAGGCAAAATGGCCTCTGTACATGGAGACTGGAAGGCAGGGCACACCAGAGGAGAAAAATGGGCGGTGGTCCTTGCTTGAGCACGTTTATTAACCACCTGCCATGCATCAGGTAGACCAGACACCCCCCACCCCCCACCCCCAACCCCCAGAGCTGATGTTTAGGGCCTTACATGTGAAAGGGAGATTGCCCCTGAGGAGTCTGGCTGGGCACCCTGTGGCTGCACTGTCTGGCCTTCCAGCCCATTTTTGTGAGCCTCTTTACTAAGCCCACCCCACACCCATCACTTCAGCTGCATCAGCCATCCCTACCTGGCTTCCCTGTGGCAATGCTGTGACCTCGGACAAGTCTTTCTTGTCTTTTTTTTTTTTTTTTTTTTTTTTTTTGGTTTTTTCGAGACAGGGTTTCTCTGTGTAGCCCTGGCTGTCCTGGAACTCACTTTGTAGACCAGGCTGGCCTCAAACTCAGAAATCCGCCTGCCTCTGCCTCCCAAGTGCTGGGATTACAGGCGTGCGCCACCACTGCCCGGCTTTCGGACAAGTCTTTCTACCTTCACTAACACATTTCCTCAACCGGAGAACGAACCTGCTGTCCACAGGCAAGCATACACCCAAGACATGACATGTGAACATTCAAAACAGTTTTATTCAGAACAGCCAAAATCTGGCAAAAGCCATCGTCCTCAAGATGGTTAAACAAACGCCCATCCTGCAAGGCAGGGGCTGACCCCCGACTGCACACACTAAGAGGAAGTCCACACACAATACCACGCGGCCAAAGAATCGCTAGAAAGACAGGTGAGCGGCAGGCCAAGGCTGGAGGACTGACTGGCCACCAAAGGGATGGAGGGAGCTGCCCAGGGCAGGTGAGAAATATTCCAACCTGATGGTGAGAGGCACAGGGCGTGTGCTGCTGAAGACACACTCGGCGTTTTCTTTCTTCTTTGTTGGCTTCACCCTCGCGTGCTAACCTACTTGGCCGCCAGCAATTCCCAGCTGACATCCTGTCAAGGGAGCAACTCCTAAGGAAAGAAGCAATGGAAGTCCCATGGAGGGAAAGCTCATCAGTCTGTTCCCAGGCCTGGGACACAATGCTTACCTCTAAAGCCGGGTGGGGGCAGGGGTCTGGCCAGACCTGAATCCTGGTGAAACAGAACAAAGGATGACCTTTTGGAGGAACAAAAACCATGGCACCCCAGGAGGAACAATATATCATCAGAAACGAGGTCCGTGGAGACCTGACAGCTGCCTGCCCTTCTCCCTACCTGTTAGCGTACTGTGGCATTACCAGACGACTCTGCGATGGCCGAGCAAACGGGAGCAGACCCCACCTCCATCCAGGTTTGCTCCCGACACAGGAGTCAAACAGGAAAGCAGACGGGCCTGGTGGCACGCATCTTTAAGGCTAGCTCTCTAGAGACAGAGCTAAAAGGATTATGAGTTCAAGGCCAGGCTGGGCTGTAGAATAAGACTCAAGTCAAAATAAGGCTGGAAATAGACCTCAGTGGTAGGGTTCTTGCCTAGTATGTCTAAAGTACTGAATTCAAACCTCAGAAGCAAAAAACAATAGGAGGGGTAAGGGGGGACAGAGGAAATACTGCTTCTTTGCAGTCCTGTGAAACAGAAAACCACTGGGTGCCTGGCCCCAAAACATCTGACAGGGAAGGGGAGCTGTGCAGAGGCCCCGGGTCTAAGCCAGAGCCCACAGCTGTCAGCCAGCATCTTAGCCTGAAACTCCCCCGAGGATGGATACCTCCTCCTGCCCTGGGTTTCAGTGGCCCAAACCTCAGGGAACCCAGGACAGAGGCAGGGCCTGCAGTTCAATCCAGAGCCATCCACCCAACTGAGCTCAGGCCAGAGGTCAAAGAAGCAACTGTCAGGAAAGGTCAGCCTGGCAGGATCAACAGCAGAAGACAGCAACTACCATGTGAAGACCCAAGTGTCACCTCAGTGTCAGGCAGTGTAACTACCCTCTGAGGGGTCAGCTTCCCCACTGAAGGCCTGAGTGCTCCCAGCTCAAGGGTCCTCCTGGAAGGAAAAAGGCAGGCAGAAACTGTCAGATCTGTGTGTGAAATAGACATTCCAGAGAGGACTCCTGTAGCTATCAAATAGGCAGCAGGCACAGAGAGGATGCCAGCCTTCCCAAGGTGGCCTGCCTTGATCTGACCCCAGTACCTGAGCTCAGAGCTCTTGGTTCCACTGTGGCAGGGGTTTGTGGCCCAGGTAGGACAAAGATGCTGAGGGTCACAGCCCACTGAGGTGCTGGCCGAGTCAGCCTGTGTGGCCGTCCTACTTTCTGGAAAGCAGGCTTCGTGGATACCACTGCCAAGAGCGTGCACTCTGCTGCAAGGAGGGATGGACAGAGAAAAGGGCATGAGCCAGACTGAGGAGGGGGAGGGGGAGGGGGCTGTGCCAAGCTCTGCAGGAATGGCTCTATCACTTGCCCCCGCCCCCACCCCCTCCCCCTCCAAAGGAAGCCTGAGGGCCTGGCCCTGAGCCCAGAGGCTCCAGGAAAAGAGTGTTCTCAACTCCCATCCGCCAATTCCAAGGCAGGCTGGCTGGCTGGCTCTGCCGACCTGCTGGAAAACAGCTACCCACTTCCTGGAGCCTACAATGGCGCCTCGGTCAGCACACTGTGCTGACGACCAGCTCAGCTCATCCACAGGCTGTGCTCCCAGAGCTGGCTTGGCAGAGGAGGAGAGGCAGTTTGCCAAAAACCATGGCACCCCAGTAGCAGGGGCTGTCCCTCCACACAGGCCCCCAGCATGGCTTCCTTCGTTCCTTCTTGGCTGTCCCTGAGCAGGGAAGCAGCGGCCTTAACCCCGGCACCCTGAGGCAGATGACTGGAGCCCAGGCTATCCCTGTCTGTAAAAGGGACTTACCTGTGCCCTACTTAGACCTTGGATTAGAGGTACTGTGACAGACTGAGTGGCCAGTGAGGGTCAGGCCAGTAGACGCTTGCCATCTGGAAGCTAAAGGGAGTGGCCCATCCTACTGTGGGTCAGACATCTGCTCCCCCCCCCCGGACCCCCCACCTCTGGATACAAGTTGCTATTAAACAGGGGGCTGGAGAGATGGCTTAGTGGTTAGAAACGCCTGCTGCTCTTCCAGAGGAGCTGGGCTCGGTTTCCAGCACCCACACTGTTCAGCTTACAGCCACCTACGACTCCAATTCTGGAGGGACTTGACAGTCCCTTCTGGCCTCTGTGGGTATCAGCATGCACACAGTTCACCCACGGGCAAGCACATGTACCTAAAACTCCGCTATGTGTCTTATATGCTAACAGTGAATACCTCTATTATTACAGAAGCGTCGCTCATCTTGGGAGTCAGAACTGGAGATGTGAATCCCAGCTCTGCCACTTCCTGTACTGTCCTTAGGAAGCCCCCTGGTCACCTTTGCCTGCCAGAGGCAATTGGCCCCCTCCTCCAAAGGGCTCTCTGACGTTCCCTCTTGTGAGCCTGTAGCCTGGTGGTTCCTCCTGGCTGCTTATCGAAACCCAAAGGCATGTAAGAAAAGCCAATAGCAAGCCCAGGCCGCCGCCCCAGGTTCCTCTTGATTCCTGCAGCTCTGACCTAGACTGCAGCAACAGACACCCGAACTCAGGCCTTTAACACTCCTCAAGTGATTCAAGGGTCAAAAGGCCGGACAGGGCTGCCAAGGACATCTGCTCTGAGGTTTCCACCCCCTCCTGCAAGCTCTCAGAGTCCCTGGCTGGAAGGCAGTAAGTGGCGGACATCTCCATATCCTCCCTGGGGAAAAAGAAAGAAAGAAATCTGGGCTCCTGAAGGCCTGTAGCTCACTGGGTGAGAGGCCTGGCTCCCCTCTGACTCAGTGGATAAACGTGCTGGCCCTGAAAGACAGACAGAATGGTGGAAAACCTAACAACTGACAGAATAGTACTTTTTTTTTCCCCCCGAGACAGGGTTTCACTGTGTAGCCTTGGCTGTCCTGGAACTCACTCTGTAGACCAGGCTGGCCTCGAACTCAGAAATCCGCCTGCCTCTGCCTCCCAAGTGCTGGGATTACAGGCGCGCGCCACCACCGCCCGGCTAGAAAAGTACATTTTAAAAAGATGCCATAGAGATGGAGCCACAAATAAGCGGCAGCTTGATGCCCGGAGACCCGAGGCAGCCCTCAGACTGACGTGTGTGTACGTGGCACGTGGCCCTCCCCGCCAAAAGTCACCATCCTGCTAATGGAGTGTGGCCAGAAGAAAAGAGTGAAGGCCTGGCTCACAACAGACAGTTCAGGGGTGTGTGCTTGTGAATCGCATTCTTCCTTTGATCCAACGCTCAACAGCGGCTGAGAGCAATTCTATTTGGGAGGAAAAAGAAAAACCAGTCATCGGTTTGCTTTTTAGGAACTAATGTATTAGGCCAGGCATAGAAGCACTTACCTTTAGTCCCAGCTTGGGAAGCAGGGGAAGGTGGATCTCTTGTGAATTCTCCTGATGTGTGTGGACGGGGTGGGGGTGGGGCTGGGGGGAGAAGCTAGACTGGGTGGCTGGCCAGGCCCAGGGAACTGTCTGTCTACCTGAGCTCACAGGTGAGCCACCACCTGCCCAGGCTAGCTCCTGCGACTGTTGAAATGCTTTGGTAAAGGAGGAGGACCACGGGAAGGAACACGGAGGTTTGAGGCGGAGTTAGGAAAGGGCAGAGGGGCTCCAGGGGAGGGTGGTGACTGAAGTTAGCAAAAGCCAGCAAAACTGCGTGGAGGGATGGACAGACGGACGGATGAAAAGGTATGCAGCTGCTTAGCAGCTCCTATCCACACCCAGAGGCCCCCGAGTCCAAATACATGTAGGGTGGGGCTGGGAAAGGTGGGAGCACGGACTGAGCGCGGAGGTGTTGTCTGGAGGAACAAGGATGGAGAAGAAGCAAGCGCTGGGAGAAATGGCCAGATCAAAGTAGCTGCTGGCTCTCAGAGAGTCTTCGCTTGCCGCTTACACCAAAACAAAAACAAGCTCCAGCCCCACTTCTCAGGAAGTGGGAAGAGAGCAACCTGTAAGCCAGCTACCCCTTTCCCTCAGATGAAACAAACAGGGAGACCCAGGAATGCGCCCCCCAGTCCTCCCCCACCCCATGTCAACCCTCCCTGAAAAGAAGTTGTGAACATACATGCAAATCAATGTGTGAGCCACGGTAACTCTTTCAACAAGCGGCACATGCCCACCCTGCCGTATGGCGGGTACCCTGCAGTCTAAGAACAGGAAGGCTCTATCCTGGAATGGGCCAGATGGGCAAGGGCTGGGTTGGTGGCACTGGCTGCTCCGATGCACACTGCAAGAACAATAAGGATTTTTAGGGGCATTATGACTGAGTCAGGAAACACAGCTGCCCCTGAAAGTCCCTCATTTTTCTTGCTGTCCTCGAACACTCTCCAAGTAAGGTGGTCAGTCACCCAGCCCAAGTGAGGTGAAACATTCACCCCTCCCCCAGTCCTGACCCATTGCCCCGCCCTAGGCAGTCAATCCAGAACCCAGCTGATGCAGTCAGCCACAGCGATCCATGGACGTGAACTAAGGAGTATAGTTCATTTGGCCCCCAGGTGGGACAGGGATCCACCCTGCTGCAACTTGTCCCAGGGGGGTCAAGTGAGGGTCTCAGGTCTAATGAGGCTCAAGAAGGGAATAGGGGCCTCTAGTCTACTCATGACAGGATCCCGTGGAGGCTACCCAGATTCAGATAAGAAAACCAGCCCAGCCTGGAGACCTAGAGCCAGCACTGCCTCCCCTCTCCACCCCTGGGGAAGAAAAATATATGTACGGGTGTAAGTCTGAGAGAGTAGAGACAGTTCGTAAAGCAGAGGAGAGCCCAACTTTCTACCAGCGCCTGGCCTGGGGTACCCCACAAAGAGGGCAGAGGAAACTTTTCCCATCATAACAGATCCCATTAAAAAGCAAACCAAAAGAAACCAAGTCAGACAAGATGGCACACGCCTGTCATCCTGGCATTTGGGAGAGAAGTACAGGAGCAGCCTTGGCTACATGGCGAGCTGAAAGCAAACCTGAGCTACTGAGAAACTTCTGTCTTAAAATCAGACCCTCCCGGGCGGTGGTGACACACGCCTTTAATCCCAGCACTTGGGAGGCAGAGGCAGGTGGATTTCTAAGTTCGAGGCCAGCCTGGTCTACAGAGTGAGTTCCAGGACAGTCAGGGCTACTCAGAGAAACCCTGTCTCGAAAAACAAAACAAAACAAAACAAAACAAAACAAAAATCAGACCCACCAGCCAGGGGCTGGAGAAATGACTCAGTGGTTTGCTGTGCTATCTAGAGTTGAGAGCCCAGCGTCCATAGGGACAAGTCAGCCGTCCCACAGACACCTGTGACTCCAGTCCCAAGAGTTCCTCCTTGCCACCAGATGTGCATACCTGCACACACGCACACACACACACACAATCTGAGGAGGCAATGAGATGGCTTCTCTGTCATGGAATCCAGTAGGACTAACAGTGACGGCATCTCACCACGGTTGGCCATCTCACCACGGTTGGCCATCTCACCACGGTTGGCCATCTCACCACGGCTGGCCATCTCACCACGGTTGGCCATCTGAGTAGCACAGGCGGCTGTGAGTGGCAGGGGCAGGGTGGAGGGGGTGCAATGTGAACCTGGAGACCAGGCTGGCTCTCGGGCTTCTCTGTTGTCCCTGATCTGCCTTTCATATACAGTCCAGAGCCTCAGGTGGGTCTATCCTCCTATGCCTTTCTACTGAAACAGTGAGCATAGACAGAGGTTTTTGTTTTGTTTTGTTTTGTTTTAGGCTTTAAACCATCAAACTAACTCAGTGGGGAATTGTAAGCTTTGAAAGAGTGTCAGGGTATGGATGTGTCAGAAAATGGCAAAAAGGATGGACCAATAATGGACTTTTTTTTCCTTGTAGGAAAATGGAAAAAACAAAATGAAAAACTTTTCCGGGCCAGTGAGACGGCCCGACCAGTAAAAGCAGTTGTAGCACAAGCCTGGTGCCCTGAATTCGACGGCCAGAGGCCACAGTGGAAGGAGACTGCGGAAACCGCCTCTGCCTGCCTCACGGATGCAGAGCAAGCGTGAGCACACAGATGCACTCTCGTGCAGCGTCTCCCTCCCACCACACACCCTAAAACAACATCTTAACAAGATCTTCCAGACTCGGGGGTTTACTCAGGGTCCTCGTCAATGGGATGATGTCACCTGTTTCAGGCCTGGGCGAGCCACCTAGCAACAGAGGGTTAATTCGAAACACCAGGCTGCCAGCTGTCCCTCAACAGAGGAATGGATACAGAAACTGTGGTATATATACACAATGGAGTACTACTCGACTATTAAAAACAAGAACTCATGAAATTCTTAGGCAAATGGATGGAACTAGAAAGAGTCATCCTGAGCAAGGTAACCCAATCACAAAAGAACCCACATGGTATGCACTCACTAATAAGTGGAAGTTAGCCCAAAAGCTCAAAATAAACAAGTTACAATTCACCCAGCACAGGAAGCTCAAGAAGAAGGAGGACTTAAGTGAGGGTGCTTTGGTTCCTCTGAGAAAGGGAACAAAATACTCACAGGAGCAATAAAGGAGACAAAGTGTGGAGCAGAGACTGAAGTAAAGGCCACCCAGAGACTGTCCTACCTGGGGAGTCATCCTATAAACAGTCACCAAACCCCAATACTACTACGGACGGCAAGAAGTGTATACCAAAAGGAACATGCCATGGTTGTCTCCGGAGGGGCCCTGCCAAAGCCTTACAAATACAGAGGCAAATGCTAGCAGCCAACCATTGGACTGGGCGTGGGGTCCCCAGTGGAGGCGTTAGAAGGTGGTCTGGAAGAGGTGAAGGGGTTTACAGCCCCATGGGAAGAACAACAATGTCGGCCACCCAGATGCCCCAAGACTCCCAGGGACTAAACCATCAACAAAGGGGTACACATGGTTCCAGCCAAAAATGTGGCAGAGGAATGCCTTGTCGGGCATCAGTGGGAGGAGTAGTCCTTGGTCAGGTGAAGGCTCAATAGATGCCCCAACAAAGGGAAATTGAGGCGGGGAGGTGGGAGTGGGTCGGGTGGAGGGGCATATACATGGAGGCAGGAGGTGGGAGGAGGTGTTGGGGGTCTTTGGGGAGGAGGGAAATCAGGAAAGGTTTTACCATTGGAAATGTAAATGAAGATGATATTATATATATATATATATTATATATATATATACACACATACATATATATGTGTATATATATATATATATATATATATATGTATGTTTTTTTGACACAGGGTTTCTCTGTGTAGCCATGGCTGTATTGCTGTCCTGGAACTCACTCTGTAGACCAGGCTGGCCTTGAACTCAGAAATCTACCTGCCTCTGCCTCCCAAGTGCTGGGATTAAAGGTGTGCACCACCACCACCTGGCTCAATAAATAAAATTTAAAAAAAACAAAAAACCAAGCAAACCTGGAAGACCCAAACAGACCCCATTCCACTGGTCTTTGACTGAAGGCCATTCACCAATAGGACACTTGGTTCCTGGTGCCAGGCCAATCTACCTAGGTTCCCCAAAAGGCTAGAATCTACTCCACTGACACTGGGAGTGGGACTTGTCCAGTTAAGACAGGTTCTGTGGGGCCATGAACCCTGTCTAGCATTCCTCTCAGAATGCTATGGCATCCCTGAGGAAGACAAACTAGCCAAGGCTTTCTCAACGTGTGACTGAAAACCATGTCCCTGCCTGGCTGTCTTTGATGTCGTGTCAATAGGAGTGATTAGCCTTCCTTTGCAAGGCAGTGTGAGGATAGAAAGAGCCCAGGTAGACAAAGAGAGTGGCAGATTCACTCTATGCCGAGGGCTGTGAGGACTCGCGTCCTCTAAGAGGCCTGGGAATAGGGGTCAGGCGTGCCCTACTGTTCCCCAGTGCTGACAATACATCTTCCTCCCAGGCTCCAGGTCCCTTCCCGCTCATCCTAAGAGAAATGAGCACAGCTCTAGTCTTGCCTAAGTAACCTAACACTTGCCCAGAGCTTCCTGCCCTGACCAAGATCACAGCCACGTAAACTAAAACCCAGATGGTCCCCAAACACCAGGACCCATGTCACACCTGCGCCTCGGTGGCCATGTCTGCTAAGCAGCGAGTCCCCTTAGCTCCTGCTGTGTCACCTGCTGCACAGGTGTGGCCTCTCCTACTAGCTAAATAGGCCTACTAGGGTACTTCACTCCTGGAAGTTTAGGGTTGAGCTTGTGAGACTGGGGTCTACCCATCTCTCAGGTGGTCTGGAGGACCCCCCCCCTAAAAAAAATTTGTGTAAAGGACTCAGAATTGTGCTTTCAATGAAATGGTTCAGTCAAGACTGGCTGTCACTGCCATCCTCCTTCCTGGGCCTCAAGGCTTAGCTCACCTCTTCTGGGTGACCTTTCTTGACCTCAGCCCATCCCTGGGGTAGAATACTGTCCTGCTCCACTGCCTCGGCATGGCACACGCATCGTGCTGTGCAACACTATGCCACCTCACCTCATGATCCACCTCATCTGAAAATGGTGCCAGAAGTGCTTTCATCACGCTCTCACGAGCAGGTCTGGAATTCTCCTTGGCAACAGTCTCCCTGGCAATTCTTGGTATTCCTTATCATTTTGGTGCAGGAGTTCAAAACTGAGGCAAGCTCTGACCCCTGGCCAGGGGTTAGAAGAACACCTCCTTGCTACCCTAGGTGATACTTTTAGCCACTAGCAAACCCTGGCCACCCAACCCAGTGTCGCCAGGCTTCCCGGAGCCCTCACTCTGTGCAGGCCCATGATGGTCATATATTTTTGGCTGAATTGGCCCAGGATGGGCATATGCTTTTGTGGCCAACTTGGCCCATGCCTTTCTTCTGGGGCTGATGAGCCACCGAGGCTTACCAGGGAGCTGGAGACGGGAGGTTCCCATCAAACAGAATCCCTGAAATAGCCAGTTGCCCACAAAACCATGATAGAAGGAAAAGAAAAGCCGCCTAGGTATCAGCCCTTGTTTGGAATGTGCTTTAGAGGGAAAGCTATGTACTAGCCCCACCCTAGCTGGAAAGTGGTCCAGGAGGAAGGCGCCAGCCCAGAGAGTCATGAGGGGAGCCTGTCCTACAGAGAGAAGCCACCGGGGCGAGGGCTTGCCCTACGCAGCCAGGTTTGCAGGTCAGGGGCCGTCGCCTGCAGGATTTGGTATTCCTTCCAATTATCTCAATGAGTCAGTTCCAGGGCAGCAGGCTGTGGGTCGGAGAACAGAGGCTCTGCTGGATTTCATCCTGGGCTGCACTGAAAAGCCCTTTTGGCCTTTCTGGCCTATGATGAACAAGCCGGGAGATCTACAAGTCACTTGGCAGAGGGATTGGCTTTACCATAACCAATCTCTCTCTGCCAGAAATTCTTTTGGTAAGAACATTCACTTCCAGGGGCTTGGCTCCTCCTCGGCTCCTCCTCGGCTCCCCCAGCACCAGCACTATCTGGTCTATGCTGATGGCTGGCACATCATGGGGCACACAGCCCTAGGGGGTGGAGACCCGGGTGCCCCTCAGTACTACTGGAACTGGGCCTAGATGTACTTTCCATATAAATACATGTATCTGCTCCCAAGACCAGTGCACATCCCTCCACTCACGTTTGCAGACCAGTGAGAGTACATTACGGAGGGATGGACTATTCTGACCACTCCTTACATGGGCTACCTAGGGATCCAAACTTTGTGCAAAAGTACATCCCCCCTCTGAGCCTTCTGTTTTCATATGTTAGTAGAGCATGGGTATGTACTTCCTGGGGCTACTATGAGACCACAGTAGCATGACAGACCAGAGGCACTCCTCAACCTCCCTGGGTCATGTCAATCATCTGTCTGAAGCCATAGGACAAAGTGTATGTGCCACACCTAACCCTCTAGACGCCCTCACTTAGCAGTAGCACATGTGGAGGATGGGTTCCTCCTCTTCTAAGATCATGGGCTGGCTGGAAGCTGCAGTTCATGGCCACTATCCAGCATTGTGTGAGAGATTCACACAGCGTATTGGCAGCCCAGGAAAAGGTCAAAACTCTAAGGGCAAGGGTGGAGAGATGGCTCAGCAGTTAAGAGCACTTGATGCTCTTAGAGAGGACCCAGGTTAGGTTCCCAGCACCCACATGGCAACTCACAACCTGTAACTTCAGCTACAGGGGATCTGATGTGCTCTTCTGGCCTCTGTGGCACAAAGCACATACATGGCACACATATGGGCATTCACAAATACATATAAAAAACATTTTTAAAGAACCAAACTCCTTTTTTTTTTTAAAGGCAGGGATTCTCTATGTAAAAGTCCTAGATGTCCCAGACCTTTGTAGACCAGGGTGGCCTTGAACTCAAGAGATCTGCCTGCCTCTTTCTCCTGAGTGCTAGAATTTGCATCACTACATCTGGCCAAAAAAAAAAAAAAAAAAAAAAAAAAGGAAACTTCTGTAGATTTCAGCAAATGCTTATTAAGCCAAGTGATGTAGCTTAGTGGTCCAGACCCTACCTACCTTACCACATACAACGCCCCAAGTTGGATGAAGCAGACAGACAGACAGATACATAGTAAGTGTATTATTCCCACACATTTTGTAAGGTTCAGAAATCCTAAGTTTTACCATTGTTAAAAGCCGGGCAGTGGTGGCGCACGCCTATAATCCCAGCACTTGGGAGGCAGAGGCAGGTGGATTTCTGAGTCTGAGGCCAGCCTGGTCTACAGAGTAAGTTCCAGGACAGCCAGGGCTATACAGAGAAACCCTGTCTGGAAGGTGGGGAAAATAAAACCATTGTTAAGACAGAGACTTCAGAGCTGGAGAGATGGCTCAGCAGTTAAAAGCACTGACTGCTCTTCTAGAGGTCCTGAGTTCAATTCCCAGCAACCACATGATGGCTCACAACCATCTGTCATGGGGATCCAATGCCCTCTTCTGGTGTTTGGAGAGAGTGACAGTGTACTCACATACATAAATTCAACAAATACATTAAAAAAAAGAGATCTCCATAGTTATATGACCCTCGCAGCATAAAATATTTGTAATTTGAATAAAAAATGCTTCTGCCTGCTTCTGAGCCACGGTTGCTCACACCCACCCATCAATGTTGGTTACATACAAAAGACACGTAAGCAAAGCCTGCTGAGAGAGCTCGCAAGGCCTGTGACAAACAGCTGGGAGAGCTATGTGGCAAGCCCAGCCACCGACACTGAGGAAGTGTGGTGATTTGGGCAGCTCGCCTGCAGGCTGGCTGCCTCCTACCGTAGCCAGCAAAGAACCCTAGAGAGTGGACTCTCCCCGGCTCTGAGCACGCCACTGTTGTCGCTTTAATTAAGTGGATGCTACAATAAGAGCCACAATCTCTTACCCCGGTCTCTCAGGCCAG
Organism: Apodemus agrarius; assembly: GCA_964023405.1. NCBI lineage: Eukaryota > Metazoa > Chordata > Mammalia > Rodentia > Muridae > Apodemus > Apodemus agrarius. The sequence goes on along the minus strand of OZ030015.1, from coordinate 65,747,017 downwards.
ATGTGCTTGTGACTGTTCCAGGACACCTGTGCCACACATTAGGGGCAGCAACTGTAATCAAACATGTCAATACCTCTGCAGTGAGCTTTATGAATATTCATATATATACTCATAGTGTCAGGTCGCTTTGGTTCAAGTTTTCCCGAAGATTTAGTTACTAAAGGTGAGAGTTGGGGTTTTCAAAGTTCTGTGAGGTTCAGAATTTGGAAGATAGGGTGCGGGCCTGCGGCGGCAGCAGCAGCTATAAAGTGCAGAGGACACTGTGTCTCGACTTCACGTTCCTGGCCTTGGCTGGGCAACACGCTGACCTTGGCCACATGGCCTTTGTTGCAAGTAGACACAAGAAAGCAAACACGAGACTTTGGGGAACCACACGCAGGATGAGTACACACCGCCAGACATCCTTTCCCTCCAAAACCCGCCACCGACACTGCCAACAGCAGAGACCGTTGCAGTTAGTATTATCAGAGGGAGTGGAGTCGTGAAGGAACAGTTCCCCTACTCGGGCGACAAGGACAAACTCCTCTGGTCCCTGCTGCTGTCTGAGGGGCAGACTTGATGGGCTGGGCCTATCAGGAGCAGGAGTGGGTGGGAGCTGAGACTTTAAAGACCCCATTCTTGGTTTTCCCTTGTGTACTTCTTCAGAGCCTCCCGGTGGCCAAAGTTCCATTTGGAAACCTAAAATGATTTATCTCATCACAACTTCCTAGAATCTAATTAGAGAAAAAAAAATGTGCTAATTGGATAATCTGGTTTCAGATGTTCTAATTATACTCCTTGTGGGAGGGGTATAAATTATAATAAAAATATAAAACATAACAGGAATTCTTCCAAAAGTATAAAACACCCAGAAAGTCTAAGGTATACATTTCCAAAAATAATCTTAATGTAGATTAAGAATTGTTTTTTAATTTGTGTGTGTGTGTGTACACATGCTCACACACCTTTAGGGCAAAGAACAAATCACGGGAATTAGTTCTCTCCTTCCACCATGTGGGTCCTGGAAATCGAACTCAGGTCTTCAGGCTTAGCAGCAAGCACCTTTACCTGCTGATCCATTTTGTCAGCCCAAACTAAGAATATTTATTATAATGTGTCCCATTATACAGAGACAACCCATCTCCCAGAAAATGGACAGCTCTTCCCCACTATAAGACGTCTGAAGAGACTATGGGGGGTGGCTCCCACCCGACCTGGAATTAAATGAATTTTCTCTGTTTAATGCAACCCAGTTTCAGCATTCTGAAATGTCAAGCCCTCTTTCTTAAGACTGCTCCTACAAGCGACTACCAGCAATTTCCTCATCGCCTAAGATTTCTAAACCCCAAATTGGGAAAGAAGTTCTTGATTCCACTGGTGATTTCTACCTCCTCGCCCTGGCACTGGGCAGATCTGTGGGAGTAATTTTACTCCCTGATTGGGAAATACTTTGGGTCTGGCTGAGAACCGCTCTGGGGACAAGATGGCAAAGGAGATAGCAGGGGTAGGGGCTAGGGGTATGGAGGTGGGGGTCCGCCTGGAGAGCATATCCTTTAAACACCATGTACTGGGTCAGATGTTCTGTTAGTGTTGGCAGAGGCCTAGCACACCTGCCTGATAAACCCAATGCTACTGGGGACCTCCAGGCTATATTTAGTCAAGGCTAGATGCCCCAGTCACCTGCTACAGTCGTGTTACAGCCCAGTGGTAAAGGTCCGTCAGGGCATTACAGAAAGGAAGAGGGCACCTTCTCTGCCTCTCTGCAGCATGTGTGTTCATTGGGCAAATATGGACATTGAAGGGGCAACCTGAGGCTCACACACACTGCGTGGGCAAGCAACCCGGGGCAGCCCAGAGCAACAAGGTGGGAGTGCCCAGGGCCAGAAGAATAGCTTCACTTTCTGGGTTTTAAACCTAAGCCACCTCTCACCCTGAAGGAAGAAAACATCTTTTGAATGACAAGAGAGAAAATCCTCAGAGACATTCAACAATGTCCCCCGCATCACTGTATTCTTTCTAGCTGGAGATACTGTTTCTCTCTGAAGACACTGACAAGACTTTGGTGAAAAAAAAAAACTTCACATACGTAACTTCAGTCCCCTGGGCTGCCTGCCTCTAATATGATTACACATTAAATGCAATAAATGGAGCAAAGTGGTATTATTTTTCTGGGAAAAACCAACATCATAAAAGAGTCTTTATTGAATCAGAGGCCCATGAACTGTTCTCTTGCCTAATTATGGCTCCGAGTGAATGAGGCTGGGTTTCCAGGCAGGGCTCTCACAAGTCTCCGGCCCAAAGAGCAATGGGATATTTGTCACAACTTGTCTAATTACAACAAAATCCACCAAGAGGACAGACAGGGAGCATGCCAGGGGAGGTTGGCAGCAGCCCCTCCCCCACCCGGGAGCTGGTGAGGAGAGACGGGCTCTCTAGCTACTTCTATTTTCAGAGGCTGACCCCTGCTCCACTCCCACCCCTCACACCCAAGCCAGGATCCCAAGACCCCTTCCCTAGCTTCCCGGCTCTGCCCCCTCCAAGCCGGTCTACAGAAAAGAGCTATTGTGGGAACGGGGTCTTTTGCCAGATGTTTCAACACTCAAAATCTGGCCAAGGTCACTGTGAGTGTGCACACGCGTGCTCTCAGACCCGGCCAAAGATGAGCGTTTGCTGCCACCAGAGTGAGGAAGAGAGTATGAGTGTGGGTGCGTGGGTGTGTCCCGGGGTCTGGGAAGGGAGGGCTCACGTAGCTCCACGGCTTCTCGTAGCGATGGAGGGGTCTGGCCAGGAACGCGGGACTCCCAACATCCTGCTCATTCTTAAGTCCTACTTACGAGTATCTGTTGCTCTCGACTTCCAAGAGCGGCAGCGCGCTCCAGGCCAGCCACCGTTACACAGTGAGGCCCCGTCCCGAACAAACAGAAACAAAACTGTCCAAAAGCAAAGACATAATTTCTTCCTGCCTCTATGTACTGAAGCCCACAGCAGCCAAGTCAGTGGTAAGGGGTCGGACACCAGCCTGCCCCTCCCGCAGACCTGTTTCCTCCAACAGTCTCCAGTGATGAGCACCGGACTCCTCTAGAAAAGTGGGCGCTTCCGGCACCCCCACCCCTCTGGCAAAGGCTTTTCTTCCAGACGTTTCTCTACAGATATCAAGTCAGCAAGCAGGCTTGCCAGCCTCTGGCTGTCCTATCTTGACCTTACCAGAGTGAGCACATCGGCCCCACAAGCCCAGGGGTGAACTCTGGTATCACTTGGGAGCAGCCTCCACGCCCTACCTCCACCTTGTGCCTGGCATTCCCACCGGCTTTCTGGTCTTTTTCATAATGCCCCACAAAGCAGGTTTGGATGGAGTCGGAAAACTGAGTCTTGGGAGGTATTACCAGCCCAATCCAGCCAGTGTCTATAATGGCCAAGCTCCCAAATCTAGATGGTCAGTGCCTTCACCCCAGACTGGTCTGCAGCAGCAGAGTGGGTCCCCAACAGCCTTCTGGAAAGCAAAATGTTACCAGCAAGTGGACACCACGCCCTTTCTCTTGTTTTCAGAGGATCAGGAGAAAAAGGGAAAAGGTGAAGGCCTATTTTTTTTAATTATTTTATTATTGGCATGTATGTGTGTGTGTGTGTGTGTGTGTGTGTGTTGTGTGTGTGTGTGTGCACGTGCGCGCGCACATGTGTCAAATGCAGGTGTGTCCATGCCGCAGCACACACATGGAGGTCAGAGGACGACTTTCGGGAGTCAATTTTCCCCTTCCACCATCAGAAGGATTAAAACAGCTGTCAGGCACGCCCAGCTGTGATTTTACCCAGTGAGCTATCCCACCCCCCAACCCCCCTAGGGTTATTTCTTATGCATGTGCTTGGGAGATTGGGATTTTAGCTTCTAAGAAAGAGAAGCCAGTGCTTACCCTCGAACCCTCCCCTCCCCAGGGCAAGAGACCCAGGGAGAGGAAGCGGCTTGCAGGCGCATGGACCACAAAGTCTTCCTAGATCCAAACTTTACAGCTGCACATCTCCAAATTCCTCCCACACTTCCGCACGCAGCCCCCCCACACACACACACCCATCATGTCCTCTCTCAGGAGGGCTGAGACCACAAGGGGGTGTAGTGTGTTTATTCCAGTTCCTACCGGGCAGAGAAGGTACTTTCAGGCCACAGGATGGCAAGACTGAAATCAAAACCCCAGGGCAGCTGGTCCCACAGGGTAGCTTCATCTCCTCAGTCCTCCTGGGCAGCCAACACAGGGGACTGGCCGCACAGGGATTTCCAAATTCCCCGGTTGCCCAGATCATGCCGAAAGGAGGGAGGGCACACCCATAGTGGGTGAGAAGTCGTCGTCCTCTGTCATTCATTCTGCGCAGGGCCAGTTAAGGCAACTAGAGACTTTAGCACTAAAGATGACAGTTAGTGCCTTAGAAATTCCAAATAAAAGCCTTGCTGCGCCATAAGAAAGTAAAGGCTCACGAAGTTTGGATTTCCCCCCAATCTGATGATAATCTCAGCTTAGCAAACTACTCTGTTCCCCTATAGAGTATGCTGAACTAGCCAGTAAGGCGATACGAGTAAGCCAGCCTGGAGCCACCAGAGAAACTGAGGTGTCTTTTCCTGGGACTTTTCATGACTTGGACTAGGGTCAGAGGTGGAGGGTCTTCAAGCTGCCCAGGCTGATTGCTCTGCAGAACAGCGCCAAGCAGCCGGCGCGCAGCTACAAGCCAGGGCTCCTTTGAGGTGTGCACTGGCTAATTCAGACCTCCCAGCTCCGCCTGTGCTGTATAGCTCAGGCTTGCCGGCTCCCCACCTGGGCGCTACACCCAGGAGGCCAGGGAACTGGCTGGGAGACCCTGGGAGAGGCCCTTCTTCTGCTCCGGGTCTCAGTCTCCACCCCTCCAGTCATATGCTCTCAGGGCTGGCAGAAGAGTCCCTGTGAGCAGTGAGGGACCGACCAGTGTCCCCACAGATGCTCCAGAAAGCACCAAATAGCAAACAGAGCTGGTAAGACTAAAGTCAAGTCCTCTGCTACCAAGCCTGGTAATTTGATTTTGATCCTTGAGATCCAGGTGGTAGAAGGTATACATTCATATACATGTAGAGGTATACGGGTATACATGCATATACAGACCCATGCATATACATATAGATAAATAAGTAAACAAAATATGCTGAACATTTCTAAAAAACAAAAAACAAACAAACAAAAAACAAAACAAAACAAAACAAAGGAGCAAGCCTAAGGCAGGCGAAGGGCTCCAAATATTCCCCCAGCTTTTTTCCAGTCACCATTCCTGGTGTTCTTCCCCAAGTACATCAAATGACTTCCCCAAGGCCATATGCGTCAGTATGAGAACCTGCCAGACTCAAAAGCGTAAGGTCTTGATCACAAACAACAGATATAAACAAGGAGATTCAAATACGAGTGGGGCACATGGCCATACCACCATGAACACGTCCAAACACACACACACAGTGTGTGTGTGTGTGTGTGTGTGTGTGTGTGTATGTATGTGTATGTGTAGCATGGATCTCTCATGGGAGAGCTGCTAAGTTGTGCCAGCCACTGTACACATTTTAAAGTATAAACCTCACCACACCCTCTCAAAGTAAAAATCATAACCCTTGACTCACAAAGGAGAAATTGGGGAAGAGTCAAGTCACCTAGCCAAGCCACCCTGCCTACAGAGGGATCAGAACTGGAACACCAATACACCCAAACCCACCATGTGCCTTGGTGGCCTTTGGAAATTAACATGACCCCTCCCCTCCTGCTATAACTCTCTTGTAAGGACTTATCACAGACTAGAAGCTCCGTGCTTCTGTGCAAAAGTCCTGACACTAGCCAAATATTTACAGGCCTTTCAGAGGGCAGCAGAGCAGCCGGAGAGGGGGGTCAACCCAACGAGGTAAGAGGGCCAGGCAGTAGCTAGATAAAGGGGGTGCAGGCATGGGAGCAGAATGCCACGCCCCTGGAGAATTTGACAACTTCACTTTGGACAAAGAGGCAGTGAAGAAAGCCCGGGAAGACACAGAGAGGCCAGTGGGGCAGACAGCCATGAAACATGCCAGGCATTTCTAAACATTTGCCTTCTCGGGCTGGAGAAGCAACTTAGCAGTTATGGGCACCGGCTGTCCTTCCCGGCACCCACAAAGCAGCTCACGATCATGTGGACCTCCAGACACACCCTCTTCTGGCCTCCTCGGCACCAGGCATGCGTGTGATGCAGCCATACATGTGGACAAAACACCTATGCACGTAAAATAAACAAAAAATAAAGCTCTCAAAGTTGCCAGGACTTGAAGGTAGAGAGCAGAGGACTAGCTTCTCCCAATATTACCTTTTACGATTCCTATCCTGCTAGGCAAAAATTGATCTTTAATCTTTAATAAGTTGAGATTTTATTTAAAAAAAAAAACTAGGAGGGCGAGGTTAATTATTCACAGGGTTGCAATTTACTTAAGAGCTGAGGGAGGGAGTGTTTCCTTCCAGCAAGCAGTGCCTGAATTCACACGGGTCTCCCTGGAGGTCTGGCTAAAATCCTTTCCCTCCTGTCAGTTTTCCACCTTGCCCTTAGCAGCTTCCTGAAGAAGGTTCCAGCACAAACAAGCCTGGCCATCCAGTCACATCCTCTGGAGAAGCCTTAAGGTGCCCATCTTCCGAGGATGGAGGAGGGTGAGGTGCTGGGGCAGGAAGGGGGTGTCTGTCTGCAAAGCCGGCCGCAAAGTCCTCGACCCAAGCACTCGCTTTTGCATTTGCTTACTTAAAAGCAGGAATCAGCTGCTGGAGGATAGGCTAACACCGCCTAACGCCTATCTCAGTCAATGTTCCTTCCTTCCTTCCTTCCTTCCTTCCTTCCTTCCTTCCTTCCTTTCTTAAATAAGAAAAGAAAATCAAAATTAAACTCTTCACTTCCCCTAAGGCAATGAAGGACCAAATCATTACCCAAAAACATCCCTTACACCTGGCCACAGCCATGGCCGGACTAGATCTTCGGGCCCTGGATGCTGGGAGCTCCTGATCCCCAATGACTTATGTCCCAGATTCCAAAGTTTGGCCCCTCCAGGGTGGGTGCAAAGCAGCCAGGCCGGCAAGCTTTTCTGTACCACCTGGCCACAGCTCACGTCTGTGGATGGTTTGTGACCACACAATACTATGGAGATTTCCACTTCATTTCCTTTTTGGTACTGTTGTTGGGGGCTGGGACAACAGGATAAGCTGTTTTTTCCAGCCTGATTCTGTACCCCAAAACAAGCATTTTTTCTTAATTAGGAACAAGGCCTCCAGAAGTGTCTTTGGTCCACTCCCTAAACAGTTTTGTCTCAAAATGGCCATCTGTTGAGGTGGTAGGGAATCTACACCGTGGTCAAAGAAACTCTTTTCTTCCCTTCTTCAGGCATCAGCCTACTCCTGCATCAACTAGAGGACACAGCTCAGGCTATGATCAACACCACATTTCTGAGACTTCTCTCCACACCTGGCTCCCTCTCCTGTCCCTCGAGGGACAGGGAAAGCAGCCTGGGTGTGATTTGTACAGGGACTTCTTTGCACATGGTCCACAGGCACAGAGAGCCTGTGGGAAAAATACCTCTCATATGATCTTTGTACAGCTTTGTACAAAGTGGTGGGCCAACCTATTTTCTCCTTCTCCAGCCTCCAAGCTTCTAGAAACCTCTCTCTTTCTTAATGCCAGGAAGAAAGGGGCCAGAGGTGCCCTATTGGTCAGCCTGCCCTTCATGCACAGAGTTCAAGTCTTCTAAGTGCATGCTCCTAAACATTTTTTTCAAGCCGGCCAACAGCCACACAACACAAAATGACAAAAAGGGCCAAGTTCTGGAACTTGAGATTTCAGGGCTTTGTGTGGAATTTTGTGCGGTGGTGGTGGTGGGGTGGTAAGCAAAGTTTTAAGAGCAATAGAACCTAAGAGAGGGGTGTTTCAGCATAAAACTTGATGGGGATCAGTAATGGGTTATGAAAGAGGGCAAAAGAGTGGTTAGAGAAGTGTCCAGAGACTCCATTTAAGACGTGGAGTTGGGAGGCATGGGCTCCGCACCGAGGCCGCCTCCCCGGAGCATGTTCAGAAATCAGGCTCTATCTTCCCCACCCCCAAACTCAAGGTTGGCGCCACACAGCAAGGCTGGCCGGTCCAGAAGAAAAAAAGCCCTTTCTCGCCCGACACCAGGACATTCAAGCACGTTTCGGTTTCTCTGCCGAAGCAAGAGTCCCCCCGAAACCGCACAGACATCTCGCGGCGCACGCCTTTCCAGTCGGTTCCACCCTGATGGACATGGGAGGTGGGGGGCCCAGCCGGAGCGCGCGAGGACCAAGAAGGGGCTGGCTTCGGGCGGCGAGGAGCGTGGAGAAAATGCCGGTCCTGGGGGCCGAGGACTGGGACTTTGTAGGCCAGTTGAACTGACACCCTCATCTTGCCCGCAAAGACCCAGCTCTCAGCTCCCGTCCGTCTTGGAGTTCGGGATGCCGTGCGCCCCCCGACGGGCTACCCGGGGCATGAGTCCCGCCGCCCGCTCTTGGCACTGCGGAGACTCCGGGACACTTTCGCCAAGAAGCCACCTGCCCCTCCCGGCCTCCGCCCGAGGGCTCCGAAACCAGCCCTCGAAGGGTTACACGACGCGCAGCACACGCCGCCCGAGGGGGCAGTGCCGGAGACTCCGGGAGTGAGCGCCCCCGGCCGCCCCCCACCCCAAAGCCACCCGAGCGCAAGGGCTGCACGCCGAGAAACTTGCCAGCGCCCACACGCCGTGCCCGCGGGGCCCAGCTGTTCGCCGCCCGGTTACCTGCGCTCAGTCCGGCGAGGCGGGACCGAGCCACGGCGACCCAGGCTGCTTCCTCCCGCACCGCGGCCGCAGTCCGGGCGGCGTACCCCAATGTTCCCGCAGCTTCGTGCGCTCCCGGCCGAGGGTCCCCGGCCTCTCCGGACCTGCTCCGGGACCTGGGGAATCGCCGCAGGGCCCCCCGCCGCGCCCCGGAAGACATGTGCGCTGCGGTGGGGCCCCTCGAAAGTTGCGGGGTTCCTCTCGCTTGCTCTCTCGGCGCGATCTGGCTCCACGTGCTGGTGACACATCAGGAAGGCTGCGCGCCCCGCGGCTCCCGGAGGACCCACACGGCCAGCGCCCGCCCAGCGCAGCCTCCTCGAGCCCAGCCGACCGCGCTCCGCCCCGGCCCGCCCCCCGCCCGCCCCTCACCGGCGCCGCCCCCGGCCGAGACGCCCGCTCCCGCTCACAACCGGGGCGGGAAGACCCTGCGAGGAGGAGCGGGCTGGGTGTCCCTCTCCAGAATCGCCCGGGGCAGAGGAGCTGGGCCGCTCGACCCAACAGTCTCAAGTGCCTTCCACCCAGTCACGCAGCCCTTCCTGCCCCCCGAGCCTCAGTAATTTTCCCTTTTCCTCCTCTGACCGGTCCGATTTGCTGCCGGGGCTTCCTCCCGCGAAGGCCGGCGCCGGGAGCCCCCTGCCGGCCACCCTGCTCTCGGGCCGCGCGCCCGTCTGCAGCGAACCTCGACCTCCCCACCCGCTACCTAGGCCAGGTCTGCCTTCGAGGGCGTCTTGGCAACCCCAGGAGATGATACATTTAAAGTACCCAGTGTAGTTCCCGGGGAGAGAACCTCTTGAAAACCTGGGTTCCTTTAAGGGTGGGACAGAGGGGATACAGATACAGATATACAGATACAGATGGGAGCAACCCAAAACTAGTGAAGACCTGACCTGTTTCTCGCCTCCTCCTCTGCTGGCGCAAGAAGGGTTAATTGGATGTAGGCCATCTGCCGGCTCTACCAAAATAAATCAGCAGAAGATTGATTCCAGGGGCCATAGAGAAGCCCAAATAACCGCTGAGACTGAGTTCCCTAACCATCTTCAGGTGGAGGCTTGCAATCATTTACTGAAAATGCCGCGACACTTCTGCTATTAGACATTGGCTACGTTCCTCTCTTCTCTCTCCTGGTCCCACTATCCAATGCACGCTTTAAATCCTGTGGCGGGGCTGAGCGCTTTCTCTGCACGTGGCACGTGTCCCCGCTTAGGACAGACAGATGCGCTGAGGCAGGTGCTCAAACGCTCTGGAAGAGCTTGAGGGCGGAAGGCGCCAAGCCCTTACAGGGGATGCGTGCAGGTTTCAGGTCTCTGTAATCCCCACTATTTCGGAGCCCAGGAGTAGAGCGACAGAAACGAGGATTCCCTGATACCCTGACGTGGCTGGCCTGGCCTCCCCGCCTTTTATTGCTGTCTGACAAACCCTTGGATCTGTGTGATTCCGGAGTCTGGAGGAGCCAGTGTCCTGGGGGATAAAAGAACAGGGATGTGAAGGGTTTACCCAGGCACTGAGTCCGGGAGAAGCCCTCCAGAGATTAGCCCCCTGCTATCCCTACCCACATCAAAGGACATAACTGGGGAGGGGGGGGCTAATCCCATCAATGGAATCAAAGGTGGACAAGAAAGGAAATTCTGAAAATTTGGGGTAGCCACGGGGAGGTTGCAAGGCCACATTACACAAGAGGACAGTTACTAGGCCTTCTCCTTACATGACAAGCACCTCCTCTCCATCACTAGCTATATAAACAGAATCCCTGGCTTCTTGGGGAGGCCTGTAGGAAAGTTTCCCACGGGTACTGGGCAAGCCAGACAGTGGGACTGGTCCTGCCTCCAGGGCCAGAAAGGGACTCAGAGGAGGTCGGGAGTCCTGAAAGGCTGTCACAGTCTGTCGGCTCCATCTTGCAAGGGCTCCTGATACTCCAGCACCTCCCAAGGCTGTGTGCTCATGTGGGATACAGAGAGGAAGGGGTGTTTCCCAAACCCCGAGAGGTTAGTACAAGAAACAGCAGCTAACAGTTTAAAATCTAATTGTTATTGATGTCACCTGGTGTCCAGAGAGAACAAAAAGTTACGAAGACCCTGTGGCCATGGGCAGCATGGGACGCGCGCGCGCGCACACACACACACACACACACACACACACCTCACCTATAGCAATTTACCTTGACGTCTTCTCTTGGCCCAGATAACTTTATGAGGGAGAAACACTGGGAACGGACCGTTAATTGCCGGAAACGGCACTAGCGTGACTAGGTTTGTTTGTCACTAGGATTACTAGGTTCGTCTACAGGTGGAACCCGTTTCACTCCCCCACTGCCCACGAAGACCTCCACGTGTGAATTCCTCCCCGTGTGAATTCCTCCCCGTGGGCTTCAGTTTCCACACTGGTAAGTTGAGAAGTGACTTCTCCCCTCTGTGACTTCTTCCAGCCTGACGGGACAGACCCTGCTGCAGGGAGGGAAAAGTCATTAGCACGGACCGACCGCCACTTGACTTCACTGACCTTTGTCCACACAATATCGCTGCTGACCTGGGGTGGAGTCGCCCTACACAGCAGTCTCTGAATGACTTTCTGTGGGCCGAGTAAGCGTTTGGAAGGTCCCAGTGGCCTTGGTTGAGGGCCAAGCCTTTGGCCAGAGTTTTACAAATCTCTTTGGCTCTGCCATTTAGGATAGACTTTTTCTTTTTTTTTTTTTTTTTCTTTTTCTTTCTTTTTTTTTTTTTTTGGGAGGGGGTTTGAGACAGGGTTTCTCTGTGTAACCCTGGCTGTCCTGGAACTCACTCTGTAGACCAGGCTGGCCTCGAACTCAGAAATCCACCTGCCTCTGCCTCCCAAGTGCTGGGATTAAAGGCGTGCGCCACCACCGCACGGCTACTTTTTCTTTTTTAATGGCATTGGGAATGGACCCAAGGGTCTCCCTCACGGTAGGCCAAGGGCTCTAGCCCTGAGCTATAGCTTCGACCCTTAAAACTTTTTTTTTTGGGGGGGGGGGGAACGGGGTCTAAGTAAATTCCACAGACTGGCTCTGAGCATTTTTCTGTAGCCCGGGCAGTCTAGAACATTTCAGCTTCCTGCTTCTGCTTCCTGAGTAATTGGAATTACAAGCCTGTGCCACTAGGTTTCCTGAAGCCCCCCCACACACACACCCACGTGTGTGTGTGTGTGTGTGTGTGTGTGTGTGTGTAGGGTGTGGCTGTCACTGTGACCTATTACTTTTTCGGAAGGGTATACAACTATTCACAAGACTAGCCTCTATCAGAGCTACCTGGTCTAAAGTTGAGCTCACATCCAATGATGGGGGGGGGAGGGTTTGTCCTGTCCACACCTGCTTCCAACTGTCCCCAAGCATAGGAGGGCCTCCGGGGAGTGCAGCCTTTGACAATGTGTCGGCATCTCCTCTTAGGATAGTGTGGCTGATTCTGGTGATTTGGAGAACTGCCTAGTTTTCCTGTTGTGAAGCATTGTCTAGGAGACTAATACAGTGCCTGCTTGGCCTACAACTAGCAAAGGAATAGACAGAAGTAACAGGAAAGCGAGCTTTTCTATGAAAGTTCTGCTCATCTTGTGAAGAGCTAAATCTGGGGGCTGGAGATGGAGCCCAGGAGGTAGGCTTGTCAAACATGCATAAAAGACTGATCCCTGATCCCACATAAAACCGGCTGTGGTGCTCCTGTGTGTCCATAGTCCCAGTACTCTGGAGGTGGAGACAAAGAAGGTCACGAGTTCAAGGTCGGCCTCGGGCTCAAGGATAGCTTGGGATACAGGAGTCTCGGACTCAAAAACAAACCACAAAGGACTTTGGGTAACCTTGAAACAATTCTCTTCTCTTGTCATTTTGGGGGCTGTGAAATGACCTGATTGGCCGGTGGCTTTAGGTTAGCTTTTGTCCCCAAGGATGGGCTTGGACCTTCAGAGTTTGCTACTATAACCATCTATAAAGAGTAATTATATCTTTACTAAAAAATATATTTGTCCTGTAGGCTGTGGGGGTTGTCCAAAAGGGGGAGAAAAGTGCCTCTACCTCCTTACACAAATGTTAGATTCTGGTATTTCTGGATGAGATAGAAGGGATGGAGACAATCATGGTGGCACACGCCTGAGATTAGGGACTGACAGAGGCCGGAGAAGAACCCCACAGGTTGACAGACTCCTGAAAGATTCGTCTATTTTGAGATAGGCAAGGGTCTGGAGAGATGGCTCAGTGGCTAAGAGCACTGACTGCTTTTCCAGAGGTCCTATGTTCAATTCCCAGCAACCATTTGGTGGCTCACAACCACCTGTAATGGAATCTGAAGCCCTCTTCTGGGCAGATAGAACACTCATATACATAAAGTAAATAAATCTTAATATGTGTTTTTAAATAGGCAAACAGATGCAAAAAAAAAAAAAAAAAGTTGGGGAGGAGAAGGAGATTCATTGAGAGCTCAGGCCAGTTAGACCCCAAGTCAACAAAATAAACGATTAGTACAGAAGCAGAGACAATGGCTACTTGTGTTTATACAGTGGTGACTGGAAAGGGGACACATAAAAGAGAGTTCTGGAGTATCTGCTGAAGAAGGTCTTTGGATGGGCAGGGACCCCATGAAACTCAACCTTCACCTGATTTGAGTAATTTAGGAATCTGGATGTTTTGTACAGTGTAAGATTTGAGAAGACGCCTCTCCAGGGCCAGGGTGTTGGGGTAAAGCTCACAGCAGGGGGCATAGGAGGTGCAGCTGCTAAACTCTGCTTTTTAGTCAGACAGTATTCTGTCACAGGAGGGAAGAGGGCTGGCAGTAAATTGTGTTGCTTTAAGTTTCCTGGAGGTGAAGTTACCCACAATCCATTACGGCTGCACCGTGGCTCACAACACAGTACAAACACTGTGGCTTGTTCTAGATCCTCGCTCTGTCAGAGGACTGGACGAGGAGCCTGCAGCTCTGGCCCTGCCGTCAGGGAGGATTCTGACCGGATTTGGAGGGTGGGGGTCACATAATTCTTACTATGGGCTCACAGTGGCTACACCTGATGGGACAGGGGGGAGGGACATCATAAAGAGGTGGTGGAGTCCTTGAGCTCCCTGGCTTGGCTATAGCTCTCAGGCAGGAACTGAGAATCTCAGGCCACGAAGCATCTAGAAAAGCCTTTTTCCTTTCCTTTCTTGACAGGGTCTCAAAGTAGCCTGGGCTGGTCTCAAACTTCCTATGTCGTTAAGGATGACCTTGAACTTGTGATATCCCTGCTGCCACCTCTGCAGAGCTAGAGTTACAGGTTTGCACCATGGTGCTGGGTTTATGGGGTCCTAGGGATCAAATCCAGGGCTTTGTGCATTCTAGGCAAGCACTGCCGAGTCCCCTCCCCAGTCCTGGGAAGCATTGCTTCGCTTTGGAGTTTAGCGACTGAGGCAGTGGGGGCCCAGAGTCTGTGGGGGATTCGTGCAGGGCATGCCATAAGCCCGGCAAAGCTGTCTCCTTCTGTGCGTGCCCTTCAGTGCCCCAGCCTGGCTAGACACACCTAGCTGGGTAACTGCAAGATTCTCTGTCCCCTGCCTTGCTCTAGCTGTCCTCTGACCTCACAGACCTGGGATCCGCGCTTGACTCCTGCCTCTGGCTCTTCGTCTTTGGGGAAGTTCTTGCTTCCCCAGTATCTGTATGTTAAACCTTTCTGTACCCCGAACCGCTTCTGTTGACTTTGATTTGTCTCGTCCATTACTCCTGGGGGTTGGGGCAGAATTCTCTGTTCCAGCTACTACAGAAAAGAGGAGTCCAGCCTAGGGGTGCTTCTCACCAGGAATGCACAGGGAGGGGCTGGAGTCAAGGCTACATCCGAGAGTACGAGGCTCCTGTCCCTATCCTATCCCTAAGGTCTAGACCTTCAGGCCATGGTGCTGTCAGGAACAAATCCTCTCTGTGTGCCCTAACAATTTTATGATGTTCACCTTCCAAAAGCCAAGAGTTTCTCTTTTGGGTATTAGGCGCTTACAGTCAATATCTATATATCCTTAGTCCACCCCACGGTCATCTAAGCAACAAGACCTGGGGAGTGAAATAGCTGTAAGTTGGGGAGGAATGGGCGGGAGGGGGTGTGGCAGAGGGAGGAGCCACATTAACAGAAGAATGAGTTAGAAAAGAAGAGGTGGAGTTCTATTCCTGAAACCAGAGTGGTAAGTTAAGTGTTACGATTGAAAATTACAGGACCCGGCATTATAATTCACAGCTTTACGCTTACTTGGGAGGCAGAGTGAGTGGACAGTTCAAAGCCAGCCTGCACTACATAGGGAGTTCCTGGATAGTTAGAGCTACATTGCTATGTGGTTAGACACTGTCTCTAAAACAAAAACATCCAACCAGCCAATCAAACAAAGAAGAAAACAACGAAAAATCCACCCCCCCCCCCTTAGTATAGTTTTGAAGAGAGAATCTAGTTGGTGGTGAGCCACCTCAGTAGTCCCAGCACGACACGGGCGACCATATCCTAAAACAGCAGAATGGGACCAGGACTCTAAAGCACTGGACGTCCTGTCACATGAAATCTGGCTGTTTACCTTACAGAAGACGTGGATGTGTCACAACTATGTGGGGCCTGACACAGAACGTCCAGGCTAAGAAAGGTATGGGCGCCTGGGGGGTGGGGTGGGGTGGGGGGAACAGTGATGCAGTTGTCTGGGCAGAGAAAGCAGCGACACGTACATACGTTGTAGGGAAGGAAAGCTCACAGAGAAGGCACGCCTTCGCTGCGCGATCCAGACCGGAGTTGAAGGGTCAGATGCAGGGAGTTCAGCAGCTGTGCGGCCCCGGGAAAGCGTTCTTGTGTTCTGGAAACGAACCGGTAGAGGAGGAAAAAAAGACTTACGAACTTAAAAAAAAAAAAAAAAAAAAAAAAGACGTGCGGCGGAGCTGAAAACACGAGACAGGTAACAACAAAGCACCGCTCCCGAACGCAGGCACGGACGGGGTTCGAACCCGCGATCTTCGGTTTACGAGACCGACGCCTTACCACTTGGCCACCGCGCCTGACAGCCAAGCTGCTGGTGGAAGCTCTCAGTGGAGGGGAGGTGGTGCGGGCGGGGAGGCGGGCAGGCCCCGCCCCTCGCCCAGGCCCCGCCTCTGCTCAAAGCCCGCCCACCGAGAGGCGCTGACTGACGGGTCCCGGCCTCGTTCCGCTCTGCGTCGGCTTAGCCGGTAGAGCTGCTAGCGGGCGTGCGGGCGCCCTGCCGCCCCGGGAAAGCCTCGGCGACCGCGGAGCCATCCTCTTCCGGCTCCGCTCGGGACTCACACAGCCTGGAGAGGTCGCAGAGATGTGCGTGAGGCCCAGCATGATCGTGAACGGCTGCGCGCCCACCGGAGCAGGGAGCCAGCCTGTGGACCGCGGGGACCCGGCACGGCGCGGAGGCCCGGGCGAATAACGGATGCCAAGAGGGCGAGGCCGGAGGGGGACACTACCGAGACGGAGGGAGGACAGCAGAGGGATCCCGGGATTGAGGGACAAACGGTTTTGCTCCTTTGCTCCGTTCTAGGCGAGGGATGGGTGAGGGGTTGGGGTGCTTCTACCACTCTCTCCTCCATTTTGTCGACGTTTTACATCGTCGTTTATGGCTGGAGACAGAGACTCCCAGGCTGACTTCAGACTGTCATGGAGCTTACTGTGATCCTTCCTCCTCCATCCCCCAAGGGCTGGGATTTCAGGCGTGGGCCACCAGGCCCGTTTTCCCGGCTGCTGGGGATCGAACCCAGGATTGGGTGCGTGCTAAACTAACCTAACTGAGCCACATTCCTAGTTCCTAGGTCTATTATTTAAATTTTTTTTTTTTTTTTTTTTTTGGTTTTTCGAGACAGGGTTTCTCTGTGTAGTCCTGGCTGTCCTGGAACTCACTTTGTAGACCAGGCTGGCCTCGAACTCAGAAATCCGCCTGCCTCTGCCTCCCAAGTGCTGGGATTACAGGCGTGCGCCACCACGCCCGGCTCTATTATTTAAATTTTTAATAAAAAAAAAGTCTTTAAAGTTTTTGTATAAGGAAATTAGGTGTCTGAATCCTATGGCCACGGCATCTGTTCCAGGAGAGAGGAGAGGGTGGCCCCTTGGTGCAGGGCTGTGATGCCACCCGGGCAGGGCAGTAAGGTCCCACTTACCAGCCTTAGGAGCACTCTTGTAAGTAGGCGAAGGAAACACCCTCCAGAGGGCTCGTGCTATATTGCCCGAGCTGTATAACTAGTAAGTTCATCCTTATTTATGGGTTGAACTTTTTTTTAAAGGTTTATTTATTATATATACAGCGTTCTGCCTGCATGTATGCCTACAGACCAGAGTGGGCATCAGATCCCTTTAAGGATGGTGCTGGGAATTAAACTCAGGACCTCCAGAAGAGCAGACAGTGAGCGCTCTTATCCTCTAAGATATCTTCTCCAGCCCCCTAGAATCTTTTTTTTCTTTTTTAAATGTAAAATCGGGGAGATCTGTAAAAGATATCTTTGTGGATGTATGTTAAGAGCACAAGATTTATCCTGTTAAGTTTGCATACATTGTCAACTGGACATAAATGCCTTGTACGACACAGCAGTACAGATTTTTTGTGAACTCTGGGTCTCCTGGATGGTAGGCAGGTGCCCGCCGCTGACCTTTATCCTTTATCCCCAGCACCCTCCCCACAACTCACACTCTGAGAGTTTTAGAATTTGACTTTGTGTGTGAGGGCTTTACTTGCAGGCATATGTGCACCAAGTGTGTGCCTGGTGCCAGCAGAGGTCAGAGGCGGGCATGGGATCACCTGACACTAGTCATGGACGGTTGTGAGCCCCCCACTTTGGATGAGTGCCCTGAAATAAACTGAGGTCCTCTCCATGAGGAATAAGTGTTTTTTCTCCAATTCATTCATTCATTCATTCTTTTTTTATATATCTCTTTTTAAAAGATCTTATTTTTTTATTTATATGAGTACATTGTAGCTGTCTTCAGACACACCAGCAGAGGGCATTGGAATCCCATTACAGATGGTTGTGAGCCACCATGTGGTTGCTGGGATTTGAACTCAGGACCTCTAGAAGGGCAGTTGTCGTTGCTCCTAACCACTGAGCCATCTCTCCAGGCCTCTCTCTACTCTATTCTGAGCCAGGGTCTTGCCAAGCTGCCCAGGCTGGTACTCTAACCCAGGACTTGTGATCCAGTCCATCCTCCAGGCAGGGTGATGGCTTCATTTGATACAACGGAAACCCTGCCGTTAGACACCTTATCCCTCCCCCACAGATCTCTGACAACCATCATTCTTTCTGCTTCTAAGAGGTTGACAACCGTAGATCCTTCATGTCCAAGAAATGATGTGGTGTGTCTGGTGGGGACCAGCTTTCTTCGTCCCCTCAGCTTCTGTGTTGTAACTTCAGAAGGGTGTCCTGGCTTTGTAGACTGAACCTTGTTCTCTCACAGGCTTGTGCCACATTCTCTTTACCTGTCTGTCACTGCCTGGCTGTCAATAATACGTCAGCGAGAAGAGTGAGCAAGTTGGTTTTGAGATACACACTCAGAAGCGGCACTGTGGCTTTTGTAGTAATTTTATTTTAAAATTTTTGTTTGTTTTGAGACAGAGTGTCTTTGAAGCCCTGGCTAGCCCACAACTCGTGATTTGTAGAACAGAGTGGCTTTGACTGGCTGAGGTCTGCCTTCCTTTGCCTTCCCAATGCCAGGACTGATGGTGTGCCCCACCGAGCTTGTTTTCAAAGGGATCTGCAGTTTCTATCATGGCTCCACCGTTTGGAATTCCCACCACGGCACGCAAGCACCTCTTTGCCACTTTATCATTTTCTTGGCTGTGAGTCGTGGCCGTCCTCTGCTGCTGATTACTGACATGACTTCTTTCCCAAGGTTTGCTGGCCATTTGTGTGCCTTTGGAGAAGTGTCATCTCAAGTCCTTTTAAAATTGGATTATTTGTTCTTTTTGTTACAATTTAGAACATGGCTATTAGCTTCCTCTTAACATGCTGTGAAGTTTTGTATATGAAGCAAGGGGAGGATCCAGTCTAGCTAGCCTTCAAGGGACACAGCCGAGAGGTGAGCCAGACACAGCCTGTAGCTGAACTCGGACTGGGGAAACTGAGGCATGCTCTGCCTCTGCGAACCTTGGGGGTGACAGAGCCCCTCTGTGGGCAGTCACACACAGCTCCTGTGCCTTCTCAGTCTAGCTCCGCGGTTGGGTTCCTCACGGCGTAAAGACTGCAGTGGTGCTCGGTACAGACATACAATAAGAGCCACGCCCAGCGTCCCTACTGCCACTGTTGAATTTCAGTTTCTTCCTGCACGAGACAGGTGTTAGCCATGAACCATCCCTGCATGAATCAAAAATAGAACAGGGAGCTGGGCACAGCAGCACACGCCTGTAATCCTAGCACTCTGGAGGTTGAGGCAAGAGGATCGGGAATTCAAGACCAGTAAGGGCTATTTGAGACTCTCAAAAAATGGCAACAGCCTAGAGGTGCTTCAGCGAGGAAAGGCACCAGATGCCAGGCCCGAGTCCTCAGTGGAGAGAGCCCCTCCCGCAAGCTGTCCTGGGCCTCCACAGACATGCATGGCACGCACGCCCTGCTCATGTGCACACACAATATGTAAAAGTGTACATCGAAAGGCTGCTTCGGTTTTCACTGCTGAGGTTAGATCCAGAGTGGGAAGGCCAGCCAAGACCCCTTCCCCAGGTACCGTAGCAGCCTGACACTTCCTGTTGATCAAATTTCCCAGACACCACAAAGCTCGAAATAAGTCTGTGAATACTGGGGCAGCCACTTGCAGCCTTTGGAGTGTCGGCAGTACGCTTTCACGGGTCTCGTCAGATTGTGTCCATACCATGCGTAGGACTGTGTATTCCCTCTCTGACCTGCCTGGCTCCTTCACGGTATCCAGTCTGTTCCTTTTTTTTTTTTTTAAGGATCACTAATGAGGTACCCCATAAAGCCCAGGCTGGCCTAGAACTCTTGATTCTCCAGCCTCCCTCAGACTCCCCAGTGCCAGGATTACTGGTGTGTAACATACTATGAGGGGAAAGAGAGGCTCTCAGGAGTATCAGAATCAGGAGATTAACCATTTGAGTCTCCTCGGGAGGCTGAGAGAAGACAGAATCCTTCGAGTGTCACCCACAGCTGCAGCAGGCTATGGGAGTCTTCCCTGAATGTGAGCCTGCAGTGACAGTGAGGGTGGCCCGTGGGACTCACAGTAAGCTCAACTTGGATGACACTGCGGGACCAGTTCTGCTCAGGTGGGTTCCCTTAGTTGCATCTCCTGAGGAGAAACTGGGAAAGCTGTCTCAAGCTCCGTAGAGCTGCTCTTCCTGGTTCTGGGACCGTCCAGCTCCCCTTCAGGTCAGCAGTCTTTGAGGTACCGTGTCATCCTTGTAAGTAGGCAAGTTAGTGTTACTATGCTCTTCAGGGTAAGTATCAAAACCTCAAATCCTGAGTGAATGCAGTGCTTATGTGAGGACCCAAGTTCAAATCCCAAGAACCCTGTAAAGCCAGACAGTGGTGTTTGTAATGCCAGCATTGCTCCAGGAAGATGGAAGAGATACAGAGAGAGGAATCCCAGATGCTTGTCGGCCTGGTGTACGCAGGAGTTAACAAAGAAACATCTCAAACAAGGAGAAAATAAAGACGAATACCCGAGTTTGTCCTGACTCCATATATGCAACATTATATGTCTGCCTCCACTATATAACACACATACACATATGAACACACCAAGAAAAAAACTCCAATGCTTTTCAATTATTTATTGTAGGGTTGAGACAAGGTCTCTGTATGTAACTTCAGTTGACTTCAAACTCACTATGTAGACTGGGCTGGCCTTGAACTCACAGAGATCAACCCGCCTCTGCCTCCTGATATTGGCATTAAAGTCGTGCACCATCATGCCTGGCTCTTTTTTTAATTAAACACAGAAGTCACATTTGCAATGCCATGGTGCTCAAGTAAAAAAAAAAAAAAAAAATCTTAAGCCACCAAAGTTAGCTCATAAACCTGTGACTCAAACCACGACCCAGGGCTGACCGGGTGGGAAGAGTAGGAAGTCCCTGCAGCCCAACGCCAGTCTCCTGAGAGCTGCCAGGAAGCACAGGCCAGAGCTACTAGGCCTATGGCCCAGTTTATCCTGAAAACGTGGTCAACTGCTGACCCCGTCAACCCAACCAGGTAGCCAGGCCAAGTCGCAGTGGGCCCACCATTCTTTCCAGACTTCTGTACCTGAGTGAGCCCCAGGTGCAGTTCGCCACCTCTCCACTCTGGCTCCCAGGTGCCTACCCCTCCCACCTCAGCCTCTTGGACAACCCTGTTAGGGAGAGGTGCCCTGGCTTCGGGGCTCCAGTGTGCTATACCTTCTCCTTGGGGCCTCTCCAGGACAGTAGACCCTCCTCTCACTTGAACAAGTCAAGTCCTGCTCTGTGATGAGTCTCCATATCAGCAGAGCCTGAACTCTGGGTGGCTGGCGAGCTGGGTCCCTGGGGCGGTTCAGTGTCCTCATCTGGTGGTAAGCCAACCTTCCAAAAAGCACTTCAACACTACCTGGCATGAACCCTAAACACATGTAAGCCAGTACAGTCCCTCTGTGTGCCCAGATTCTGTGAGTCCTGTGCTGTAGATAAAATTGCAAACCTTGGACTGAAAAAAGATTTGTCTATTGTGGGCTGAGCGAGAACTCAGTGGTTAAGAACACTGGCCATTCTTCCAAAGCACTGCAGGCTTGGGTATCTGCCGGCAGCCCTGGAACCAGGAGCCGGTGGTATAAACCCCACTGGAGTCTTCCAGGGTTAGGTACAAGGACTGGGCCAAAGCAGTATGATGCCCCACCAGCTCCCCATGGGCTGCAAAGGACCATCAAGCAAGCTGGACTTGAGACAACAGAAAAATGGAGAAATAAGAGGCCATGATGGAAGAAGTCCCTTATCCCCAGATCTAGTCTGTACGTTGCCTGCGAGATAAAAACCCTACTGACAGGTCAGACTGCAGCTTACCTGTGTGGTCTGTGAACTTTATCACAGGCTCCCCCTCCCCCTTAAACCCAAGCAACACGCTCCAAAAACCACCACACCATTTCACTTACAAAAGAATTTTGAAGATGAGAAATCCATTAACTAACTTATAAACAGTTTTTGTTGTTTGAAGCTGGATCACATTCCTTTAATCCCAGCCCTATCAAGCCAGAGGCCAGCAGACCTCTCTGAGCTTGAGGCCAGCCTGGTCTACCTAGTGAGCTCCAGGCCAGTCATAGATAGAGAAAGCCTGTCTCAAAAAAATAAAAATTGTTAGTTTGAGAGACAGTCCCACTATGTAGATCCTGTTGCCTGTGAACTCACATAGATCTGCCTTTGCCTCCCAGGAGCTGAAATTAAAGACCTGTGCTCCCACATCCAGCCTACACTTAATCTATAAACACTGACTCTACTTGTTCATTACACTGAGCATTGTAACCACATATATGTTAAGACACTCTAGTCCCATCCCCTGGGCTTTCCCCGAAGGTTGAGGCTGTCTCACCCATGTTTAGACCTCCGACTGCCATGCCTAGTTACTGAACCCAGCTCAGCCTCATTCTGAGGTTCCTTTCCGTCTTGTAGTCGAGAAGCCGGCTCCACCTGAGTGGAGGTTCAGAGGAAGCAAGCTCCAGGGGCCAGGGTCAGGCTCCCAGACTGGCCACACGAGAGGACCAGTGAGCATGCGTGGCTGGGGTGCGGGTGGAGGGGCACACCTCCAGCTGTGTTCACTCCCCTGCCTTCCAGCACTGTAGTACAGGTGACGGTTTCTTCAGTGTGGGAGGGAGGGTGTGAGCTGCGGCTTCTAAAGATAATGTACCTGTGAACTGAACATGACCTTATTTGGGACCATGCAGATGTAATATAGTTCACATCAGCTCACTGGATCATCTGAGCTCGAATTTATTCACGTTAACTTCATTGGGTTTTCCTGTATGGTCGTCAATCTGGAGGCCCTGGGTGGTAAGAAAAGTCTGTCTGAGGAGACAGACTAGGTACAAAGCCTCTGCACTCCACAGTGGCTCTGTGGGCCCAGGACACAGGTAACCCTGTCCAGTGCATCGCTGCCCATCTGCCCAGAGAACCCACAGCACAGGGCCTGTCTGGAGAGGATATGTGGGCCAGGATACCTGGTGTGTGTGACCTGTGAAGCCCTTTGTCCTTGAACACATATAGGACAAAGGGTAGAAATCTGGGGGCCCCAACTACACAATCATGTACAGTTTACTGGCTATAATAATCCAGGGCACAGCGGAATTCATCTTAGGAAATGAAAGCAGTTTTAGTGGGGACCTGAGTCTGGTAGAATGCATGACAGAGAAGGATGACCCAGGACCCCTTAAGCCCTAGAAGGCCCTTGCTGAGAAAGAACATGGCTGCAAGAATTTTCAGTCAGTCTGAGGCTGGACTGGGGGTAACACTGGAGCTTCTGTGAATCACACATATCTCTAGGCAAAGCAGGCCAGGATTGGCTGAACCCAGACCCTGCTTGAACCTTCCACTAGAGGGCAGCACTAGCCACCTCAGTTACTGCACACCATAAAGAGGCTGTTCTTCCTACAGAAAATGGCACACTGAGGCCAGAACACAAGCCTTTCTCCCCCTCTGCCTCCACCCCCTCTCCCAATCCCCTGCGGAAGTTCACACAAGTCAGGCACAAAAAGCCAACTTTTTATTTACATTGTGGTCTGTACATTACAGTTCCTTGGAAGGTGCCCACCACTGAAAGCCTGTTTCTGGAGAGAACAGAGTGGAAACAAACAGTTCAGGGCCTGGGCTGCACCCCATTCTCCTTTCCCTGGGGCCTAAAGTGGAAGCCTCTTCCCAAGCCCAAAGCTAAGGCCATTTGCAATTACTGGCTTCTGGGGCAATGCCCCAGATGTAATCCCTGGAGAGTCAGAACCTATCTCCTATAGCTTCTTCCTCCTGGGCCCCAGAAGGCCCGCCCCCACAACATGACAAGTTGATGCTGGGAGCCGACCACAGGCCGCGAGTCCTCGGCACACTCTGTCCGGTGCAGGTCCTGACATGAGTCTGGTGATTAATGGCACTCTGGTCTGAGCACCAGCAGACAAGGAAGGGCTGGACAGGAAGTGATAGCAGGCAGGGACAGTAGCAAGTGACTTCCTTCAGCACACGTCAGGGGAGACAGGAGAGGCCGTGGCCCTAAACCCACATGTATTGCCGAGCACTGGAAACCACTCGGCTAGGGCTTCCTCCAGAAGAGCCACGCACAGCGCTCTGCAGACCTGCACCCTCCCTGCTGGGGCCAGCGCCTCATGTTAAAGGAAAGCTGTCTTTTTATAAATATCTGAACCCACGAGGGAGAGGTCTGTGGGAGAGGCTGGTCTGCACAAAGCTACCCTTGTCTAGGATGCAGGGCTTCTAATCTAGCTGCAGGTACACGGGGATTAAGTGGTCCCTAAGCTTAAGATTATAACAAAATCCTGTACAAAAGTTACCAAGTCAACAGAGTTGGGGAGCTATGGGAAATCAAGGCCTGGCGGGGGTGAAGTGTTCGCCAGCTGGCCTCGGTAGAGGCGTGTGGCTGCACACAGGAACACGCCGGACTGGGGGAGGTGGGGTAAGGGGATGTACAAAAGGGGGCAGTGGGTAACAGAGAATCCTGTGTGGTGGTAACAAGGAAAAAAGGCACAAGGACCCCAAACCATGCAGACAGGAAACAGTGCAGGACACGGTAAAGCAGACAGTCCCAAGAGACAAGGCCATCAGAACTCAGGCCTGTAGGACAGGTGGCCCGGGATGCTGCCCTCCAGAAGGTACCCCGGGTATCCCTACAATACAGTCATGGTAGAAAATGAGGCGCCCACAAGGAAGGGACACAGAAGCTATCAGTTCCTGGTGAATAGGGTGTCAAGGCCTGTCACCTTGCTATGCTTTCAGAAGCAAAGCCTTTTCTAGAAGAGGCTATTTTCTTAGCTGAGCAGATGGCGGAGTCAGAGCTGTCCCTCCCTAAAGGTGCTACCCCCACTTTTTCCTGATACATCCATTACAAGTACATTCTGTCAGGGTGGAAGTCGGGATATCACGGTCCTGGGACAATCTGGCTGCTCTAACTTGAGGCCCCTCGGCAAGGGCATGCTAGTGATACCAGCCTGGAAGCCACCACAGAGGGAAGCCCTTGGGCCCCAGTGAGGGGTGGGTAGGTGGAGACTGGGGATAATAGGCAGCACTGAGACCCTAAAGAGCTTTACCTGGACTTCTACAGTGTCACTGGACATCCTGGTCACTTCCCTAAGTCTTTCCCAGGTCCCATCAGCCATGTCTAGACAGGTAGGTGTAGATCTGCCAATGGCCCTCAGATGAGTGAAGTTCTGACTCCTTGGGTCTTGCTGTAGAGTCTCAAGATCCCCTACACAGCCTGATACGTACCAATAGTCCCTGGACCATCAGAACCAATAAGGACCGCAGCTCGGGACTAACTAGCTATCAGACTATCACCTAGAGTTCTCCAGAGTGTGGGCTGGGTGCTGGTTTGGCACTGACAGGGAACCAACTGGGACACCCTCAAGAAACGGACAAAACCTACGAAGGCAAGTGGCCCCCGCATCTGAGGCTGCTTTCCCGGTCCAGCTCCTCCCTGCCTCCACTTCCCGATGGGCCAGTCGTGTGCTGGCACTTGTATCCTGTCCCTCTAGGGCAAGACTTGCAGCGCAGTGGGAGTAGCTGGACTCTCTCTCAGGGCAAGGACCGTTCAGTGGCACAGTTGCCCATCCTCTGGGCCACAAGCATGCGTCTCCAGCCCTGCTGGATGCGTCTCCAGCCCTGCTGGAACTCAGCAGACATTTCATGTTTTAGGAGCTTCCGCCTTGAGCTGTGCATGAACAACACGTGGGAAGGTCGTTGGAGGTGCGGGTGCTGGGCCATGGAAGTCAGAGCTGGCCCTGTCATCAGCTTCTTTCCACACTGCCAGGGACTGAACCTCTCGCCAGGCACCCCACCCCTGCCTGTGCCACACTCCCAGGCCCTCGGCATCAGGTGCGGGACACCAGTGCACAGCCAACCTGGCTGACTCAGGCTCAAGGCCCGGTGTTCTGCTTGGTCCTTGAGCTCCGTGGTTTTAGAATATCAGACATAAAACTTTCAAAAGGAACTTCCTTTGTGGAGCCTCAAAGAAAACTACTGGTCTAAAAGAAAATCGGGCTAATTCAAAACTGAAAGGAAACAACCCAGGAAGACAGTAGCTCGTTTTGTTTGGCTCCCGATGGAATACAAGGACAGCTAAGTGTCACATGAGAGGTGTATCCCCCACACGGCCCCCAACCTACCCGGACCTTAGCAAGTTCCTGCTGACCCTTCCCCGAGGGAGTTGTCTAACTTGGAAAGAGCAACACCGACTTCACGGAGACCTAACTAAGTTAGCATCGCCTGAGGCATTCTTAAAACATTCCGAGGCCTGAGCCATCGGTTAGAACTTGTGAGGATCGGGATATTAAAAAGCTTCCTAACCATGATGGAAGGCATGGCACACCGTGATTCTAAAACCTCCTGCTTATCTGAAATCCAAATCTAACTGGTCGCCAAGTGGAACATCCAGACACACGGAAGTCAAGCGGGCACTCACAACTGGAAAGCAAGCGGGGTGGGGGGGGTGCCGCAGAAAGAGATTAGATTCTTCCCAAGCAAGGAGAGTTCTGAAACCTCCCAAGAGTGGTGTGGGTGGCACTGGGGCACCTGGGCCTTCTAACCCGGAACATTTTAAAAGTAAAATGGGTGTGGTTATGCTCGCCTATAATCCAAGCACTCTGGAGGCTGAGACAGGAGAATGGCCTTGAGTTTCAGGGTAGCCAGTAGGGCTATAATGTAAGACAGCGTCTTAAAAAAAAAAAAAAAAGAAAGAAAGAAAAAAAGAAAGAAACTTCAACAAACATGATCTTTTGAAGGAGTTGACAAAGTTTTCTAAGTGTATTCTGGCTGAGGAAAGCAAGGCGGCTGGATTTGTGTTTGGTTTGGATTGAGGTGTGTTGTGTGCAAGTCAGACCACATTCAGAAATCATTCTTCCGGAGGCCTATAGCAACTGTCCAGTCCACAGGGGCCTCCGACCTGGGCATTTCCTCAGGGAGCCCACTCTTCTAGCCCTACAACTTGGGCCTAAAGCCTTCCTTCCCTGCCTGTTTCCCTGACAGAGAGTCCTTCCTCTTCTGTGACACTGTGACTCTGGCCTCTGTGGGAAACCCACAAGTGATGCAGGCGGCCCACACGATTCCAAGTCTGAAATACTCCTGAGTGTAGGCCCCACGTCAGCTGGCCTCTGCGCTCTGCCAGCATGGCACCTGGACCAGCCTCAAGCCAGGGTCCTCTTCCCGTTCTTCCTCACAAGACTCCTTACCCAGCCTCCTCTCTCCGTATCGTCCCAGACCCCAGGGAAGGAGACCCTGTATCCCCAGATCCAGCTTTCCCATCTTCTTGGTGTGGTTTATCCAGGCAGGCCAGGCGCACCCGCCATCCGTGTGGCATGAGATGAACTCTGTGCACATGATTAAAAGGAATCTCAAAAGCCACAGAGAGCAGTGACTGGACTGGAACTGGCCGCAGCCCCGGCTCTGCCAAGTGACACACATACCCCAAGTGCCCTCTTCACCTTCAGCTGTGCCTCCTTTCTGCTCACTAGCCTCTCCGACACGCTCGAGTCTTCCTTTTTACACAAGATGTGCTCAAGAAGGCAACCTGAAGGGGAAGCCTTGAGAGCACGCGCCTTTCCAGGAGCTGGGGAAAGGACGCCAACCACAGGCCAGACAAACCCACCGCTCCCAGGACAGACCCACTCCCAGATCACACTTAACCGCCCCTCCCCAGGGGGTGAATTCCCATCATGTATTCACAGAATGGAAGACTGAGGTTCCCCCAGTGTTCTCCGGGGGACCTCCTGCCAGCTGTGTCTGCTCTCTAACTGGGGACCGGACACGGGTGAGTCTGAAAGCTGCAGCAAAGAATGTCTGTCGGTCTTGGAAACGCTTCCCTAGGCCTGTCCTCACCAAGGAGCACGGAGCCCAGACAGGTCATGTGTGACGACACAGCCATGAAAACGACCTCTCTCCCAGGCAATCACTTCTGCGGGCCCCCAGTGCTGACACACACCTACCTCGGGGTACCCTACCCTTCTTGGCTTTCCTTCCACCCCCAGCTGAACGCTGCTTCTATCTTCAGAACAAAACGAAGCCAAACCAGAAAGGGGAGGTAGGCGAGCCAGACTAGGAAGGACTCGGCCCAACGGCATGGGCAGTGCACACTAGCTGCTCTGTAAGCCCGAGTCCACGGACCTGCACCCCAGAGGGCTAGCCCACAGGGTCTCTCCAATACCCCTTCCCCCTCTGAGCTTAAAAACAAAAAACAAAACAAAAACAAAAACACAAAAAACTCCCCCCCCCCCAAACAACAACAACAACAACAAAAAAAAAAACCCGGCTTGAAAGGTAGCCTGAAAGGCTGGCAAGGACACCGAATTCTGGAGAATGTAACAGCTTTGTCCCCACTCCAGTGGGGGAGGGGAGAGAACCCATCTCCTGAGAGTGTCTTCTAACCCTTATCCACAGAGGTAGAATCATTCCATCAGTATCCTAAATGCAAGCCACCAGGCCTTGCTGCTAACTCCTGAGAGTGTCCCTCCCACATCCAGTCCCCTCTGCCCCTCACAAAGGGGCTACAAAGTGCACACACAGCCCACCGTGGGTTGTCACCCACGACCGTGGCCCCAAGCTCACTCCTTGCCTGTGTGTGCACAGCCCCCTGCACATACACCGGCACACACACAGGGGGTCAGAGGTACACGGACAGAGTGGGCGTGGGGAGCCTGCATCTTCGTCCTCCGACGGCCGCGCCGCAGCCAGCCCTGGCTCAGTGTTTGATCTCCAGGATGGAGGGGTTGTGGTCCAGTATAGCCAGGATAATCTTGTCCATGTACTGTCTCAGCCGGAAGTTGATCTCCTCCTGCTCCTTGAGGGCCTCCATTAGCTGAAGGGAATGAGAAAGGTGGGTCAGACGCTGGGCCCAGGCGGGGCTTGCACTGGGCCGGTGACCAATGACAGAGGCGCCCAGATCAGACTAAGCATTTTGAGCAGGGACCAGAGCCTAAGGCAATTTAATTGACTGAGAAGGGGCTAAAGTATGGGGAAATTTTCACAAAGATTGGGAACACTGGTCAGACACACTTATAATCGGGCTAATGTGTATGGGCCCGGCTGGGGCCGCCAGCTCTCTCTCCGCTCACAACAGTGCCCGTCTCACGCCAGCCTTGCCTTATTCAGCCGAGCTCTCACAGTGACATTTATGCAGCGTGACCTGTGACTTGCTCTCCTTGAGGCAGGAGGAGTGAGGAACATGGGGGCTCAGTTTCCCACTAAAATACAACTGAGTGTTCTGGTGTCTGACGTAGGAAGATGGGCCGCTGTGCTAGGAGCTGGGCTCCCTTCCCGCTGCCACTGCGGTGGCTGCCATTTCTACAGGGAAGGGTTGAAGCTGTGAGCTAAGAGACCAAGCAAACAGGCGTGCAAAAGCAGACGCTTCGGGAATTCTGCTCTCCATCTGGGTTAAGTCCCAGAAGGACCTCTCATTGGCGCTGCCCTGACTTGGGCCCAGAGCTCCTGAGTTAGGAAAGCTAAGCCCCTCCCCTGTGCTGCCTCCTGCTCAGCTCCAATGTCCGATGTCCCCGAGACAGTGGCAAGTGGAGGACCACCAGGGCCAGGTCTCAGCCTGCCTTTCGGATCCCATGTAGTTTGGGGTTCACAGTCCCAGCAGGGGCAGGACCACAGAAGGAGACAAACTGCCATGGAGACAAAGGTGAGCTTCTAGGGGAACAAGAGGACAGACAAGGCTACCTCATCTCGAGATGCTGTGTCGATTTCCGCAGCCAGAGACTGGGCTTTGGTCTGGGTGGCAAAGAGGTTCTTCGCCTCGTAGAGGCTGAGGCTCAGGATCTGCCCATTTAAGTCATCATTCTGATCCCGCAGCTTGTGATTCTCCTGTGCCAACAGGACAGAGGCGTGGTGAACTCTGGGAAGCACCCGGAGCCTGCTGGAACCCACTTCCCCGTGTCTGTGTCCTCAGTGGGAAGGGGAGAACCTGCTTGGGAGAACCAAGACGACAGGGGCCTTTCCTCGCTAGGGTCCTGTGGGGAGCTCTGTCCACAGAGCTTAGCATGCAACCCTGGGCCTGTCAGAGGCGAGTGCTACCAGCCTGGATTCTCTGTGCAGGAAGGAGGGCGGTTCTCCTTGCTCCTCCTGCAGCCAGGGTCTGGACCCTGTTTAATAGGAGCTGTTTCAAGACGCCCTTGCTCCAGAAGGCAGGTGACACTACACCCGGCAGGCGCCCCCTGAAACTCTCGCCTCTAGCTCACCCTAGGAACCTGGGAGCCCCTCCTGGGCAGGTGACGGGCTAGCTGAGGAGATGGCCCCGGGACTTCTGCCTGGGTGGATGAGCCCAGGCGTAGTCCATGCCCGGTCTCCAGCTCACAGGCCCCGCTGAGTTTGGACTTCACTCCCTCCTTAAGCCACCGCCCCCTCCTGATCCCATGCTAACACAAGCTGCAACATCAGGGATGACGGGACACTATGAGAAGCAGACTCTCCAAGACTTAGGCGCTATCTGACTGAGGTCCCAACCCAACCAAGCATATATCTGCAGCTGGAGGGTGGGTCTCTTATTCCAACACCCCAGATGGGACAGGGGCCTAAGAGTGCAAGAACCACTGGCTGTAACCAGAGGCCAGCCGCTTGCCTGGGTGTGGGACGGGTCGACAGGCCTCGGCCATCAGGTAGCTGAGAAGATAGGAGAGGTAGACTGGGGCTCGTGGCTCCCTCCCTATGAATTCTAAACAAGAGCCTGCACGGCTGACCCAAGCACCTCTTCAGAGCCACTGGGCATGGCTCTAGGGCCTACCTGCTTCAGACGCTTGACCTCATGCTCGAGTTCCACCTCGCGGGCTCTGGCGTTGAACTCGCCAAGGGCAGACGAGCTGCGGCCCCTACCTGGCCGCTCGCAGTCCAGCTTGTACATCTGCAGGTGCTCCAGCTCTCTTCGCAAGTCCTCGATGAGCTGTCAGGGAGAGTGGGCATTGGCAGCAGCAGTGGCACTGAGAGAAGCCCTAGGGGCCCCCGGCCTGGGACCCACCTCCTGCGTGGCCTCCCGCTCCTTCTGGAACTCGAGGCGGTTCTGCCGCAGCTTGTCCATCATGCGCTTGTAAAGGTCCATCTCGTCCTTCAGTCGCAGGCTGGTGTCCTCCAGCCGGTCAGACATGCGCTGCCGCTCCTAGGACAAGGCAGACCCGGTCAGGGCAAGCATCCAGAGAGGACCCTCGAGCTCTGGAGGACCTTAGTGTGGCAAATGGAACATTCTAGAAACATAGCAGGAAACGTCGCAGGCCCCTCATGTCCTTCAGTAGTGTCAGACAGAGCCTGAGAAGAAGCTGTCTGTCCGAACAGGAGCTAAGCCCTCCCTCTTCAAGAAGAGAATTCTACAATATAAGGCATTTACAGTATCTAAGACAGGCTAAATTTTCACTGCAGGAAACTTGAGATTTTGTAAATTGAGAAGCAAAAGTCGTTCACTTTTCCTTCCTAAGTAATAACATTGCTTTTGTTTCTCTTTAAGACCAAACTCTCGTGTTCCCTAGGATGGCCTCAAAGTTCATGCTGTAGCAGAGGATGACCCTCTTTTCTCTGCAGCCTGAGTGCTGGGATCACAAGTGTGTGCTACAGCACGCACCCTGGTCCCTCTTCTCCGCAGGAAAATCCGTCAGTGCTTCAGAGGCTGCGGATCTGGCCCTGACGGCCATCACCCGTGAACCGAGCGTCTTGCTGGGACCTGCTGCTTACCTCGTCCAGCTTCTCTGTCTGCGACCTGAGTCGAGCCACTGTCGTTCTCAGATCTGAGTTCTCTTCTTCCAACTGCTGCACCCTGGGAAAGACAAACAGCAGGACTCGGAGAACCTGGAGCAGAAACGGCCTTAGAGAAAGGGCGCCTGGCAGGCCGCCTCCGCTTCCAGGAGAAACTACCGCCTGAGAGGAAATGGAGACAGAGATAAGTAAGCATCTCACAGGGGAACTCAGGCCCAGAGTCCCTGATCCAAAAATCCAAAAGGTTCCTACATCCGAGGCTTTTTGAGCAGTGACGTGGTGCCACGAGCCAGAATCCCGGGTTGTCATGAAACTGCTTCCTGTGCGGAAGTTATCAGCACCTTTAATCCCAGGGTGCAGAGGCAGGAAGAGCTCTGTTGAGCTGGAGAACAGCTGGTTTACAGAGTGAGTTGCTGGGTGGCCAGAGTCACACGAGACAGTCTCAAAAAATATGTATGTAGAAAAATAAAAATATATAATATATATGTATTATATATGTGATTAATGTCGGTCTATAAGTTACTTTTTAACTGTGTGTTTGTGTACAGTGTGTTGTGCATGTCCCTGGTGGGGCGGGGTACGTGTGTTATACTGCAAATGTGTTTGACCTTGTTTGACATGGGACCTTTTATTGGTTTGCCAGACCAGCTGACCCTCCAACCTCTAGGGGCTCTCCTATTTCTGCCACAGGATGCTAGGGTTACAGGAACACACTGCTGTGTTTTATGTAGGTTCTGGAGACACGAAATCTGTGTGGCAAGCACCTCACCCAGAGCCATCACCCTGTCCCCATAAGCTGTTTTAAAAATAAGGGAGCCAGGCTTGATTGTGTATAGCTTTAACCCCAGAACTCAGAGGCAGAGGCAGGCAGATCTCTGAGTTTGGGCCCAGCTGGTCTACAGAGTGAGTTCTAGGACATCCAGGGTTACATAGAGAAACCCTGTCTTGAAAAAAAAGAATGAGGGGCTGGAGAGATGGCTCAGTGGTTAAGAGCACCGACTGCCCTTCCAGAGGTCCTGAGTTCAATTCCCAGCAACCAAATGGTGGCTCACAACCATCTGTAATGGGATCCGATGCCCTCTTCTAGCGTGTCTGAAGACAGCTGCAGTGTACTCACATACATAAAATAAATAAATAAATCTTTAAAAACAAAAAGAAAAAAGAATGAAAGGACGGCAGGAAGGAATTTCATGTTTGGACAGGGTCTATCTTCAAGACATATGTATACATAAGTATGTATTTTAAAATCTAAAAAATTCTGAAAGCTGGCCTTCACACATGCACACATGTAAACATACATGCACATACACAAAATCCTTCATGGAACACTGAGGAAGGGGGCTTCTAGGAGGAGGAGAGCAGTCCAGTGTCTAGAATGCCAGGCCTCTCCTGCTCCGTCTGCAGTCTGAAGGCCAGGCCCGTGTTTGCTCTCCGCTCCCCTTCCCTGGCCCTCAGCTGGAACTGGCAGCGCTCACTCCGAGTCTGACTCAGAGGCAATGGTCCTCTCCGGGAGTGTTTCCAGACTGCCGCCCTGCAGCAGCCCAGTGGGGATGGCACTCCATGGTTTTATAGGCAGGGAAGGTGGCTATGGGACATACAAAGCCACATCTGATTCTCCCAGTGCCCCCCGCCCCAGCGACTGCCTCATTCTGGAGAGGTTTTTCTTGATGTTAACGAGGCCTTGGGTACCTAGGGAGGCCGCCAGTCAAGGGCCAGAGAGGACGCTGCACCTCCATGCTAAGTGGTGTGAAGCTGGCTAAGGAAGGGAGAGCGCCAGTGACGGGAGGTGCAGGTGCCGCCCACGCCTCCACATGAACAGCGCCCCCAGAGCTGTGGGAAGGCTAGCCCGTGGACTACCCTCAGATCCTGACGCGCCGTGCTCCTGCTTCGGCCCTGCTCAGTCCTCTCTACCTCCCTGGCCCCGGCCACCTCTCTTGAGCCTGCAGTCATTTAAAACAGGAGTTTAACGTGAGCAGCCCCTTAGGACACCAGCCCCAGCGCCATATGCAAACAACAGCCTCTAGAGCCGTGGTTCTCAATCTGGGGGGCACTCATCAGAGAGCCTGCATCGCAGGCATTTACATTACAATTCTCTACAGTAGTAAAATTATAGTTCTGAGGTAGCAAATTAAGTGATTTTATGGTTGGGGTCACAACATGTGGAACTGCAGTAAAGAGTCCACAGCCTTGGGAAAGTTGGGGTGTTGGGAAAGGTGGGGACGAGAGTTGGGAGGTCTCCTCGCCAATCTGCACTGGGTTAGGAATCACCCAACCTCCTGGGCCGCCCTGGCCCAGCACCCCCTCCCCGCCCAGCTGCCTCAGCATCCTCTGTTAAACACAGGGGTCAGGGAACGCCGGACAGTGCCTGTTCCGCCAGGGACCCCACCATGGCCAGCCGGCGACAAGGCCGCAGCCTCGTCACAAAGCACAGGGTGCATGGTATGCATGGCAGGCAGAGAGCGGGTGACACAGCAGGTAGAAACACTATGCCCAGGGCCAGTGCTGTTCCTCCAGCCCGACTTGGGTTCTAGCAAGGAAGAAGCCGCCAGTGTACACAGGAGGCCACAGGCTCAGCTTCCCCACTCAAATTCAGGGCACGGTCTGACGGCAGGGGGCGCTCCCGGCCTAGCTGTGAGACCCAGCCTTCTGCGCCTCCTCTGCAGCCTCCTCTGCCCAAGCACCTTGGCTACCGTGAACTTCCACTCCGCCTACTCCCTGAAGAACTGGCCTGTGCAATTTTACAGTATCAGAAGTAGACATGCTAGACCGATCGGCTCAGCTTTACCAGAAACACTGCGGGGCAGCACTACCCCAGGGCGGAGGGGCACTGCGGGGCACTGCAGGGCGTGGCGGGCTCAGGCCCGGTGCCCACCTGGTGTTGAGCAGCTCCAGCTCTGTGCTCTTCTCCCGCTCCAGCTTGCAGTAGACCTCACGGTGTCGTCGAGCCTCCTCCTCCAGGGCCTGCTCCGCTGTGGTCTCCTGATCCTTCACCATCTCCTCCAGCTCGTGCACCCTGGGGTGGGGCACAGACAAGCCGGGTCAGGGTGCACTCAATCCCCCCCCCCAAAAGGGCCTGGACCCTGCCGAAGCCCCTAACACACTGACTGTGATGGTGGAGGGCTTCCAGGCCTATGCCATGAGCTTAGCTGTCAGGGGAATTAGGGACACTGTGACATCTACGGAGAAGTGTGTCAGTCATCCTCCAGGGGGAAGCAGATCTAGAGAAGTTCTAGGGGAGCGAGGCCACCCAGAAGATGGTGGGGGCAGCGGGCTTGACTGCAGCTACACCAGCGGCTTCCAAGCCTTACCCTCTCTTTTCTACAGAAGCCCTGCCCAGAGCCACTCCAATTACCATAAGAAATCCAGAGGCAGGAAAAGGCCAGGCCCCTCTGGAGTGATAACCCAATCCTGACTACTGGAAGCCTCTAGTTAGCTGTCCTCCATCAGGCTGAGCTGGGGCATACAAAAGGCCATTCGGGACCAGACCCAGCCCAGAGAAGTCTACCAAGTTTCCTGCATCGGGGCGGCCAGACAGCACAGGAGGCATCCTTCCCAGTGTCCCTGCCACCCGGCCATTCCCTCACCACCTGACCACACACAGCACCTCCTGGGCCCTCCTGCCTGCCACAGGGGCACGTCCCAGGAAGGGAGGTGAGACCCCAGGCACCCTAAACCAGTGGCTCTCAACCTTCCTAAGCTCCCCTGCCAACCATAAAATCATTTTGCTACTGTTGTAAACTGTAAGTATCCGATATGCAGGATATCTGATAGGAACCCCTGCAGGGGTTGTGGCCCACAGGCTGGGAACAGCAGTTGTCACTCAGTGGGAGTCACAAGCCCTGGAGCTGTACACCCACAGGAGTTATCCATCAGGTCTGGAATCTAGGCCAAGTGGCTCAGAGCGGGAGAGACTGGGGACAAGTGGGGACATCTGCGCTGCCCAGAGCCACCCCGCCCGGACCTGTGCACCAGCTGCAGGTTCTCCTGCTTCAGTTTGCTCTTCAGGCCCCCGCTCGTCAGGCTGTCGTTCTCCAGCTCCGTCACCTTTTTCTCCAGGAAGCTCACCTGCAGCACGGAGGGCGGGGCAGGGTACAATTGGTTTTCGAAGCCACAGAACTGAGAATCTAGAAAAGCCCACAACAAGGATCTCCAAATGACTAGGCATAAAAGAACAGTCGTATTTTGAGAGGAAAGGGCACATGATTAGTGTCACTCTTGCCCTGAACTCCTAGGTGGGCGTAGGGTCTAAGACCTCTGAGAGCAGCCCGGAGCAGGTCCCCCCTACCCCATATCCCAGCAACATGCAAAAGAGAGTCGCACGGCCCACCTTCTCCGTGATGTCATTGTCACAGGAGTCGATGCTGTCACGGAACAGGTCCTCGGTGCTGCCGTTACTGCTGCTGAAGTTACTGTTGTGCATGAGCTGCCTGTGGGGGTGGAGGGCACCTGCCTGCCATGCCGGCCACAGCCTGGGACCCCAACTCAGGCTGTGGGCTAGCTGAGTTTTCAGTACAGGGGCTGCCAGGAAAGAGGTCCCAGGAGGGATGCTCCATCTGACCTTGCCACCGGTCTACTCTGAGGACGGCAGGCAGGGCACTCACTCCCCAAGCCCAGGTCCTAAGTGACACCCACACCTGTGGGCACCTAAAAGGCCCACTAAGGCCGACGTAGCGAGGATCTGAAGACACTACTAAGTGGGGGCTGGCGGCAAGGGCAGGGAACGGGCTGCTCCGCCCCTCGGCTGCCTCTTCTGTGCAGCTGGGGCTGTAGTCACTCAGCTACATGCAAGGCACGGGCTGAATCTGGGCTGCTGCCATGGAGCCCTGGCCCTGGGGCAGCAGACACAAGTCACAGTGATAAGCACTCAGCTCTGTCTCCCAAGAGGGTCTTACCGTCCAAATGCTGTGCTTGAGATCTTCCGGTTGGGGCTAGAGAGAGAGAAGGGGACACAGTCACCTCCACATGCTGCCCGCTGCACGGCACTCAGGTGTGATGGGAGGAAGGGACATCGCTCATCAGCTTGGTGCCGAGGTATCCCAGGGGCAGCCCTGCCGAGACGCCCACCGCACCTGACCGCTCAGGCCCGCCTGGCCCCGCCCCTCCGGGCCGCGGCCTCACCTGTTGGCCTTCAGGTTTTTCAGCCGGGCCTCCAGGTCATTCAGCAGGTTGATCTTCTTGCAGCACTGAGAGCAGTACACATCCAGCAGCTCACTGTTGTAGGCATGTCGCATCTTCCTCGGGGTCTGTCCCGCACTGGGCCGGGGGTGGAAGTGGGGGGAGGTCACTCTCTGTGCTGCTGCAGGCTGTGCCCTGCCCCTCCCCCCACCTCACCGAGCTTGCTCTACATCGTTCCCCAAGGCTCTCAGTTCTACTTTGGGGCAGAGAAATGGAAATAAGCCAGAGCTTCCCTTTCCCATGGCTGCCAGACATAGAGGGGTAGGTGTGTGTGTGTGTGTGTGTGTGTGTGTGTGTGTGTGTGTTGTACCTAATTAGCAGATTAGGCATACTGAGAGTTAATGTTACAGGAAGGAATGACTCAGACAAGCAAGAAGGAGCCAGAGAAGGTCACTTGAAAGGGCCTATAACACCGGGGTTCTAGGAAGCAAGATAACATCGACACTCCCCCACAGGGTCTGCAGACTCCCTGACCAATGAACTGTTTCTCCCCGCAAAAATCAGGATATAAGAAGGCAGCACCCCGCACGCCAGTAGAGCCATGTAGCCCTGGACAGAGGGAAGGATGTTCTTTGCCTGTCTGACCCACCGGGATGAGGCTAGACTGGTTCTGGCATTTTCTATAAACTCCGAATGCCACCCGGAGCGAGGGAGCACCTGGAAGACACTGAAGATCCCAGGTCTGAGTAGACATTGGTTCTGGTCTCATCATCGGGGCAAGGGCTGCTAGGAGCACAGTCCACATCATCACCCTCGCCGTAGTCTTCAAACTGCTCCTCGTTGCTGATGAGAGAGGCGGTGGAGTGAGTGGAAAGCTCTGATGTGGTCATGGATGGACTGAGGACGGGGGACCTAGGGCCACAAGCACCCAGTTAGTGAGGGCTGAGGGCCCGGCCTGCAGCGTCCGGGGCGGCGGGGGTGGGGGGCGCGAGGGGAGCCAGCCTGGCCCGACAGGCGGCCAGAGCCTGGATAATCTGCACTTTTTGACTTTGGGGACTCATCCTAAGGGGAATATCCCACGTAGAGATTTCTCCGTAAGAGATATATAAATTGTCCCATCCCCAAACAGCAAAACGCTGGTTACTTCTTGATAGTTTATCAGCAGAGAGATTAAAATTACACTATAATTATAGTTACTGTATTAGAATATGTATATCAGTGAAGCAATTATTAAATTATAGCGTATCAGATGATTGCTGAAAGGCTCATACAAATATTGATAACAAGGCAGAGAAATACATATCAATGATAAGTTAGATACAAGCTGTGAGACAGTGATTAACAAACTTGTTCTGAGACAGTGTCTCACTATGTTGGCAGTGATGGTGGGCACTCAGGAGGCAGAGGCGGGTATATCTTTATAAATTCAAGACCCGCCTCTTCTATATAGATTATTCCAAGGCAGCCAGGGCCACACAAGACCCTATGTTTAAAAAAGGGGAGGGAGGGAAGGGAAGGGAAGGGGAGGGGAGGGGAAGGGAGGGGAGGGGAAGGGAGGGGAGGGAAGGGGAGGGGAGGGGAGGGGAAGGTAAACAACACAGATGGTACCATTCCATGGGACTTGGGTAAAGCGTTATTTTCTCTCATTCTCACTTTCCCCATCTTTTCCAATTTTTCATTATCCCTTAATTTTTCAAAAATCATCATCATCATCATCATCATCATCATCATCATCATCATCATCATCGTGTGTGTCGAACGCTCACGCACACGCCTGCCACAGCCCACATGTGGAGGCCAGAGGACAGCAGAGTCCCTGCTTTGCTGTCTCTGCTGCATCTGCCAGGCCAGTTCGACCCTGTCCCCTGTCAGAGTGCTGGGATTCAGATGCCACGCCCTGTCTCCGTGGGATCTGAAGCTCAGGTGTCATCTGGCAAGCACCTTGACCCACTGAGCCAGCTTTCTGGCCCTCTTTATCTTTTATCATGACAAGTAACACAGGTGACAATCCGTCCCCAATTTACAGAGCGGCATGTCTAGTCCAAAGATGCCTAATTCTAAAGAACTATCTGTCAGAGACCCCAGACTCTAGGGCATCTCATGGGCCACCCATGTGATATGTGAGGGCGTGGCTGGGGCCCGACTACAACCTGAGAGCAAAGAGAGGCTCAGTTTGGTGCCTGCTGCGTCCATCTTCCCGTAGTCACCCTGCGTCCACCTTCCCACAGTCACCCTGTGTCCACCTTCCCACAGTCACCCTGTGTCCACCTTCCCACAGTCACCCTGTGTCCACCTTCCCACAGTCACCCTGTGTCCACCTTCCCACAGTCACCCTGCATCCACCTTCCCACAGTCACCCTGTGTCCATCTTCCCAGAGTCACCCTGTGTCCACCTTCCCAGAGTCACCCTGTGTCCACCTTCCCACAGTCACCCTGTGTCCACCTTCCCACAGTCACCTTGTGTCCACCTTCCCACAGTCACCCTGTGTCCACCTTCCCACAGTCACCCTGCGTCCACCTTCCCACAGTCACCCTGTGTCCACCTTCCCACAGTCACCCTGTGTCCACCTTCCCACAGTCACCCTGTGTCCACCTTCCCACAGTCACCCTGTGTCCACCTTCCCACAGTCACCCTGCGTCCACCTTCCCACAGTCACCTTGTGTCCATCTTCCCAGAGTCACCCTGTGTCCACCTTCCCAGAGTCACCCTGTGTCCACCTTCCCACAGTCACCCTGTGTCCACCTTCCCACAGTCACCTTGTGTCCACCTTCCCACAGTCACCCTGTGTCCACCTTCCCACAGTCACCCTGCGTCTACCTTCCCAGAGTCACCCTGTGTCCACCTTCCCACAGTCACCCTGTGTCCACCTTCCCACAGTCACCTTGTGTCCACCTTCCCACAGTCACCCTGCGTCCACCTTCCCAGAGTCACCCTGTGTCCACCTTCCCACAGTCACCCTGCGTCTACCTTCCCACAGTCACCCTGCGTCTACCTTCCCACAGTCACCCTGTGTCCACCTTCCCACAGTCACCCTGCGTCCACCTTCCCACAGTCACCCTGCGTCCACCTTCCCACAGTCACCCTGTGTCCACCTTCCCACAGTCACCCTGTGTCCACCTTCCCACAGTCACCCTGCGTCTACCTTCCCACAGTCACCCTGTGTCCACCTTCCCACAGTCACCCTGCGTCCACCTTCCCACAGTCACCCTGTGTCCACCTTCCCACAGTCACCCTGTGTCCACCTTCCCACAGTCACCCTGTGTCCACCTTCCCACAGTCACCCTGTGTCCACCTTCCCACAGTCACCCTGTGTCCACCTTCCCACAGTCACCTTGTGTCCACCTTCCCACAGTCACCTTGTGTCCACCTTCCCACAGTCACCCTGTGTCCATCTTCCCAGTCACCCTGTGTCCACCTTCCCACAGTCACCCTGCGTCCACCTTCCCACAGTCACCCTGTGTCCACCTTCCCACAGTCACCCTGTGTCCACCTTCCCACAGTCACCCTGTGTCCACCTTCCCACAGTCACCCTGTGTCCACCTTCCCACAGTCACCCTGTGTCCACCTTCCCACAGCCACCCTGTGTCCACCTTCCCACAGTCACCCTGCGTCTACCTTCCCACAGTCACCCTGTGTCCACCTTCCCACAGTCACCCTGCCCTGTCATCTTCCTACAGTCACCCTGCGTCCATCTTCCTGACAGTCAGTCAACTTCTCTGCTCACCCGCAGACCATGCCCCCCCCTCCAAGCCCAGGAAGTCCGCATTCAAAAGGGGAAACGTTTACTGGGGAGCTGGGGGATGGGGAAGACAGGTGAATCCCAGATTAGTTCTCAGACAGAGCCCCAGCTCCTGTTTAAGGACTGCAGACAGTACTGCCGACAGGGGCTGAGTCCCCTGGCACTCAATCTGCATTTTCTTTCTTCACACTTTGTCCCCCCTGGGGGTCACTTGTACCTCAGGCTGAATGGCTGGCGATGCTGCCCTTTCCCTTATGTTTGTGAAACTTCACCATGGCTGGGAGGATGGCTCAGCAGTTAAGAGAACATACTACTCTTAGGGTGTGTGTGTGTTGGGGGGGGGATCCCTGGGAGGGCCCCACCCTCTCAGAGGAGGAGAGGGAGTGGGGGAGGGACTGTGTGAGAGAGTGTGTGTGTGTGTGTGTGTGTGTGTGTGTGTGTGTGTGACTCTGGAGGTGGAGTAATGTTCGGGATATATATAAGTACATTTACAAAAGAGGAGCTGAGCTCAGGTTCCAGCCGCGACAAATGCCCCTACAAACTCACAAATGCCCTCTTTGGGCTGCCACATACCCAAGCATGCACATCCACTCAGGAACATACAATTAAAAATAAATATAAACGTCGGGCGTGGTGGCGCACGCCTTTAATCCCAGTACTTGGGAGGCAGAGGCAGGTGGATTTCTGAGTTCGAGGCCAGCCTGGTCTACAGAGTGAGTTCCAGGACAGCCAGGGCTACACAGAGAAACCCTGTCTCGAATAAATAAATAAATAAATAAATAAATAAATAAATAAATAAAAAAAAAACAAGTCTTAGACACTCAGGCTGGAGAGATGTCTCAGTGGTTAAGAGCACTTGCTGATCTCGCAGAAGACTCGGGCTTAGCTCCTAGCACCCATACGGTAGCTCACAACCATCCGTAACTCCAGTTCCAGAGGATCTGACACCCTCTTCTGCAACAGGGACACATATATACATGCAGGCAAAACACTTATACATATAAAAATAAATCTAAAAATGAGTCAGACGTGGTAGTATACACACCTTTAATCCCAGCACTGGGGAGCCAGCGTGGGGACCAGGCCGGCCTGGTCTACACTCAAGTTCTAGGCCCATCAGCAATACATACTGAGACCCTGTGTCCACCTCCCCCTCTCTAAGCAAGCTGACTTTCTCACAGGGGCTTCCGATTCCAGGATTATCCCTACTATCCAGACACCTGTGGAAGCAACACACGCAGTGCTGATCCTCACAAGGCGTCACGTGCATGTCTGGAGATGCCGTCCCGGAACTCTACTTCTGGCCCGGGGGCCACGCGCCCCCGCGGTCACTCACTTGTCCTCTGGCAGGAACAGGCCCCCCAGCTCAGGCTCCTTCTCCTCGCCAGAACTCCTGACAGAGCCCTCCGGGCCCTGGCTGCTCTCCATGGGGCTGTCCATGTCTAACTCCTGGGGTCCCTCGGGTAGGGCCAATGTCATCGCTTCCTCCTCGTCTTCCTGGAAGAAGTCGGGTTCCCTGGGGAGGAGCTCGCCATCAGCACAGGTAGAGCCAGAGAAGTCACCGCCCTGGAAGGTCAGAAGGGCAGAGTGAGTGAGGCTGGCCCCCCAAGGACTCGGTACTCACCGGTCTACACGTGCATCTGCGGGGACCAAGGGGCAGGATAGCCAAGATGAGACTCTAGATAGGAAGCGCCTGGTAAGGCTGGAGGGACTCTCATGGTGGCAGAGTCGTGCGCGTTCAGTAAGGGCCCTGTCTCCCAGGTAAAGCAGCCCACAGAAAAGGGCAGCAGCCTTGAGGCCAGGGCGGCTGCGATGGAGCCCTCAGCACAGTCTGTGTGGGGACCTACCCTAGCCAATGGTCAGGGACAACCCTGCCCTCACACAAGGAACCTGAGACGTGCACAGCTAGGGTGCACCCTCCAAGTCCCTGTACAGCCACAACACCTCAGTGCGAAAGAAAACAGTAACAATAACTTGTCTGTCTAGCCTTAAGCCACGCTGCTAGCTGTTGTGTAACAGTTTACTCAAAATTAAAATATTCAGTCTCCCGGGTAACCTCCTTAAGACAGAAAGTAAACTCAAAACAGTTTCAG
The DNA here is from genome assembly GCA_964023405.1 of Apodemus agrarius. Classification (NCBI taxonomy): domain Eukaryota; kingdom Metazoa; phylum Chordata; class Mammalia; order Rodentia; family Muridae; genus Apodemus; species Apodemus agrarius. The sequence continues at coordinate 65,704,447 of OZ030015.1, read as the reverse complement.
GAACTCCCTGAAACTGACCAGATTCTCTTGGCCTCTCCCTCCCAAGACAGACTGCGGAGAGTCCACAAGCCAGAGCTCAAACAGGTGGAGACCAGTCAGGCAGCAGGAAAGAAACAGAGATAGTGAAAATGCCTGGAAAAGGCTCAAGCCAAACGAGGCCCCCAGAAAAGGACACTGTCCGGCGGCCTGAGCGGCCTGGGGGCTGTGTGGTGTGCTCCAGGTTCCCAGATTTTGTGAGTCGTATCCTGGGGTGGACTTCGGTGTTATCCCACTACTAACCCCAATAAAGCTAGATGGGCTTTGCTGGTGCCTGTATCCACACTTCGGTCTGCTGTGGGCTACCTGGAGTAGTAAGCAGTCAAGAAGAGTCTCTGGCACACCGCCAGTCAGGATCTCTCACTCCTGGGCCTGAGATGCTCCAGGGCCTTAGATGATGCTGATGTGCAAGGCGGTTTGTCTGTACCGCTTGGTGACATTATCTAATAGCAGAGCGCAGGGCTGGCTTATTTAACCTAATGTAAGTAGTTGTCTCCGAGAACCGTTCCCATGGTACCTGGCTTTCCGTAGGGCAGGCACTCCCAGGGGGCTCTGCTTCTAAGCAGACGGTATACGCTGTGTCTAGGGCTAACTGAGATGTTTCCCTCATTTTCCTGGGCTGCCAGGGAGCCAGAAGCCTCACAAAAATGTCCACAAGAAAGATTCCAGGACACCAGAAGAAGCTGCCTGGAGGCAGGCTGAGCCTGTGCCCTGAGGAACCCGGGGGCTCTGAAGAGAAGGTGATTCTCAAACATGGCTCCCTGCCTGTGCCAGGCCTCAGCTGAACACAGCACCGGCCATCCCAAAGCTGGGGATCAAGGGTGAGTGATCAAAGCCTTCCTCACGGTCCGAGGGTCGGTCCAAGGGTTGGTCCGAGGGTCGGAGCACACACGGCTCCTAAGTCACTGAGCCTCACACTCTCCGCCCACACAAAGCTCAGCGACACGCGGGAACCAATGCGACCAAAGACTGACTGACCGAGAGAATTCGCGTGTCCTACTTCTGTCTGGGGACTTCTGTCTGGGGGCAACCCTCCAGGATGGCTGTCTTTGTTCCCATTTTACTGATAGGGAAATAGGAGCTCAAAGAGTAGCCTGCCAGACGGAGAGCTTGGCAGGCTGGGCAGAGGGCCTGCCTGCTTCTGCCTGCCACGCACTCGGTTCCCTTGTCACGGCTCCCCTCACATCTCACCAGTTCTAAGTTGGCAGTGACGAGAAGGTGAGTCCCCCTCTAGAGACCAGATGCCAGGGAGGATGCCCAGGCTCTCCTCCTAAGCCAACAGTCCCCGTGCGCGCGGCACCCCCACGGGAGACGCTGCTTAGCTCAGGAACACCCAGGGGAAAGTGACGGTGGCCCGTCCCTCGAGGGAGAGCTCGAGTCCTCTGTGCCATCTCCCACTGTGAGACCTGCAAACTTCACCTGACCGGACAGGCAGGCCAGGCTGGCACGAGACGAGCTGTCGGGATTGCCACCGTCAGCCGTCCAGCTGCAGGCAGGAGCTACCCATCCCTCACAGCTGTCCCCCAGAGTGCCATGACGCACTAGTTGGCCCTGTCTCATCTAACGCCTGAGAAAGATGAGGCGTGAAGCAGGCAGGTGGCTGCGGAAGCCACCCAGCTGACAGGGCCCTGAAGCCGAGAACGGAGTGCCATCCGCCCAGCTCCGCCCGCAGGTGCGTGCCCACAGCAGCATTTCCCTTTAAAATTAACCTCTCCCTTTATTAACACCTTTTCATTCAGCCCACAATTGTTTGCCTAAGGCAAGTGGAAATTTTAATTATAACTTCAAAATCAATCCTGCAGCTTCCCCCCAAATTAAAGATGAGTAAGGAAGGCAGTAAAGACATGAGCAGGACGGCACTGGTCCCACGCCTGTCCCAAGGCAGCCCTCCTCGCCCTGCTCCCTCCCGCAGGCCAGGCCTCTGTGGAAGGGTGAGCGAAGCGCTGGGCCAGCTGCCCCCACCCAAACACCTCAGGAAGGAGGCAGTTCTAGGGGGTACAAAAGAGGCCTCTGACCCCCACCCTGTACCCCTCCTAGCAGGTACAGAGAGCTAGTCACATAAGAACCCTGTCTGTCTGTCTGTCTGTCTGTGGGCACAGTGGGACGGGGAGGTCATCATAGGTCATCATACAGTTGCCCTGGCATCCAGTACAGGCCCACCTCACAGGGGCCTAGGTGGACCGGGGATGTGGGCTTTCAGCTCTGCTCTGTGCCATCCCCTGGCTATGCCTGCTCAGGCCAGAACCCCAAAGAGGACCTGCTTCCTGCGGCTTTGGGGACTGTGTAGGAGCTGAGGATGAACCTCCAGGGGATGCCATGCAAATTCTGCTCAGGCTGATGCAAGACACAGGCCTCTGTGCTGAACAGAGGCAAGGCTGGTTTCAGCAGCCCCCGGTTGGTCAGTCTCTCCCAGAGTACTATGTGTGATAAGACAAGGGACCGCATCGTCACCCCGCCTGATCACCGCATCGTCATCACCCCGCCTGATCACCGCATCGTCATCACCCCGCCTGATCACCACGCTGGTTGGAGGCTCAGAAAGCACAGGTGTACACCCTGCGTCTCCCGTGGTGCCCAGGACCTGTCCCTAGAGCCGGCAGAGCAGGAAACCGGTACCCCGGGAGGTTGACTTTCCACTGAGAAACAGGGATGCTCAGAGCGGTCAGAGTTTCTGCTGAGTCTCTAACTCTCGGACCTCTCCTTTCTTGTCTTGATCACGTGTGTGTGTGTGTGTGTGTGTGTGTGTGTGTGTGTGTTTGTCTATGTCTTTCTGTCTGTCTGCATGCACAGGGGAAGGGGAGATCACCATGCAAGTTGCCCTGGCATCTAGTACAGGTCCAAGCCTGGACTTATAGGGGCCTCCTCAGAGTCGGTACAGAAAGGCTACATGGTCTTTAAGGAAGCTTCAGGAGGGCAGTGTCCTCAGCAGGCAGTATGGCTATCTGTGGCCCCATCTAGCTTCCCGGGGTTCTGCCCCTGCAGGTGCAGAGGTGACCTTACATACAGAGCTCCTGTCCTTCCAGGCCTCAGGGACTATACTCCCATGAGCCACCATGGCTTGCTCGTGTCCAAACTCAGGGACACCTTCTTCCCCAGCCTTAGGGTCCGAGGGATGATGGAAGATAAAGTAGATGCAGTGTGCCCCTGTGGAAACCCAGCGGACCTCTGTGCCTGGGCCTGCTGGAGGGCACAGCTCCGGAGCCTGGCAGTTAGTCCTGATAGACTCAGCTGCTCACAGGTCCTGTTCCTGGACAAGACTCTACCTCTACAAAACCCTGGGATTTCCTCTGGAGAGCGGGGACTGTCATTTCTGCCTGAGAGGCTGCATGACAATTTACACAAGTACCAGTTGGCAGCTGTGGAAGCCTAAAGTCAGGGCTGGGTGGGGAGAGGCTGGAGGCTGTGTTCAGGGCCCAGGTCGTCTGACCTGCCATAGGCCCTGGGCTGGTCAGCTGGCAAGATCCTGACAGATATATAAGGGGGGAGCCCGGGGACTAATCCAAGGACAGGGGTTGCTGGAGACAGGGCTGAGCCCAAGTCTGGACAAATAGCTTCATCCCCAGAGTGTCCCCACCTCACGGTTCCACTCTGTCCGCAGCTGGGGATGAACAGAGCTGGCTCTAACTGGAAGTGGTTGCCAGAAGGCGCACGGGCTGCCCAGGGAGCCCCTCTTCAGTCTCAAGAGCTGTGTTCACCCGTCAGAAGGCCCAAACCACCCCTTCCTCTGTAGGAAGTTGGAAAGGGCTGAATTCAAGGGCTGCTGAAAAGACCCAGTTATCAGTACACGTGCTGGGCCGTCCAAGCCTCAGAGAGGCTCACAATGGCCCACTGTCCTGCTGTGCTGGCAGGAGGTGCAGCAGGGCCCAAACCAAACAGCTCCGTTCGGTGTTTACCCTCATCCACCTGGGGGGATTGGGGAGAGTCTCGAGGTCACACGCCCTAGGTTTCCTGGCAGGGAAACAGTTGGTCCAGTGACTACAGATTTCCGTTCCCTACAAGGGCAAAGAGAGAGTGAGGGAGAGTGCGGCCACAGAGAGGGAGGGAGGGAGGTCTACACCCTCAGCCTCGGCAGCCAGCACTGCAGGAGCACGTGACTGAGCACGGCCTGCATCAAACGGCACCGCGCCCCAGGACCTAGTCGACCAACCCAGGAGCACGTGAGGGGGCCCTTCTCAGCCTTTCCGAGGCTGCCACCATTAATACACAGTTCCTCATGTTGTGGTGACCCCCAACCATAAAGTGATTTTCACTGCTACTTCCATAGCTGTAATTTTGCTACTGTTACGAATCATCATGTACACATCTGTGATTTCTGACGGTCTTCGGCGACCCCTGTGGAAGGGCTCTGTTGGAAACCCAAGGGGTTGTGACCCACAGCTTGAGAACCACTGGTCTAAGATTTTGTTGTGGCCGCCGTCCAGCGGGGCGGGATGAGACATTTCATCTCTGAGCATCCTCGATGCATACATGTGGCCAGGACTGTCACAGGGAATCTAACCAAGGACAACAGCTCACTGCTTGAGGACGCTGAAACCATGACAAAGAGATGGTGGGCGTTGAGCATGTGATCTAGATAGAGTGGGTTCCAGTCACTCCAGCACATATGAGTGAGCACCGTGACCTTTAGCTCACTGAACTACCCTATGCAGTGCCTCAGTTCCCTAGCTATACAACTGAGCTAACCACAACATGAGGTAAATGAATTGGCAATTGTTGTAAGTAATTGTTCTTAGAATGCCTTTGTGAGGCCTGGCGGTGGTGGCGCGTGCCTTTAATCCCAGCATTTGGGAGGCAGAGGCAGGTGGATTTCTGAGTTCGAGGCCAGCCTGGTCTACAGAGTGAGTTCCAGGACAGCTAGAGCTACACAGAGAAACCCTGTCTCGAAAAATCAAAAAAAAAAAAAAAAAAAAAAAGGAATGCCTTGGTGAGCTATCGCTGTCATTAGCATGCTAAAGGATGTGGGGGGGGGGCACACCTGAGCATCCTGAACTCTATCCCACCCTCTCCCTCTGACTGGCCCCTCAGTGATACACTGGGTAGGCTCAGCTCTAGAGGCCAAGTTAACGTGTCCTCCCTCAGGAGGGCCCTCTCTTGCCCACTGCCTTGGCAGGTCTGTCTGCACGTTAGCCACACCCTGTAATAAGTGTTGAGCTGAGATGCTGCCTAGAGATGGAGCCCAGGAGGCCGCGAGGCGCGGGCTCATCCACCCCCAGCGCTGGCAACAGGCTCCACTCCGCAGGCGGTGACTTGGAGCCAAAGCGTAGCTCTGTGGGGACAGGGCTGGGTAAAAATAGCCGGGGCGGGTACATCTCAGCTTCCCTGGCAAACCAGGCACCCGTGGGTACACGTGGATCCCCTACTGCAGGAAAGAGGTTGTAGGCGGGCACAGGCCAAGCCTCCCACCCGTGAGAAGGGCAGTGGCTGATGGGCCAGTTCAATAACGGAATCTCGTGTGTGTGCAGCCTGGAGACACGAAACAGGCCAGGTCATGGTGGGATTTTCCTTTGGGTGGCAGGAATCTCCCCTTGAGGGGGTGCTTGTGGTACTGACACCCCTCATTCAAAGATGGTGGGCTAGGACTGGCTACAATGACATACACGTGCACGGCCCACTGTAGCTTGGCTGCTCTCTTCACACAGACATGATGACCATGGTGGCCGAGAAGCAATCCTGACAGTCACTGCCTTCCCCTGGGGCTGCCTGCCCTGCTACACACACTGACTTCATCAGTGGCTGCCCGGGACCAATCAAAGGCCAAAGGTGGGACCAAGCTGTTGAGGTTAGCATCCAAGCAAAAGGCCAGAACCCTGATCTACCTCCAAGGCTAAGGGAACCCACAGGAAAACTGGTCACGGAGCCATCTCCACTGCTCTGAGAGTAGCCTTACCCTGCGAGTTCAAAGCTCTGTAGCCCTGGCTTCTTGTTATGGTACACGAGGCATGGGTTAGAAGGCAGGACAGACTACCATGTTCCTCCCCAGATCTACCCCACCCACCACTCCAAGGGTGGCAGCCAGGGCAGGTTTTGGTCCCTAGGCTCCATGTCTACTCCTGAACCCCCAAAGTGTCTCACCTTAGGTCAAGACACCCCCTCAGAAGGAGCCCCAGGAGGTGACAATCTCTGTGCAGCCATTCTAATGTTAGCCTCGGTTGTACTTGCAACTACTCACAGGACAGGACGGGAGAGGGACGAGGGGGTGCTGTGGGCGCTGCAGCAACAGTAGATGTTTCATCTTTGGTTTCACGCCATGCTGGGATTTTTCAGGCCTCTAGCACTGTTTACACAGAGCATGGGCACACAGAACTAGCCAGCCCCTGACTGGAAGCGCACACAGCCTTTCATTCCAACGTCAACTGTCTCCCTCCCAGGCCCCACACTACTCAACTCGCACCTGCTGACAGGAAATGGCGGAGATTAGGGGAAGGTAGACATGCGGTACCTCCCAGAAAAACTTAGAAAGGAGACATCAAACAGCCCGAAGCAGATCAAAGATCGATTCCAAAGGGTATGGAGGCATGAGCAGAGCTGAGTCCACAGAGAGGGGCTGGAGTAAGATGCAGCCCCAAGAAGGAGGGTCCGAGGTTGACCTGGGCCGCGCAGCTCTGGCCAGGGGGATCGTCTGGCTGACAAGCATGTCCGGCTGCCTGGAAGGCTGTGGCTCAGTCAGTGCTTAGCTGGAAACCAACCAATGCCCAGCCAGACCTTTGACCCAGACTCCTGTGTCTTTGACCAAGGGCCTACTGACCGAAGGGAGAAAGAAGCCGCCTGCATTCCTGGCCAGGGCCCGTCTGGCCTTGCCAAGGAACTGGCTGCCGCTCTGCTGTTCTCTTTCTCACGCAGGTGAGCAGGGGCCCTACGGCCAAGCCACACCCCTCCCCACCACACCAACCAAGAGAAAGCTGGCAGGGCCACACAGTCTCGGAAATTCTTCAAGGGGTAGGGGGCACTTAAAGGTGATGTAGGACCCATTTACCAAGATGTGGCTCTCCTACATGTTCATGCATCTCTTACAAGTTTCAAAATACAGAAAACTTCAGAGCACCGGGAGCAGAGTTTCCCTCCCTGGGGTGGATGGGACGGGCAGTGGAGGATTAGAGGAAAGATGGGTGAGAACACCTCCAATCTGACCAGTTTCACCCAGCATACTCCTCAACAACTACCCGGCGAATAAAGCCAACAGATGAGAGGCTGATGGGAAACTGGATTCTTGCACAGTACCAGAGACACCCTGCCCCCCACGCACACACCGTAGGCCACAGGAAAGCACAGAAACCCCTCTCGAGTCTTTGAGCACTGAGCAGGCTAGGGTTTCTTTAACACAGTAATCAAACAGCATCATTAACGGAAAGACAGACACTGGCCGGTGTCCTCCCAACGGGGCCCACAGCAAGAGATACCACATGCTACACGTCACTAAAAATGGACCAAAAACCAACCAACGAACACCATACCTTCTGTGAGACAAGTGGCCTGGTGGAGGTCACGGAGAGAGAAGGTCCCAGCGGCTCACACCTGTACTCAGAGTATCCGGGAGACTAAGCTAAGGATAGTGCTGTGAGGCTGAGGCCAGCCTGGGCTACAGAAGCAGTTCCAGGTCAGCCTGGGCTACAGTGAAACCCTGCCTAAAATCAAATAAAGGAATGCCATGTAACTAGATTAAGGGGCTTCTGAGATCAGTGCCCTCCAATGTCAGCGTTCCTTCATGTCACACAGTGGGGCATTAAACTCGGACGAGCTCTGCCTCTGGTTAGAAGATCCAGAAATGCGTGTTTCCAAGTTACGAGGGGTTAAAGAGAACATTTCTAGCAGGGGCAGGCAAGTCCCTGAGTTTGAGGCCAGCCAGGGCTACAAACCTACTTCCCAGACAGCCAGGGCTACAACGGGGAAACCCTGTCTTGAAGAACCAGATAAAAGTGATATAAACAAGCAAAGCACCCTTTAAGGAAAACACTCACTCCAGGGTCAGGACCCCAGAAACACCAGGCCTAGAGAACCAAGCACCCCCCCCCCAGACTACCAGAGGACAGGCAGGAAAGCTTCCGAAGAGGCAATGATAGCTAAATTGCCCCCCAATTCCAAATGGTGCATTGGGTCAGAGGCCCTTACTGAGGGTTGGCCTGTGTATGAAAGTGGGCTATCTCCCTCCACTGAGGCTCTCCTGGGAACTTAGACTATGTCCTCCCTCATTTGCTCCTCCCTTTGGAGGAAGGCTCCCAAGGCCCTTCAGCAATGTATGCAAATGTGTACACCTCTCAGCAGCTGGAGCCTCAGAATCTGCTGTTGGTTGAGTTAGGGTCTTTTAAAGAAACTACTGAATAGTTGTGTGAACAAGGCCTTCAGGGTGAGCTCCATGCAGCCTGACTGGTATCCTTGGGAACACAGCGATGCACACCTGAAAGCCCAGCACCCTGCAAGCAGCAGCAGGAACACCAGGGATTCCAAGCCGTCCATGAGAGCTACATAGCAAGCCTGAGAACAGCCTGGGCTACATGAGACCCTATTTCTTAAAAAAACAAACTATGCAAAACAACAAGGAGGGAGAAGAGAAATGAAGGTGTTGGGGAGGGGACGACCAAGGACAGAGACTATATAAGAAACATTCCTGTTGGCACCCTGCTCTCAAATGAAGCTTCCAGAACCCTGAGGAAATCTGTCAAGTGTCTAAACTACTAGGCCTGAATCACTTTGATATGATAGGCCCAACAGTTAGTAGTCCTTCCCTTTGCTTTGGGGCAGGCCCATAGGGATCCCCAATCGGTGGATATTTCCACCCAGGCTCCCCACATGTACACACCTACAAAGAGATGCACACAGGTGCCTGTACACACAACAACAACAACAACAACAACAACATGAATATTAAATCCATGAATATTAAAAACTGACCGTGCCAAGGTCAGGCATGGTGCATACCTTTAATCTCAGCACTTGGACAGCAGAAGCAGGCAGATTTCTTGAGTTCCAGGCCACCCTGCTATTTAGAATGAATTACAGGACAGCCAGGGCTACATAGTAAAACCTTGTCTCAGAGGGAAAAAAATTGCCAGTGCAGTCAGACAGTGCAAGAGCAAAGGTGATTTTGTTAGTCCACAATCCCGCTTATGGTTTATAAAGCAGATGTGAACAGTGACTGGGTAACAGATGCAGAGACGGCAGGCGGCCACACAACCAACCACAGGACCTGCGTGTACACACAGCCTCTAATCCTGCGGCAGCCACCTCTGTGGCCAGAAGGGCCCAGTAATTGAGCAAGATATTTCCAGTTTCTCTACACCAGACAGTATTTCTGGCTACTTAAAATCCAGAGCAGATTTCTTCCCTTTGTTGTGGCCAGGACAGGAAGAAGGCCCTGCCTCTACCACTCTGGGGACACGTGGGCACCCAGCTCAGCTGTGACGCCAGCCTCCTGAGGGCTTTCTTCCCCTGCCCCCAAAGCTGCTCAGTACAATGATGGTAACTAAAGATCCAGCAGAGTCTGGCTGACTCATCTCCAAGTAAAATTCCCAGGAGAGAAGATGAACCCGCCTTCAATCAGCCTCGGATGAGGTATGACTGTACAACAACCCAGGGTCTCACATCCAAGTGCCCCAGTAAACCTGTGTTTTAACAAGAAGGAATCAAAAAGAATATCTGGTCTACCCCTTCCCCACTAGCCAATGACCTTGATTTCCAAATGAGCACGTGGACTCCGGAGGCAAACTCCCAGGGTTTATGAAAACAGAATTTAAATTGCTTCCACATCTGGAAACCAAAGCGGCAGCTAGCCCCAAGAATTCCAAGCATGCCAGGCACGGAGAAGCAGAGGGTCCAGGGAGGCATTTCCTGTCAGCCTGAGGTTCCTTCACCCACCTATCTGAACCCACACAGAAGATCTCTCCACAAACAGAGGGGGCTTGAGGAGCCACACTGGCCACCCAGGGCTTGCCCGCTCCACGTACCAGGGAGAACTCTCGCTTTCTCTCCTAAATCCTGTGAGGAGGCATATTCTACAGAAGACTGCACCCCAGTGCAGTCCAGGCTTCCCTCGAAGCGCCGCCATTTTCCCTCTTTACGTCCACATCTACTGACTGAGGCCATGTGCACCTAAACCTCATTTCAGACACCCCAGCTATGTTCTCTCCCTTTTTTTGTTTATTCTTGGGATAAGGTCTTGCAGTCTCTATACCCTTGGGCCTGGGATTCACAAAAACCTGCCTGCCTCTGCCTCCCAAGTGCTGGGATCACAGGCTCGCCACTACGCTGGATTTGAGTTCTCAAAGAAATTATTCCCCAAGCACCCTGGGAAGATTGGGTTCCTATCAGTCACTGTGCCTCAGGCTCTCCCAAGAAACTGTGGGCCAGGGCAACTCACGTGTTATTGACAAAGCAAAATGCATAGACTACACTGAAGCCTGTACAAGGGCTCTCCTGGCTCCTGGAACAGGCAGCTATTTTGGGCTACAAATTATAGCTTTTAAAGATGTGGCTGTTTGAAGTGAGGGCTTAATTATTCCCACGGCCCGGCGCTCTCGGGCTGACTTTGGGAGCTCCAGATTCATCGCTGTGGCGGGAGGGGCACGGATGTCAGGTGAAAGCCTAGAAAGTGAGGCCAGCCCTCTGCCCTCTGTGTGGAGGTGACGTGGCCACTGTTGGGGAGTGTCCCCAGTGAAGTGACACACAGTCTGAAGCCCAAAGCCAAAAGGGGACCTACCCTCCTCCTCTGCCACAAAACCCCTTAGGCCATGGAAGGCCCAGTGAGGTGCCAACATTCACCCACAGCTGCTGGAGAGGCTCTGTTTGGAGCAGACACAGGAGCAAGCTGATGGGAGGGAGGCAAGGAGGGAGGGAGGGAGGGGAGGAGGGAAGGAGGGAGGGATGGCTAGCCAGTGGCTTCCTCCCTCACCATGCAGTACCATCTAGACCAGGGCCCTGTATGCAGATTCATATTCTTTCTCTCTCTCTCTCTCTCTCTCTCTCTCTCTCTCTCTCTCTCTCTCTCTCTAGCGCGCGCGCGCGCGCGCGCGCACACACACACACACACACACACACACACACACTGCTCTGTCCTCCTGTACACCCATCCGCTCAGGGCTGCAGCATCCCTCCTGCCTGCTTAGTTTGGGGTCCTTTCTGTCCCGTGGACGCTGCTAGTACCCTCCCAAACTCTGCCCAGTATGAGCAAGTAAAAGCACTGGACCTGAGTACAGCTATAGCCTGGGGCTCAAAAGGGTGCAGACTCACAGGAGAGACCATTATAAGCCTTCAAAGGCGTGCCAGTAGCTAGGGCCTGTTCCTCACACCAGCAGCTCGGCCCTTCCACACGCACTTCCTCTGACACGCACCAACCTCCGGTCATCTGGCCCACCCTCTGCAACTGCACTCTCAAACTAGTGCCTCCTCCTGAAACAAGGGGGCTGTAAATCCCTGACTCTGCACAAAAGGTGGAGAAGTCAGCTAATAGCTACCAGAACCTTAGGAGAGGACAGGGACAGGACGGAGAGGAAACCTGAGGGACCCTGGTTTGGAGCCACTGCGTGTTCATGAAGCTGGCCTTGAGCTGGCAGCTCCCACTGAGCCCCTGGCAAAGCCCCATCACCAAGATGTTCCCAAGACCTGTCTGCCAGGACCTCAAACATGACCCACTGCCTGAAAACCCTGCTCCCACCTCAGAGAACACCCCAGGCTCAGAAAGTATCCTAGACAGTATCCACACGGTCCACCAGAGCCCTTGAAGTCTCAGGACTCATCCCACCTTCCATCCTACTGACTGCTGCAGCCCAGCCCCCCTAAACAATGGTAACCCAGGACATCTGGCTCACAGGACTCCGCCATTGCTCCCTGCCCAGACCCTTCTGAGAGCCTGGTCACACAGAGGAGCACAATGTTGTCACAACCTAGTGAGAAGTCCGCTAAGCACCTGCCATGTGCATCATCTGCTCTCAGAGGGGGAAACTCAGATGGACAGACATACAAAGAACCATAGAGCCATAAGGCCTGGGGCCTGAAGCTCGGGTCTGATACTCGGCTCAGTGAGGAGGGCTCAGAGGAATCCCCAGACACTTCTTGGGAACTATCCAACCTCTTAGTGAAGGACCCCGAGCACCAGAGAAGCCAACGTTGAGACACACAGGCTGTGCAGACAGGAGCCAGTGGTGTCGGCGGCACTGGGGCCTGGGTGGAAGGGGCAGAAGCCACAGCACGGCCCGAGGGTCATCCTCCTGTCCTCCTGTCCCCAGAAACCCCGGTGGGGACAGATCTGAAAGAAGGCGGCTAAGGGAAAGTGCTTGTAAAAAGAAAACCTCAGGCACAGCGAGAAAATGGAGGAAGGGGAGGCCCAAGGACTATAACCGAGTCAAGGAAGCTAGAGCGATGGCTCAGTAGTTAAGGGCACGCACATGGTGATCTTCCAGAAGACCTGGGTTCAGTTCCCAGCACCCACAAAGTGGTTAACTTTGTGTAACTCCAGTCCCAGAGGATCCAATGCCCTCTTCTGGCCTCTGTAGGTATCAGGCATGTGCAGGGCAGTGGTGGCGCACGCCTTTAATCCCAGCACTTGGGAGGCAGAGGAACGTGGATTTCTGAGTTCGAGGCCAGCCTGGTCTACACAGTGAGTTCCAGGACAGCCAGGGATACACAGAGAAACCCTGCCTTTAAAAAAAAAAAAAGGTATCAGGCATGCATGTGGTGCAGACACAGACATACATGACATACATGGAGGCAAAACACACACACACACACACACACACACACACACACACACTTAACTAGTTCAGAGGCCCTCCTATCACATCAGCCTCCTGCCACTGCCTTGGAGTGGAAGTGGGGGTCAGTAACAGCTCCCCGCTCTTGATCTCCTTTTAGGGAAGAGGAGTATGTGAACTGAGATGACAGCCAGCAGGAATGCAGAACGGTGATCAACACACACACACACACACACACACACACACACTCATGACAACTGTGAGCTCACAGTCTCACATAGTGGGGAAGGAACCTGAGGTTCAGAGTGGTTCTCACACAGCTGCACAGCCCATGGATCTGAGCCCAGTACACATGCTTGCCCGTCTGAACCACATAACACTGTCCCTCAATCAGTTCTGGTACCACTACAGGTGGCTCTTCTGTCCCTGCTTTGCAGAAACTGGGCAAATTACATAATATCTCCAGAGGTTACCTAGTTTCTGTATTTCATTAAGTCTAAGCCGCCTCTGTTTTAGATGCACTGTTATTTTAAGTACACCAAGAAAGGAAAGGTGCTCTCAGCTAAGTTATAACACCACCAAGTGTACTACACACACCAACCAGAGACGTCAACATACTTAAGGGAGAAGGGGTCTCAAAATCTGGAGAGAGTCTCAGTGGAAATGAGGATCCAGTCAGTTCTTTATCCTGTGTGTGCCCATGGTGGTCAATGGCTCCATTCATACTTGTACACAGGAGCACATATTAGGCGTGTCTCCCCGCCCCTCCTGATGCTCTAAGAGCCTTCCGGCCCTCTTCTCTAATGGGTACAACTACCAACTATGAAGATGACTACACAAAGATGTGCTGGCCAGGACTGCCTTGCAGACACAGACCCCACTTGGCCCCAAGGCCGTCACCTCAAGGGTATCACCTCCCTATGCCGGGCAGAATTGCTCTGACCACCACCCCCGGTACCAGCCAGGTCAGGCTGTCTGGCCTCACTCCCGGGATCTGCAGAGCTCAAAGCGGCCGAGCTGGACAAGCAGGTACATCTGGCTCCCTGGAAGACTACCAAGGACAGTCACTTAATGTGACCAGTGGCTGTACAGCCTGCACCTCTTAGCCTGGCCCCTCTCCAGCCCTCCTGCAGCCTCTGCAGCTAGATGAAGCCACAGCGCTTTAATAAGGCGGATTGTGGGCTGCGGGGCGGACAGCAGCACTGCTCCAGGAGAGCCTTTCCCTGGGCACAGGTGCAGGCACAGGCAGATCGTGGCTAGAAAGATGGATGGTCGGGAGAAGTTCAGGGGGGCTCCCCTTGTAGACTACTGGGGCGGGGGTGGGGAGCAGAGCTGTGCAGCAGCATGCACAGCCCCAGAGAGCAAAGGCCAAGTGCAGCCCCACACCAAGCCCCTGGGGCGAAGGCTGTCACCTCAGAATGTGCTTTGCATCTCATTCACAGACTGCCACGCGGGTGCCAGCCGCTTGGACCCAGAGGCTGATGTGCACAGACCAAGCTGGTTTCTTTAAAGACACAGGCACTGAGAAGGGACTTTGCCTCTCTTACATGGACAAGCCCTCAGGAGGTGGAGTCCCCATGCCCCACCCCTCCCTATTTCATCAAAACAATACCTGCTAGCCTCTCTCTCTTGGTCAGTCCTGAGCAAAGGCTGGGGAAGCTGGCAGGACCCCTTCAGGCTTACGGTCTGTAGGGTCCTGAGTTGTGCCCCGAGACAGCACTTTTGTTCTTGTGCAGCAGATGAAGAAACTGAGGCACAGAATTAAACAGTCTACCTCAAGCGGCGAGTGGTGGGGCCAAGAGCCAGGTCTGTGCACAGATGTTTTCGGGCTCCCAAGCCAACGTTTCCACCCTACGAGAGCAGGCCCTGGAGATCTGGCTGTGAGGGATAGCACTTGCCGGCGGTTGACACGGGCATTTCTCTTGGGGAAGCCAGTGACCAGAGACAAAGGAACCACTTTTACACTCTTCCATCCGAACACAGGGACCTAAGTTGGGAAGAAGACACACACACACAGACACACACACACACACACACACTTTAAAAACTATTCAGAGGCTGGAGAAATGACGGCTCAGTAGTTTAAAAGAAGCCAAGTTTGGTTCCCAGGGCCACCCACCTCAGGTGGCTCATGAGGTCTATAACTCCAACTCAAGGGACACCTGCTGGGCACCTGTACTCACAGACACACACACTTAAAACAACTTAAAGGGAAGGATCCCACAGGCGACAGCACAGATCTTAATCTCTGTCAGATCTCTGTTTTCATTTAAACAGTGTTAACATGGTTGGGAAAGAACTCATTTGTCTGAGAAGACAAAGCTGGTTGACTCTTAAAACTCTGACCAAGGGAGACCCTCCTTCCTCTTCGTAAAGGGAGGCAAGCAGCAGGGCTGGACACGCAGCCATTGCTAGAACCCACTGCTGGGCAAGGCTGAGACTGAAGGCCGGTCGCCTGGACAACTGTGGCTCTGGCCCCTCAGCCGACTTTTCCAGGATAGGCACATCATCTCAGACCCAGGTCACTGTAAAATCAAAGAAGGGAGGCTGGGCAGTGGTGGCGCACGCCTTTAATCCCAGCACTTGGGAGGCAGAGGCAGGTGGATTTCTGAGTTCAAGGCCAGCCTGGTCTACAGAGTGAGTTCCAGGACAGCCAGGGCTACACAGAGAAACCCTGTCCTGAAAAACAAAAAACAAAAAACAAAACAAACAAAAAAAAATCAGGAAGGGATCTGCAGGCTCCCCATATACCCACGAAGGTTCTGAGAAACGGCGTTCCGGCTCCCTAAGAATCAAACTTCGTGGGCACCCGAGGAAGGTCCATCAGTTCTAATGGGCCCATGTGAACTGGTTAATGCTAAACCCCATTTAATTAGCAGTAGTTTGATGAGGTCCTAGGTTCCCAGGTAAGGACTGTCATGCCCAGTCAGACGCCTGGCATGAGAAAATGAGACCTCCAAGCCCAGGCTTCGGAGGGCACACTCTCCACAAACTGCTGCCCACTGTGGCCTCTGCTTTGAAATGAGGTCATGCTGAAAGCTGCCCACAGTCTTGCTCAGGAGAAATAGCCACCAACTCATTCCAGCCACTGGGAACTCAAGGGCACCCTACCTCTTGGTCACAAACCATACTGGGACAGTGGATGGGGAGAGGTGTCTAAAACACATGCTTTGAACCCCAGATAGAGATGGACCCCAAAGCTGCTGCCCAGATATGTGAAGGCCTCTTTGGGATCCTTAAGGAACAGGTGTCCTGAATTAAGCGGCCAACTGCCCACAGCAGAGAGGTGGAGGGACATCTAGCCCTATGAGGCGAAGGAGGATCTGCAGACAGATGGAGACAGGGCCAAGGTATGGGCTACACAGTGGGTCTCATAACTGGCCCTGCCCCACCTGACAGGAGCTGACCAGTGTGAGTAAGGAGACAGGCTCCAAGCACAACTCTAAGGCACAGCTACCAGCGTGTCACCAGCCAGGCTTCTACTGGTTCCAGTTCTGTGGTGGAGAACACATGATCCGCACCCACGCAGAGTCACGTGGACAGGCTTAGCTGACCAGTCCTGGGCTGAGGTCAGGAAGCTGAGAGCAGACTCAGTCACACAGACATCTCTTCCCTGAGAGATGCCACTTACCCCTCAAAACCCAGGATTACAAGACAGCAGAGCCATGAACGGTGATGAGGGCATATTTCCAGCCGCAGGGCCGCGGCCGCTCTCACCCTGACCCCGACGTCTCTCAGAGCTCATTCCCCTGGTCTGTCTCCAGGCTCAGCTTAACCCTGCTGTTACACCATGTTAGACACAGGCCCACCTCAGGAACTTTCCAGCCACTGTTCCTGCCGCCTGCTACTCTTCCATCAAGGTGTCCCCTCTCAGCAGACTTCTCTGGCCACTGGTTAAAGCCCAGGAGCCCTCCGTTCTTTCCGCCTGCTTCCCACCCCGTCGCACTGGACATCTAACGTCTGGCTCCAGAAAGCAAGGACTCACATCCACCTCCCTCGCTACCACAGCCAACACTGAACACAGAAGCTGGCAAAAACCAGATACCTAAGTTTCTATGCAGTGGGTGAGTGAAGCAGCATTTGCCGTGTGCCAGGCAATGTGAGCTGACAGAACAGGAAAAGCACTATGCCCCGAAACGCCACCTGATAGAGGAGACAAGGTGCCACCCAGGAAAGAAGATCACAATGTCCGGTGAAATACCAGGCGGGCATGCCAAACCATACACCCAGCTGGTTGGGGCAGGACCCCCATTATTCTAGCAATGATACCAGAATGGTCTTCCTCAGGTCATGACCAGTGATTTGATGCGATAAAGAACTAGTTACTGAGTCATGGGCTAGCAGAACTGACCCAGAGAAAACCGGGTCCTGTGTACCTGGTGAGGCCTGGGCGTGAGACCCCACTCGTGCCAGATGGTGAGCCAGACAATGAATCTTCCTATTTAAAACACAAGCCCCGTGCCTGGAGACAGCATGGGCCAGAGATGCCTGCCTCTCTGTAATCTCATAGGAAATCTCTCCCGTTCCAGCTCCTCCTCTCACCTAAAATAAATATACAGAAGTAAAATCCTAAAACCCCTCAAGGCAAGATTCACTGTGGAGGAACCATAGGCACAGAGGCTACCACGAAGAACTTCCAGCCCCTAAAACAAGGCGCCTAGCCACTGCCATCAGGAAAGCGAGTGGGCTGTGACAGCCCCAGAGAGAAGGCCTTCTCTGGAGGTGCCAGCTTGCTCTAGACCTGGCACAGACAGACAGAAGGGACTATCCTCCTGCCCCCATGCTACTGCCCTGTAGAGCCCCGGAAAGGACATCTCAAACCACCTCGGTCCTTCTAACTTCAGTCTTTCCTCCTTTCCCCTAGCTAAAGCCCTTTCCAAGAACAGGTTCCAGGCAGTCTGTCCCACAAGATCTCCCTTGGGGCAAAGGTCAGACCTTCCAGCTGGCTTACCTGGCCAAGCCAGTAAACCATCCCTGCCCTGCAGCCCAGTCTTATCGCTCTGGTTTGCCTTGTCATTTACTCTGATCCCCACACCTAAACCCAGAACCCAATGGTCTGAAGTGGTTTCCACCAGACAGCCGAGCAAGCCAAGCGGTGCTGCACACAGCCCCAGCCGAACATTCTTCACCAGCTTCCCCAGGTCGACAGGTCACTGACCTCAAAGAACCAACAGGAACTGGCCCAGGCATTCAAGGTAGCTGGGTGGTGTCAGATTATACCCCGGAACTCAAGGTCCTCTGGAGGGCAAGGATGTGTCCCACATATAAAGTTCCCTGGGTATTTAACCCTGCCTCTAGTGAGAGTCCGCTAAGCAGGTTGAAGTCTGGGTCAGTGCCACAATACCAGAAGCTGGAGCTGAAACGTGAGATCTCAGCTAGTGAAGGTGGGTGGAGGAGATAGCAGAGGTCTTTTGCAATTGTAAAAACCCTCCCCACTGAGACTCCTTTCCCTAGCAATAACAGACATCATCTTTCACCAGGGAAGGGCCCTGGAAATTGCCCCAGGGAATGTGGGAACCCAAGCAATTATCACCTGCCTCTCTAGCTCAGCGAAGGTTTGGAGATCATCAGGAACCAGTGCAGAGTGGGGCCCAATCCCAAAGGAATAGAGCACCAAGCCCGAGGCAGGACCTCTGACCCCTCTGCCACTTTACAGGGGGAAGGGGGATTATAAATCAGCCAGTGAAAACTGTGAATCCTTCAGAGTCCAGCAACGAATCATTTCTAGTTCTTCTGGGGAAAAGCTGGACCAGAAGTAGGTGAAGAGGTGACAAGGGTACAGAATGCTGTCTAGGTAGGGCTGTGTTTACAGAGGCTTCGATGCTAAGCCCTGGGAGACACTTGTCGCAGCGGAGAAGCAACTGTGTCAACAACTTACATTGAGGTGGACAGTATCTTACAGGACTCAAGAGCATAGGCTGGTAGCCTGCGCACACCTGTACCCATAGCAGTATCTCGCTGAGGGGAAGCAGGTCCTGTCTCAAATCCCTACACTAGGCTGGTTCTGTCTTCTGACCCCTCAGATACCTGGGAGAGAGGAGCGGCAGGAAACCGGCTCCATGCAGTCGCCATCACCTACGGAAAAAACTTCGCCACTTACAGCTCCCTAGGGAAGCAGCCCAGCCAAGAGCAGGGCACTGATGGGGGCAAGCTCCCTTCCCAGCCCCACCAGATCCCTCTAAAACACTTTTGGAACAGCGCCACAGGGATCGCGGCCACCCTCCTCGGGCACCGAGCTGGTTCCGCTCACGCTCGCACCTAGGCGGCGCGAGCCGAGGGCTCGGAGCAGGCAGAGGGATCAGTGGTTTTGCGAAGGTACTCCGATCTCCCTGGCCACCATGGAGAGGGTGGAGGCGAATCCACCAACTTCCTACTCCCGGGTCCAGACTAGGTGCGTCCCGCGGCCGCCGCTTACCTGGCATCCGGCAGCCGGCGGGGAGCGCATCCCCCGACCGGCCGCAGGTCGGGCCGCTGCAGAGGAACAAGAAGCCGGCCGCTGGTCGAGTCAGGTCGGGCGGGGCGTACGGGGACGAAGCCAGCACCGTGCTCAGAAAACAATCCGGGAGGCGCGCTGCTCCGCACCAGTTGAAGCTGCCGGTCCCGCCCCCGCCCGCACCCGTTGCCGGGAGACCCGCGTGGGCCGAAGGGGCTCTTTGTATCAAAGCTGCCGTGACATCACGAGGCGCCCGGGCTCGCGGGGCTCAGGCGGCGGGGCCTCTCGGAGGGGGCGGGTCCTGAGGCTCCGCGGCCTGGGAACCCGAGCCGCGGGGGCGGGGCCCAGGTAGCCCCGCCCACCCAAGGTAAGGGGCAGGTGGCGGAGGCGAAGCCGGTGTCCGCCAATGGCCACAAGGTCGGCGCCTCGGTGGGTGGAGCTTGTCTGAGCGCGCAGTTACTGCAGCAGATCAAACGTCAGAGTTGGGACTTAATTCTCTGGCTCTCGCAGTGATGTGTCCCTGTTTGATGTCACTACTAAAACTTAACATCTCAGTGCTGCAAGATTCAGGCAGCACTGCTGGGCTCAAACTCGTAACTAAAAGCCTGCCCCAGCCCACCACCAGCTGAAGTCTAATTTGGAGTCCTACCCACAACTCTTTTTTTCTTCACACCAAGCGAAAGCTTGCCCAGTACCAAGATACAAGTGGCAAGTATACAAGAAACAAATTCCAAGATAAGAACTAGAGAACTCAACAAAAAAGAAGGATTTCCATCAGAAACACCACTCAGGCTCCCACATTATTCAGGATTTAAATACAAGGCTGAAATGTCGGAATTCAAGCAAGACAGCAAACGTTAGGACCACAGTTTCCCTTCAGTTCGGTGGTGTTTTACATAACTGGGGCAAAGCCTGATTATCTGACTGGCCTCACACCACCTTCTCAAGTTTTTGTTTGTTTGTTTGTTTTTTGTTTTGGTTTTTTGGATTTGGTTTTTTTCGAGACAGGGTTTCTCTGTATAGCCCTGGCTGTCCTGGAACTCACTCTGGAGACCAGGCTGGCCTCGAACTCAGAAATCCACCTGCCTCTGCCTCCCAGAGTGCTGGGATTACAGGCGTGTGCCACTACCGCCCGGCTAGTTCTTTATACTCTACACAGTGACACAAGTACTTGGGTATGGTTAGGATGGGCAAGGTGGCTTCACATCACACACACACACACACACACACACACACTCACACACACATATACATACACATTCATACACACATGTACACATTCACATGCATTCATACACACATACACACATACTCACATACACACACACATATACACACATACATTCACACACATTCATACTCATACACATAACACATACACTCTCACAGACACACACACACACACACACACACACACACACCTGCTGCTCTCTAGCTCAGCATTTCTCAGCCTTTGGGATGCAACCCCTTTGGAGTTGAATGTCCCTGTCACAGAGGTTGCATTTTAGATATTTATATTACAATTCATAATAGTAGCAAAATTACAGTTACAAGGTAGCAATGAAAATGGTGTCATGGCTGGAGGTCACCAGGGCATGGTGAACTGTGTTAAAAGCTCACAGCGTCAGGAGGGTTGAGGACCAAGCTCTGGCCCTTTGCTCTCAACCCCTTCCTCACCCACTGTGTGTGAGCAATACATTCTCAACTACCTCTGCTTACCTGGTCAAAGCCCACTAGAGTTGCAGCTTTGTTTAGCTAGAGGGGACCTCTACGTAAGGTCTGTGAGAGTAGGGAATTCCATCTTGTAAGGTCTTCTCTGAATTTGTCTTGTAGTTTCTACATGGCCTTTGGAATTGTGTGCAGATGCCATAGACGGTTTCTCCCAGCCTGTTCCTGTCCAGTCTCTGTCCTAGATATTCAGGGTCCATGAACTGCATCTTGGCTTTGGAGGATGCAGACCTGGGTTTGAGTCCTGTTTGTCAGCTCCTTGGCCTGGAAGTTTCCATAAGCTTTTTGAGACTCAGTCTGTCAGAAGGGACCGCTATAGGGCTGTCTCCTGACCTGCTGTGTGCCCTCTCATTGTGGGCACACTGAATGTTAAGCCCCAGGCAAAGGTGAGTCTCTTGGGTACTCCACTCTGAGACCTGAACTCGGTGGTCTCTAGTGGTTTTGGCATGGCTAAATCCAGGTGATCTACCTGTTTTCTCCTTATCCGTTCCAAGGCCCAGATTCTGAACGACTCCAGGAAGCAGGACTTGAGGTAGTTGTGCCTCCCGGGCATCTGCAGTCATTTAACCAAACCAGTGGGAAAAGTGAGACCTGGCAAGTCGCTCCCCACCCCACGCCCAGCTCGCACTGAGCCAGGAGACCCAGCCACGGCTTTCAAAATGCACTAGTCTGGTTAAGCACTTTTTTTCTGATTCCCCCCTCCTCGGATGACATGTTGAAGAACTCTATAGAGTGGGTGGTGTCAGTGGGGCCCTTTTTACTTTTCTCACAGGAAGTGGGTTAGGGTATTATCCTAAAAACCAAACTGAACTGGATATGGTAGTTTATGCCAGTAACCCCAACAGAGTCAGAGGCGAGGGGTTGGGGGGGTTGGGGGGGTGGGGGGTGTTGCTCTGAGTTTGAGGACAGTCTGTGCTACAAAGTGAGGCCTTTTCTCAGCAAAAATAACCGAAGGCAAGGCGATAGGCGTGCTCAGATGCACTGCACAGTGCTGCTGCCTGTCTGCCACCAGGAAGTTGCCCAATGTGCTGGGGCCTCAGTTTCTTCCTCTATAAAATAGAAATAAGACACTTCCTCTTTCAGGTGTGAGGTGTGGGACAGTGACGTACCTGTGTAGATCAGGGCTTGTCACACCGCAGCCTTCCTGGGACAGTTCCCTTTACCCCAGCACTCGCCCGCTGTCCAACTCAGTGTTAGGCCCCAGAACCAAGGGCTGTAGCTAAAAGACCTTGCAAATTTAATTCATCTACACGGTCAAGAGAACAGTGATTGGTATTTTAGGATTTAGAGGTAATAGTGATGGCATTCTTAGATTAGACCGGTGATTTAAAGAATTTTTTTCCAAGACATGGTTTCTCTGTATAGACCTGGATGTCCTGGAACACAATCTGTAGATCAGGCTGGCTCTGAACTTAGACACCTACCTGACTCTGCCTCTATAGTACTGAGATTAAAGGTGTATGCTACCACCACCACCTGGCAATCTTAATCGTTGGGAGTTAAATTAAATTGTGTGAACATTTTTAAATGTTGGGAAGAACAAAATAAAACACACACACACACACACACACACACACACAAACACACAGACACGTTATATATACACACACACACACACACACACACACACAAATGTATATTTAGCACAGAATCTGGGGGAAGGCGGCACTCAGTATATAGAAGTCATTACTAAGCCGGGCGTGGTGGTGCACGCCTGTAATTCCAGCACTTGGGAGGCAGAGGCAGGCGGATTTCTGAGTTCCAGGCCAGCCTGGTCTACAGAGTAAGTTCCAGGACAGCCAGGACTACACAGAGAAACCCTGTCTCAAAAAACCAAAAAAAAAAAAACCAAAAAAAAAAAAAAAAAGAAGTCATTACTAAACAATGTGAAGGGTTAATAATGAAAAAGCTTCAGGCAGTCTGAGGAACTCCCTGCAGGAGGATCGAGCACTCTCCCCGGGCAGCTAGGAACAGGGAAGTTCTGGACTAGGAGTCAACATGCCAGGAGAACTCCTGGTACAGATGCCGATGTGATAAGGACCTCTGCCAACATCTGCGACCTTGGGAAAGCAGAAAATAGGTCTGTGGACAAGAATCTTCCCACTTCAGAATTCTCTTTTTTTGCCCTATAAAACCCAAGCCCCCTACACCCTGGTGCATAGTCTCCACTCCACTCCCTGATTGTTCTGATTAAAGAACAATTCTGCTCCTGCAGAGAGGTTCTTCACCTCTGCTGAGCCCTATCTACACTGTGGATACAATAGCTTTATGGTCAAGGGTGGAGCAGAGAGCAGGGAGGAACTGAAAGGCTTGTGGGGGAATCGTCCCCTAACTTCCAGGAGAGGCCTGCTGCCTGCCAGCGGGACTCAGGAGAAGCAGTGATGTTGACGAGGATGTGCCGACTGGATGGGTGGCTTTAAGGCCTGAACAACATGTGGGGACCCATAAAGGCAGACTCTGT
The DNA here is from genome assembly GCA_964023405.1 of Apodemus agrarius. Lineage (NCBI taxonomy): Eukaryota > Metazoa > Chordata > Mammalia > Rodentia > Muridae > Apodemus > Apodemus agrarius. The sequence goes on along the minus strand of OZ030015.1, from coordinate 65,681,109 downwards.
GTCCCTGGTTCAAACGGGGGTAAAGGCTGGGAAGCTTTGTGGAAGCCCATCACTTGGGTGGTAGAGGCCGGAGGATAAAGAGTTCAAGGCCACCCTCTGCTAGACAGTGAGTGTAAAGCCATCTGGGGCCACCCTGTACCCCAACTCAAAAAACAAACATGAAGAAAACTATAGCAAAACCACCCACAGTGGGATGGAGAGATGGCTCAGCAGTTAAGAGCATCAACTGCTCTTTCAAAGGTCCTGAGTTCAAATCCCACCCACAGGGTGGCTCACAACCATTCCTAACAAGATCTGACACTCTCTTCTGGAGTATCTGAAGACAGCTACAGTGTACTTACATATAATAAATAAATAAATCTTAAAAAAAAACATAGCAACAACAAAACACCTAAAATGTATGGTGGCAGATGCTTATCACCCCAACTCTTGGAAGATGGAGGCAGAGCCTCAGCTACGTAGTTTGCGACTACTCTATGTTACATGATACTCTCTTAAAACAGCAATAAAGCGTGGAATAATGGTTCATGCCTTTAAACCTAGCACTCTCAAGGCAGAGGCTTGTGGTCTCTGGGAGTTCAAGGCCAATCTGGTTTATGTAGGAATTCTAGGCCAGCCATGAATTCTTTTGAATTTCAAAAGAAGGTTGGAAGAGTTAGCAGAAAAAAGCTGGGGATGTGGCCCCGCTGGAAGACATCTTGTCTAGCACGCCCAAAGCCCCCGGGTTTAGTACCCAGAACTGTACAAAGAAAGCACCCAAGAATGAGTTAGCGGGAAATATAGTTCTGCCCTTGCCCTTGAGGCTGGGGACATCAGGTGTCTTTAGTTAGCATTCCTTAGTCCCTTAGGTGTGGCTGTGTTTTAAAAATTGTGACATTGAACTGTATTTAGGTAGAAAGCTGGATAAATAGCTTGTGTTCTCTCTGTTCCCTTATATGCAAGGGAGATGCTCAGAGATAACCAGGACTAGTCTCAAAACCAGAGTTTGTCTGTTAAGCAGGCCCTGATGTACCTGCCTGTGGAGCCCGAGCTCCTGCTCTGTTGGATGGAAGATGGGCAGAGGCGGGGAGTAGCAGAGAGTTAGTTGCTGGTTTTACCTTGCTAGCCCAGTGGCTTGAGTCCCCTAAGGGGGACTGTTTTTGAGGAGAAAAAAAAAGCAACATTCAAAACAAACCCTCTTCTAGAGAATGTATCCAAGAATAACTTTCAGATGGCCCAGTCACTCAGAAAAACTGATTCTTCCTGTCCTGGGACTGACTTTCCTGTGGGTGTGGGTACACCATACTCCCATGAAGTTGGATGCCAGAGTTGTTAGAAGCTGACAAAACAAAGTGTCAGCGGGCAAAACTCCTGCCCTCCAAAACCGCATGGCTGGGCGGCTGGCGTAGGTGGGAACGGTCGGTTCCTAGGTGAGCACAGCCCTCCTGACCTGTCACGATGCTTCCTCCCACAGCCAGCACCCAGCCGATGCAGGAGAGGAGCACATTCCTTGGTGTTAGCATTACGCAAGCTTTCCAACCCAGCTGAGTGAGCAGACAACAGCTGAGGGTCAACAGCAAATAGAAAACCACCACCTAAGACTAGCCCCAGGATCCCAAACGGGGATCTTTGAACTGCCCTGGGTTCTGTGGAGACCCTGCCTGAGGCAAAAGCTCCAGACAACTGATACGAGGGAGAAGCCCGAGGTTAGGAGAGCACACTACGCCTGTGGAAGACCCTAGGTCAGTCCCCAGCACCTGCATCAGGACATTTACAACCATCTGGAACTCCAGATCCAGCGGATCTGATGTCCTCTTCTAAAGTCTGAAGGCACCTGAGCTCACACGTACATGCACACACGCATATACATACATATGCACATACTTAAAAAAAAAAAACCCAAGCGGTGGTGGTGCATGCTTCTGATCCCAGTACACAGGAGGGAGGCAGAGGCAGGTGGATCTCTGTGAGTTTGAGGCCAGCCTGGTCTACAGAGAGAGGTCCGAGACAGCCAGGACTACACAGAGAAACCTTGGCTGGAAAAAACAAATAAAGAAAACATACTTCACAAAGTTGCCTCTGACTTTTACACACCACCCACATCATGTACCCACTTACAGAGATAACAAATCAATAAATGACCAACAAGATAGCTTATTCAGTAAAGTCACTTGTCAGGTGCCACTAAGCCTGATGACCTGAGATCAATGCTTGGATCCTACATGATGGTCTCCTAAAGACTGTCCTCTGATCGCCACATGCACTAAATATAATAAAAAGTTTCTTTAAAAAAATTTTTTTTGAGACAGAGTCTCTCTACATAGCTCTGGCTGTCCTGGAACTCACTCTGTAGATCAGGCTGGCCTCAAACTCATAGAGATCCACCCTGCCTCTGCCTCTCAAGTGCTGGGATCAAAGGTGTGCACCATGACACCTGGCTAAAACATTTCTTAAGAGTAAAAAAAATTAAGAGTTTCCCTCTGTCTATTTAGCACATGGTCTTCCGCGTGAGGCCACATTTACAACCTCTCCTCCAGTGTAGCCACACCCGAGAGCAGCATCATGTCAGGAACGGCTCCACCCCTTCCTGCTGTCCAGTCTACCTGTGATAGCCGGGATCTTAGGCTGGCCTCCTCCTCCCCCTCCAGTCCAGCTCTCCACGATAGACATCAGTCATTAACCAGAACTGTCAATATCGGTCACGCTTGGTCACATGAACTGGTTGCTTCTGTCAACACGCACACCCTGGACATGACTCTTGTTCAATATGGTGTCACTGTGCAGCAAAGCCTGCTGGGACTGCACCACAGGCTCTTCTTGTCCTTTGTCACCTGCCTTCCGAGTTTCCTAGAGTACACACTTAGAAAGGGTCAGCTGACTTAAGTCTCGGCTTCCAGTCTCAGAACACAGTGGATGTGTGGAATGGTACAGTGGCCCAGGAAAGGAAGAGAGGGACAAGGCAGGCAGGAGCCTAAGTGGCCTGTCACCCCAAAGGAAAGTCATTTCCAGTCACCTACTCAGGGGACTGGGAGGCCCCCGGAAGCCCGAGTCCTTCCTCTCTAACCCTCACCCTCGCCAGGGGCTGCACACCATTCTCCCGGGAAGTGGGACGGAGCCTCTTCCTGGGACCTCTCCTCTTTCCCACTCCCATCCCTTGATCGGCTTCCCCACAAGTCTCTCCTGAAAAGCTGATGCCGGACAGCATAGGGAGGATTCCTCACCTCCACACCCCGTGCTACACCAGGAATGGGTCCTGCAACACGTGTCTGTCCTCGGCAGGCGTCAGAGCCTCAGGCCGGCTGCTCCCTAATGCCTGGCTGGATCCTGTGCAGATTGGGGGGCACCAGGTCTTCAGGGTACATAACTCTCTTCCCCCTCTCCCTCCTCTCCCTCCTCCTTTTTGAGGCAGGGGTTCACTTTGTAATTCTAGCCTAGAAGCTCGAGATATATATATATATATATATATATATATATATATATATATATATATATATATATGGCAAGGTTAGCCCCTAACACATCTAGAGAGACCTGCCTCTGCCTCCTGAAATTAAAGGCACGCACCACCGCCCTGGGCCTACAGCTCAGTGCCCACAGGAGTGAGTTTTCTTAGTAATTTAAACCTGACAGGAGGGGATGGTGGTGAGAAAAGCCATGTTTCCTCTTTGACACACATCTTTGAGTCATACAGTCGCCCAAGAAGGGACGCCAGGGGAAGGGAAAGGAACAAGGTTCCTTTTGATTCAGAATTGGGAGGACTAGGAGGGAACTTCCTTTCCCTTCCGTTGGTGGCATCAGGTAGCTGCTCGCCACACCCTGGACAGTGTAAATACTCCTCTTCCCAGACTCTTCCCCTCTCTTTCCCCTGACCGGGCAGTCAGAATGGCCACCCCACCCGGATCAATTCACGGCCAACTCTGAGAGCATTCGGAATGGCGGGTGAGGCGGTGGCTCCCGACCTGCACGGCTGAATCACTCGGAACCCACAACTGTCTACAGGCTGCTTACAACTGAACACAAATGGCAGGGTGGGGCCAGGGCTCAGGTGAGTAGGAGCGCCTCAGCAGCTGCCCTGCCTCAGGCTCACGGACGGCCACCGGTAAGAGACATGATCAAGGCCGAAGGCACCATTTGTCCCCAACTCTTTCCTACTGGGTGAGGAGCGCGCTACACGCCAGAGGCTGTGCTCGGACTCCTGGGTACAGCTGTGGGCAGTGCAGTCGGCTGGGTGCTATGGAACTGGCACTGTATCAGGCAATCAGCTGATAAGCAAGCACAGGCTCTGAAGAAAATGACGGCTGGCTGGGGCTACACTGAGTGCTGGGGCTACACTGAGTGCTGGGGCTACCGCGTAAGACCCTATCTCAAAAAACAGAAACAGCAGAAACAGCACATAAAAGGAAGGAGAGCTGGGTGGTGGTGGCGCATGCCTTTAATCCCAGCACTTGGGAGGCAGAGGTAGGCAGATTACTGAGTTCGAGGCCAGCCTGGTCTACACAGTGAGTTCCGACAGCCAGGGCTACACAGAGAAACCCAGTCTTGAAAAACCAAAAAAAAGAAGAAGAAGAAAAAAAAAGAAGAAAGAAAAGAAAAGAAAGGGGGAAGGAAAGGGGGAGGACAAACAGGGCAGAGTGAAGGATAGAGAGGCTCTAGGGTGTGAAGACTTATCAGCTCCCAGAAAGCCGTAACTCCACTAAAATCAGGGGCTATTGCTAGCCTCTTTCCCTTCGGCTACAGTTCTGGCAGAGGCAGACTTCTGCACCTCGGGCTCAACTTTCAAGGCCCCTACCTCTCATCAGCACAACCACTGCAGGGCCAGGGCCGGCCATGCTGCTCCTCAGGGACCTTCTCCATGCAGCCGCCATCAGCTGTTGGGTTTGGGAAGCAAGCATGAGCAGTCCCCAGGCCTAGCTCTGCTGCACAGTGGCGCAGGGCAAGCGCGTGTACCTTCCCCTCACTGAGGGCCTCAAAGCACTGAAGTGAATCTCAGGACAGCATGTGCAAGGCTAGTGGTTGGGGGTGGGTGGGCATGGACTGTCCCAAAAAGGGTGGCAGTGTTGAAGAAGAGGAGGAGGAGGAAGAAGAAAGAAGAAGAAAGAAGAGGAAAGAAGAAGAAGAAGAAGAAGAAGAAGAAGAAGAAGAAGAAGAAGAAGAAGAAGAAGAAGAAAAAGAAGAAGAAGAAAAAGAAGAAGAAGAAGTAGTAGTAGTAGTAGTAGTAGTAGTAGTAGTAGTAGTAGTAGTAGTAAAGTGGGAAATTGAAGCTAACATAAAAAAAATTAAAAAAAAAAAAAAGGCTCACCCATAATCACAGAGCTTAGGAGGGCAGCTGGGACAGACTGGGAATACTGCTTCATCATCACACGCGTGGCCCCTTCTGGCTTTTGGGGGAAACTCCTGTTATCCTGTCAAACTCTCTCACGGTGTGACCTTCAGATAGATTCCCCGTGTCGTCAGTGACAGTGATTCCTGCACGGGGCTGCAGTTCCTGAGGACAAGGCCCACGTCCCTGGCTGTCTTTGAACCCCTTATGTGTCTGGCATACAGTGGGCTGAGGAGCACTCACGTACCATGAAGAGCTGAGGGCTGCGGGGGGCTGCCAGGGGTAGGCTGGCAGAGCCTTCTCGAGAGTTCCTAAGACACGTATCTGTTGGCTCTTTGGGTCAGGGTCTTGCCATGTAGCCCAGGCTGGCTGTGATGACGCTGCTGTCTCTGCTTCGTGAGAGAAGGCATTTGACACCATGCCCAGCTCTAAGACACAAATTTGAAGAGAGACAGTTGAGGGTATCAAAGAGGCCTCTGTCAAGACCCATCTTTTTCCCAGAACAGATCTGAGGAGACCCCCTCTGCTCCATGGAGTCTGGACCTTAAGAAGTGATCATTTCCTATGTTTTTGTTGTTGTTGATGTTTTCCAAAGCAGCGTTTCTCTGTGTAGTCTCAGCTGGCTTGGAACTTGCTATGTAGCCCAGGTTGGCCTCCAATTCACTGAGATCTGCCTCCCAGGTGCTGGATTAAAGGGTGTGCACTGCCACACCCAGCTTCCTGCAGCTGATTCTTAATAAGGACGGTCAATGATGGCGGTCTGCTGTGTCTCCCGGACCATGCTGCTGACTTCCACCACCACACAGCCGCTGTGGCAGGACCCGTACCACAGAGGGGGAGTAAAGGAGTGATGAGCCTGGGTCAGGCCTGAGACCTGCCTCAGGTCTGCCTGGGCCAGGACACGGCTCCCTGTGCTCTAAGCACCTGTGCAGAGGTGACCACGGTCCAGCACTGCCACTTCCCACCAGGTGTTGGGGGTTCACACACATGTGCCTCAGCTGTCTGCTCTTAGTGCCTCTCAGACCCACGGATGGACAGTCCGGCTGGGTTCTCTGCTGGTTCACCCCGAGTCTTACCAAGAGCTGCCATGACACCCCTTTGCGTGTTCCTGTCCTTCCTAGTTCTCTGCCTCATTTGTAGCACAAATGAAGTCAGTCCTCTGCAAGGGACATTAGTCTCAGGAAACACACACACACACACACACACACACACACACACACACACGCACACACACACTTCTGGATATGGATAGATGTAGACAGTGATTTTTCTGGTCAGAACACACTAAAAGGCTTAGCTCATAATTGCACTTTGAAAGCAAACAAATCCCTCAAAATTGTCTCCCAAATCTTCTCAGTGGAACCCGCCCCCAAGCCACAGCAGACACGTGATACCCGCGGGCCTGCAGGCCAGGACTGCAGCAGAGCCCCTGGAGTCTCGGATCCAGCATCCGGAAGGCAGAGGGCATGGGCAGACTCCGGGAGGGCCCACTGCCACCAGCTTGCTTGGGCCTCCCCAGTCTATCCCTGGATAAACAGAGGGCCACAGCAGCAGATGGACCGGCTGGCCGCTCCTCTCAGCGCACACACAAGCTCTTTGTGGCTTCTCTGCCAGGGCTGGGCTCAGCAAGGGAAAACCAAAGGCGCCTGGCCTCGGGACACTGAGCCACTGTTCTTCCTACTTAAGGAGAAACCACAGCCCAGGGCTGAAGGAGCCACTGTGTTCAGGTGGAAACTGGAGAGACTGAGCCCAGAGGAGGCCAGTCGGGGGTTGCCCTAAAAAGAGGCTGTTTTCAGGCCAGGTTTCCTGCTGTCCCAACTTAACCACAAGGCTATACTCACTCACAGGGTGAGGGCCCTGGCATCCAATCTGCTCAGGCTGCCCAGCCTGCCGCTGACCACTTGTACTGTAATGTCTCAGCGCGGGGTTCTGACTGGACGGCAGGGTTGACAGCAGTCATTCCCCCGGTTACGTTGTCTTTGCTTGTGTGTTCTTTGGCTGTTTTCAGTCCTTGGTGGCTGAACCGTCTCTCCTACTCATTTGTTTCTTGAGGGCGGGTCTCGTGCATTCCAGGATGGTTTTACACGAGGTGTGTAACTGGGTGACCCCGAACCTCTCCGATGCTCCTGTTTCCACCTGAACCTCAAACCCAAGAGCCTCATGCACGCTGGGCAAGCACCGTGCCTGCCGAGCTGCACCCCCCCCCCTGTTTAATTTGTTATCGTCATCTGGTTAAAACAGGGCTCTTACATCCTGACCCTCCTGCTGCAGCCGCTCAGAGTGCTGACGCTACAGGCACACGCGGCGACAACCAGCCCCTCGTTGTTATTTGCAGTGGCTGCATTCTCTATAAAGTCACCACCAGCTCTGAATCTGTGACTAGTGACCCAGCATTCTTCAACACCTGAACCCCTGGAGATACAGGTGTCCCCGTGCCCACCTCTGCTCTAAATATGGCCCACCTTGTGCTTGAGGCCCTGGCCCTTCTTCTCTGGGAATGGAGGGGGGGCGGTGTATTCACACACTCATGCCTTGCCTGTGGCTTTAAATTCCATTGCAGGCTGATACCCAGGCTGGACCTCTCTCCTGAGGTCCAGCCCCCTGCACCAGCCGCTTGAAGGAAGCCGTCAGGGTGTCCTAGGCATCAGACAGTACAAGAAAGGCAGGCGACCGAGGGACTTCAGCAGATCTCACAGGGCTCTAGAGTAGGGATGATCACACCAAGTGGTCCCAAAGGCAGCACAGAGGCAGAAGTTTTGTGCCCTCTTGGCCAGCAATGGACGGCACGTCAGGTGGCTCCGGGGGTAGCTGCAATTCCTTGGTGAGAAAGCCCGGGTGACCCCTGGGGAGGGCCTGCTCCAGCACACACTTCTGAAGGTGGGAGACTGAGGGGCTGAGGCCCACAGGGATCCGAATGCCTCCTTTCACTTGCCGATAGCAAGGCCCCAATGGCTGCGAGGCATCGGAAGGGAACATGTGAACATACTAGATACTGAGTTTCCCCCCAGACGTGCTGTGTCCCTCAGCCCCATCCCCACGGCACCTACCTAACTACACAGGCATCCACCCAGGGTGAGCAGCGCAGGGTGAGTCTCTTAGCCTCTGGCCCCACAGCAGCCGGTCTTGTGTCTGCAGTCAGCTGCTGGTACCTTCTGGGATTAAAGACCCAGAAGTCTCTAAAATGCCAAGAAGGGCTCTTCACGTTTGAGCAGTAGCCTCATCTGGCCCCCTGCAGGCCAACACACACCCGAGGGCCCCTATGGCTCAGGTCTCTGCCCAGCAGGCTTCCCCCAGTCTCCCAGGCCCGGCTCTGAGGTGCAGCAGATTCGGAAACTGTCCATCCGCCAAGTTCCCTGTGACTCAGCAGAGCAGGCTCTGCCTTCGCGTCTTCTTAGCCTCACTGCCCTTAGGCCTGACTCCCGTCACCTGTCACCTCCCGAGACCCCCTCCTCTATAAAAGCAGCAACTGGTCCTCACCACTGAGCCGTCTTACCAGCTCCCTTTAAACATAACTGTAAAGCTCTGTGGGTTAGAGAAATCGTGCAGTGTTTTCTTTCCAGATGAAGCTTTATAATGAAGACCACAGCTTGGCTTTCAAGGCCTAGTGAGTGTTACGACCACCATGCTTGCTCTTGGGACACCAGACCTGGCCCGAGGACTCATCACAGGTATCCACAATCTGGCCTGCCCAGTGAAGCGCTCACCCGAAGTGTGAAGACCTGGCCCCAGACAAGGAAGTCTATCCCTGCTTCTGGCTCAGCATCTAACCACATGATCTCAACCCAAGTCGAGGCATAGCCTGGCTTCATAGCCCACATGAATGCCAGGCAAGTGGCTCTCTGCCTGGCCAGTGACAGAGTTTGAGGACTTGAGTCTTTCCATCTAGTGCCTCAGACTCCCACCTATGAAATGGGAATAAAGGTACTTATCACACGAGCATTTAGGGGCAGGCTCCAAACACATGGTGGTGGGCGGCATAGCCTCTGTCCCCATGCTGCCCAGGGCACCTGCTAGGTCGGTCCTTCCTCACAGCAGATTATAACTGTCTTCGTCCCCTCTGCCGGGCCTGTGGGAACCTTCGGCAGAGCCTTGTTCCTTCCACTGTTTGCTGGGCCTCCTGCTTGGGCTCTCCCTGCCTGCTTTTAAGCTTTTAAACTCTCGTTATGGTGGAGTGCATGCATGTCTCTCTGTGTGCACCTGCAGGCCTCAGAGACAATAGAACCTAAGGCCCCTTCCAAGGAGAAAGAAACGTGGGAGAGCCAGTAAGCCAGGAGGGGGCTGCCGTTGGGGGCTAGTGGACAGGCGGAAGTGGATGCAGCAGCATGCAGGGGCCTGAGGAGCACAGGAATGTTGCCTGAGGCTAGGGGACTGTTTCTGGACTCAGAGCCAGCCTGCACAGCCTTCCCTGGTCCACCAGGCAGGGTGCAGCTAGCTGCATTTGCAACTTTTCCAAGTCTCAACTCCTAGACCTTCAAGAGCCTGAGAGAGGCCCTGCCAGGGTTCACATGCGACACTAAAACTTGACGCTGTGCCTTGACTTTAGAGAGCGTCGGGCCCCGCCTAATCTGGATGTAGCTGGGGATATGCCATTCTTCCCATTTCTCGGATTGAAAAAGATGAGACTCGGAAAGACTGGCCCACCAGAGGACACGCAGGGCAGGAGGCTGGCCTGCCTGCCTGCACTTCGCAAAGCCCTTCCAAATCCAGCAGAAGGTGGGCTGGACAGGGTCAGCATGTGGCTGCCCAAGGGGCGGCTTTGCAGCTATGTGGGCCTCCGTGGAGAGGGAGGGAGAACCTCTGACCAGAAGGGTCCCAAGTCCAGAGCCCCAAGCATCAGGACCCTGTTAGATATGAGCCGACTCCCACCCCAGGTGCCCTGCTGCTCTTCCAGTTTCTGAAGGCACCATGCCATGAAAGGCACCCCTCACCCTAAATAAACCTGCTTTCTGTCACCTTCCCGTTCCTGGGCCCCTCTTTCGGGGCCCCATGGCCCAGTCCGTGTCTAAGAATACCCGGCGAGGGCAAACAAGAGCTGGCACGCTCGCCCTTGAGGACAGGCTCTCCCTTGGCTGCTTTGCAAAGGGCCAGTTCTGGCGGCCCAGGCATTCAGTTTCCTTCATTAGAATGGGCCCCGAGCTGCTGCTACTGACCTCTGGACCCAGTCCATCAGAGCAGGGATGAAAGTGGAGAGAAGGGCCCCAAAGGAGCTGCCCTGCCCCAGCAGCTGGGACAGAGAGCGGAGCGGGAAGTGGGTACAGCGCTGACACTCCACAGGCAACCAGAGACCGGACACAAAGCCCTTGTGAGGGCCATCAGGGACAGGCTCACAAAGGTGCCCCTCAAGCAAACACAGCAGGAGAACCAGGCAGAGGACAGAACTAAGGCCAGGAGAGGGAGAGGCCCTAGAAGTAGCAGTTTTCTGGAGCACTTGGGAGCAGAGGAAAGAACAAGAACAGGGTCCTGAGGGCACCCGCCCAGCAGCGCCAGGCAGCGGGTGAGGTTCACGGGCTGCGCAGACCAAAGGCAAAGATTCCAAGTGTGAATTCTTCCAGAAACTGGGGAGGTTCTGTGCGCAGATGCGCATTAGCATAGCAAACGCTGGGCTTTCTAGACTGAGGGGGGCAGCTTCGCCTGGGGCCATCAGACCCGCTGGAAGCTGAGGGCTGCTTCTCTCTCTCTCTCTCTCTCTCTCTCTCTCTCTCTCTCTCTCTCTCCACCTGTTTTCTCTAGATGTCTCCTGCTTGGCTAATGGGATTGGGAATTTATCAGAAACTACAGTGTGTGTGGCCAGGGAAGAGCAGAGCGGGTGTGTGTGTGTGTGTGTGTGTGTGTGTGTGTGTGTGTAGGGTCTTTCAAAGCCAAGCTGTGTATAACCCACCAGCTGTGGCTGGCCAGCAGAGGACTGACTGTGATAGCTCTCTCTCTCTCTCTCTCTCTCTCTCTCTCTCTCTCTCTCTCTCACACACACACACACACACACACACACACACACACACACACACACACGAGCTGCCTGTGAGAAGGGCACACGGCTGGCCAACCTCTCCATTCGGTGGCTGGGTAACCTTGGAAAAATCTCTTCATCTCCCTCAACATCGTTTTCAACTTGGACAATGGGCTCAACCGGCAGGTCCTAACAACTCAGGATTCAAGGCTAGCCTGGGCTACAGAGAGAGAACCTGTCTCAGAACACCAAAATAAATAGATTTTTTTTTAAATGATCATCTTAGGGGTTGGAAGATGGCTCAGCAGGTTAAGAACACGTGCTCATGCAGGGGTCCCGTGTTTGATTCTCAGAGCCTATATGGCAGCTCACAGAGGGCTGTAACTCCAGCTCCAGAGGAACCTGATGCCCTCTTCTAGCCTCCACGAGCACAGAGAACACACGTGGTAATGCACATGCAGGCAAAATACCCATACAGATAAAGTAGAAATAGGTTTTTTTAAGTTTTAAAATAGGTATCTAATGTAGCTCAGGTTAGCCTTGAACTGCTGATCCTCCCGCGTCTCCTCCCTCTCTAGCCCTGTGAACGCACCAGGCCTGGTTTATACCATGCCAGGGAATCAAACTCAGGGGTTCATGATTGCTAAGTAAGCTCCCTACTAACAGAGCTACATCCCAGCTGCGAAAATTTGTTTTAACAAAGCAAACCTTTGTGACGCTACTTTCTGTGTGCTGGATACTAACACAAGCACTGTCTTCACAGCCTGCCTAACAGCACAGGAGGGAGGCGGTCTCACCCTCATCCTGCAGGTGAGAAAACAGAAGTCACAGAGATGTGGACTGGGAACCAGGTGTCTGACTGTGACTCGGGACCGTTGCTGCCTGCTCCCCGGGGACTGTAGGTGTGCTGGTCAGCGCCTCTGAGCCGGAAAGCAGACTGGTCAGGGCCGGGAGGCCTGAGAGGTGAAAGTCCACCTGGGGATGGGGTGGGAGTGTCCTCAGCTCCGCAGCAGCAGTGTCCACACCTGCGGGATGGCCCGCAGAACTTGCTAGGATTCTGAGCCTCCAGTCCACCCAGGGCTGGGGAGAGGGGAGAAAATGTAGCCTGCAACCTGCGTTTGCTCAGCAGGCTGACTCCGGCCAAGGTGTGAGGTCAGCGGGGTGCTGCTCTCCATGCTGCCCTTTCTACAGCTGTCACGGGGCCAGGGAAGACCCCTGATCCAGAGCAGAGCTGAAGGGAGCAACCTTGAAGGAGTCTCCAACCTAGTTTCCCTCAGAGATGAAAGTGTAAGCCAGCCACTGACCCTTTCCCAGGGCCTGGGTGTGAGTAACACCCCATCATCTCTGTTCCCCACGGCAAACAGCGGTATGATACTGCCCTTTGATTACACGCTCCCAGAGCGGGGGAATAAAAATAAACTAACCCTGACGGGAGCAGCTGCCCTGTCAGGAGTGGGCCCGCTCGGTGGGAAGGCTGCCACCAGCTGTGGCTGTCAACGTTATCTGGTCCCCTACACTGGCAGCGCAGGACCCAGGGCTCCTCCCAGCCACACTCACACACATGAATGGGATGGCGGTCAGGCTGGGGAAGGTAGCAAGGGAACAGACAAACCAGGGAAGGGAGACTCCGGGGCTACTGCTCTCCAGCCCCTGAGACCCTCGGGCCTCCTGCACCATTCCAACACAAGAGCCCCCAACAACGTCACATGATCCCAACCAAGCGCCCAGCACTGGCCAGGACGGCACCTCCTTTATGTTTCTGCACAGGGCCATGGGCACGGAGATGCACTGGGGATCAAGGGTAAGGTAAGGTAGCAGAGCAGACAAGGGTGGGGCCGGGTTCATCCTACCCCTGCCTAGAAGTCCGCTGTCTCCCTCCCAAGGGTGCTTGCTTGATAACATGGCCAAGCCCTGATGGTTTCCCTTCCCTGGTGGCTGGGGCTTTTCAGTTCTGGGGATGGTTCTTTGGGATCCTGAGCAGCAGCAGGCCAAGAGCAGAGCTGGTTTCATGATCAGGCTCAACCGAGGCTTTTGTTTGTGGTCCAAAAGTCAAGACTGAGGGCCCAACACGACGGCTCAATAGGAGAGAGCTTGCCGTATAACGTAGAGACCTGAGTTTGATCCCTGCTGCCCATATGAGGCGGAAGGAGGGAACCCACTCCACAGAGCTGTCCTCTGACTTCACATACACTGTGGCACATGGACTCCACCCCCACAGACGCACACACAAGCTGAGCCTCAGAAGGAGAACTTTCCAGGTCATGATGTGGGGTGAGTTATGACACCAGCTGGAACTGGAGGAGCATTATCCTGGTTCAGACCTTGCAACCAGCCAGCGCTGGGGCCTCCACAGTCCCATTTTCCTCTGGCATTACTGGGCCTGTTCCAAGATTTCAAATTCAAATGGATCTGCCTAACCCTGTCTGGTGTGCACCCATCCATAGAGCTGGGTGTACTTTAAAACCACCAGGGCAGCTTGGCAAACTCCCAATGACTGGTGAAACTGCAGATCGATTAAATCTGGAGGTTTTAAGGCTCCCCAGGTGAGTCCAGTATACGTGACCTACTGGAGTGGCCAGCAGCCGACTGGGCATATGCATAAACTGCCTGGAGGTCAGAGCCTAGGAATTTGTGCATGCACAGACTGGGTGGTCTAATTAGTTCCCAGGACACACACACACAAAGACAAGCCACAGGAGAAGCAGCAAGGCCTATGAATGTTCCAAAGTGTGTTCCAGGAGAGAATGGCCTCCCTGGTCAAGTCTGAGTGTAAACATTGTATGCAGCCCCTGTTCCTTTTGAGGGTTCTTGGTCTGCCAAGCTCTGAGGGGCTCTGTGCTGAGGAAACCAGTCTATCTCTTGGCTCTTATGATCCCAGAGCGCCCGGCTCAGCCAAGGGCTTGGAAGTACCCCATGTCACTTCATGGTGCTCTGCAGCTCTGTGCTCAGTCCCGATGGGAGGACCGAGGATGCTGGAGGTATGATCAGTGGATGGTGTGAGTCAGGAGCCAAGCCAGGCTGGGAGAGGTTTTACTGCCTCGCCTGTACTCCTGGGGTGGGAGGGAGGGCTGCCATTGGGGGGGGGCTGGTGGGGGACAGGGAGGAGCTTGTGAGCAACAAGTATGGGGGCGGGAGCGTGCCCCAGCTGGGGGCTGCAGCATAGTGCTGTTTGCTACAGTCCCACGCGCACGCATGCCACTTGTAGAGATAGGTGGCCAAGAGGAACTAGAACTAAAGTATGAATATTTATAGCCACCTACATTTCTTTTCTTTTCTTTTTTTTTTTTTTTTTTTTTTTGTTTTTTTTTTTTTTGTTTGTTTGTTTTTTGAGACAGGGTTTCTCTGTGTAGCCCTAGCTGTCCTGGAACTCACTCTGTAGACCAGGCTGGCTTCGAACTTAGAAATCCGCCTGTTTCTGCCTCCCTAGTGCTGGGATGAAAGGCGTGCGCCACCACGCCCGGCTTGCCACCTACATTTCTTATCCCATGGCTCACTGTCGGGAGCCAGCACTCCCTGGCTAACACTGAAAGGGCTCTAACTGTACCTCCTAGAACCATTCCACCAGGCCCAGGGGTGCAGCAAGATGGCACACATTTCAGACAAGCTGAGGCTGGGAGAGATTGCTAGCTCAAGGTCTTATTGGGAAGGGCAGGCTGGTAGGGAAGTATTGACAGGCATGACTGGTGGCTCCCCGCTCCCCGTAGCCAGTCCTAAACTAAGAACCGCCCACTTTCCAAAAGCCAGGACAACACATATGGGTCTCAAGTGTTCCTTCTCCAGCTGTCCCAAAGACTAGTTACTTATTTATCTTTTTGCTGTTGTTTTGAGACAAGTTCACGTTTCCCAACCTGGTCTGGCCTGGACTGATCCACCTCCTGCCTCACTGGTGGGATTACCTGTACCACCACACCCAGCCCAAAGGTTGTTTCCAATGGGTACCTTCCACATGAACTTGAAGAGCCCTACCCCAAGCCCAGTTGGGATTTAGATACTGGGTGGGGCCTGGGGAGGCAGCAGTCACTCATCCGGTCCACGCTGGCACTGGGGACACCTGCCTTTCATTCCTTTGAGAAAGTGCATCTTGAAGGTGAAAGTGGCCAGCGCACAGGCACGAGCTCCAGCAGTCACTCATTTCAATGCCCCTGCCTCCAGCTCTAAGGATCACAGGAGGCCATCGCAAAGGTCCAAGTGTCCCTGTGCCCTAAAATGTAGAGGATGCCCTAAGGCCCAGCCCATCATATGAGATAGGGTGTCCTGGTGTAGGGGAGGGCTGGCAAAGCCTGCTGGGGCAGAACCAGCCCCCAGAGAACATAGCAGAGGCAGAAGGAGGACCTCCTAAGAGAGGGAGGAGCACCAGTCTGCAGGTGGAGGACCTGTTACCAGAGACACTAAGTGTCAGTCAGGAGGCAGGGAAGCTATAGATGGCTTCTTGTCAAAGGGGCAGCTCAGGGCCCTTCATCTTTTCCATAAATATTCATCCAGTCCTAGTGTGTCATTCATTCCTTGAGGTACAGAGATGAGCCAGAGATAGCCCTGACCTCCTGAAGCTCAGAATCTTGTGAGTAATAGCAATAAAACCAGTTATAGTCTGATGGAAATTTTATCATGATTTTTCAAATAAGGATTCCAGCTACAGAGAGGCTAAGCAGTTTGCCTAGCGCCACACAGCCAACACATCTCCCAGGCAGGAGTCTCCTCCCAGGATCCCCGTGTTGTGGGTGATGTGTGTAGTGAGCTGAGGGAGAAGGACTGGAAGGGAAGGACGGAGTAATGACACATTGGAAGGATTTAGGCAAGACTAGGGGGGGCAGACTAGAGACAGGAAGTCAGCAAAGGGGCTGTCACAACAGCCAGACGACGGCCATGAAAGGCTGGCCTGGGACTGCTGTGTTTCGTTGCATGGGTTGTGTACTGCACCAACTCCCGGGTGGCATTCCCACAGACTGCAGGAGACTAGTTCTTCCTCGCAGTTGTGAAGCCCAGGGACTTTAAGAACGAATAGATGGAGGAGGGAACAGGCACCCATGACTGGGAGTCTGGGGACAAGCCTTTCGGCCTCTGAGTAATAGCTGTCAACCAAGCCCACACTGTTATCACAAGTTTTGTTTCCTCCAGGGGAGGAAGTGGCATCTAAGCCCCAAACGCATTGCACACCACACCCCGAGTCAGCTGGGGTTGCATTTCCACAGCAGAGTCTGGGCTGAAAGGGGTTCCCAGAGTCAATAAGGTGGGTAAGGTGCCCCCTCCCAGTGGGAGGTCCCTAAAGTCATCTTAAGTCCAGAGGCGCAAAGGCTCAGCAGATTAGAGATGCCCCCAAGACCTGAGTTTGATCCAAAGACCCACGTGCTAGAAGGGGAAAACTCCTGCAGTGTGTCCTCTGACCTCCGTATGTGTGTGTGTGTGTGTGTGTGTGTGTGTGTGTGTGTGTGTGCATGTGTACCCACCCACTCACACGCATGCAACACAAACACACAACACACACAACACACACAACACACACACACAACACACACACACACACACACACACACACACACACACTCCCTTTCTGGAGTGTTTCTTATTTACATTCACGTCACAGTTCCCTTTCCATTGCCAGACAAAGGTCTTCTGGTCAGGATCTCTGTCCGGGCGATGCCCACAAAGCAGGCTTGGGGGCGCATGCTTCTCCCTGTCACTTACCCTGGGGACCTCCTGTGGTGCTCAGGGTGTAGAGCTGGGACAAGCTCTGTAAGCCCTTCACAGCCCGCCTGTTCCTTTCTCCCAGGCTGGGACGGAGGGCAAGGAGAGGCCTGGGATGCAGAGACTATGCAGGACAGGGGAAAGTAGCTGGCTACCCAGGGTCCTGGGTGCAGACAGGGTGAGTGACAACCCGGGCTGCACACCAAATCCCTCAGACAAGTGCCTAGGTTGTCAGTCTCAGCCTCCTCCCAGTGCAGCGGGCACTACGGGCTGGACAGTGTAAGCAGAAAGGACGGGTGGCGGTCAGAGAAGCTGACCATGGCAAGTGTGAGTACCCGGCTTACCCTGCAAACATTCCAAGAGTCCACCCCACCCTGCCGGGGCCTGCCTCTTGCGGAGAGGGGACTGGAAGGTACTCTATGCTGAGAGGGAAACAGCAGAAAGACAGGACGGAGAGGGATGGGAGCCTGGGTGGGGAGGAGGGAGAGGAAACAGCTATAGTACAAAGTGTCTGGTTACCTAGTGAGGTCGTCAGCAAGTGGACAGTAGGCCCTGCCTTGCTTCTTCCAGGGGTACAGCCCTGAACGATCAATCCATCTGGGTTTCCTGGGAGCTATGAGGTAGCCCCTGTCAACTTCCCATGGGGGAAAAAGAAGGCAGCTGTCAGGAGGAGGGACCTACAGCACTGTCTGCCGGAAGCCAGGCCATGATGACAACTGAGGAGGATGCAGGGTAAGGTCATAGGATAGGATGGGATGGGATAGGATGGGATAGGGTAGGGTAGGATAGGGATGGGATGGGATGGGATGGGATGGGGGGGGGGTAGGGTAGGGTAGGGTAGGATAGGGATGGGATGGGTTGGGAGGGGATAGGGTAGGGTAAGGTAGGGTAGGGATGGGATGAGAGGGGATAGGGTAGGGTAGGGTAGGGATGGGATGGGTTGGGAGTGGATAGGGTAGGGTAGGGTAGGGATGGGATGAGATAGGATAGGGTAGGGTAGGGATGGGATGGGAGGGGGTAGGATAGGGTAGGGTAGGGATGGGATGGGATGGGTAGGGTAGGGGATAGGGTACGGTAGGGTAGGGTAGGGATGGGATGGGATGGGATCCTGGGATGGGATGGGATGGGATGGGATTGGATAGGATAGGGTAGGGTAGGGTAGGGTAGGGTAGGGTAGGGTAGGGTAGGGTAGGGTAGGGTAGGGACCCTTCCTTGCCCGGAGTTTAGGGATGGGCCAGCCCCATACTCTTGCAGCACTCTCTTTTCAGTCCACAAACATGGAGCAGCTGGGCAGAAGAGAGCTCCAGCAGAGCCGGTCCTGCCTCTGCAGAGGGTGCAAGCTCTCCCAGGGGACAGCAGGCTCCACACTTCCACCCTCCAAACTCGTTCTTTACCCAGAACCATTCGGGAGCAGGGCAAGCCCACCCCCGCTGCCTGAAGAAGTCAGCCTTAGGGTCATGCTGTTCTGTGCCCCTGCCGCCTACCCCATCTGGGGCCACCTCTGTCCTATCAGAGCTGATGCTGGCTGGGGCGGAGCTCATTGGCAGAGTGCTTGCCCAGCTGTGTGACGCTCTGCTACACGCCTAATCCTAGCACTCGGGCCGGGGCGGGAAGAGGACCGGTCCAAGACCGTCTCTTCAGCAGGACTCACTAAAACTGGAACAATGCAGAGCAGGTTCGCACGGCCCTGGTGCAAGGATGATATAAAAGTTCACTAGGTTTCCATAGTTTAAAAAAAGTATGTACTTACAAAAGAAAGTTTTAAAAGAAAACACTTGTCAAAAGTGAGTTCCAGGCCAGCCTGGCCCACTTGAGACCTAGCTTCCAAAACAAAAGGAAACCCAAAACCCAAAACCAAAATCCTGCTGGCCCTGGTAATGCTGGCACATGCCAGTCAGGGCCAGTTTCATCCCCATGGCAACAGCCCCTCCCTTGATGAAGACTTCCCGACTCGTTTTCCAACAGTGTCTCCTTCCTTCCTTCCTTAGACTTCATTGTGGATTTTTCCTCCTGACATCTGTACAATTATTTACAATAAAAGACACATTCAGAGTTGGACCAACAAGATAGAAATAACCCGCAGAGGCCAAGGAGGGCAACAGCCACACCGACAGACAGCGCGTGCATTCACAGACCTCACCAGGGAGAGTTCGAGTTAGCTGGAGCGAGTCTCATCATCTGACTGAGGAGATTTCATTCCTGGAGGAAAGACCCCGTGCAGAACCCGGAGAACATAACTGAGCAGAGAGTGCACATCGTAAAAGCGTTCTAGTGGCAGGTCTCCGGGCCAAGGCTCCCCACTCAGGGCGCGCGCACGGCCTGGTGGGAATGGGGACACAGAGGAGACAACCAGGCTTGGAGCAGGATATCAGGATGGAAGTGGGACTGTGAAGGAAGAGGCTTTACCTTGTGCCCGAGGCTGGGTGTCCCATGTCTCCTGAGGGAGTCTCCTGCCTAGTCAGGACAGGGGGCCCTGCAGGTAGGGGAGGGCAGCCACCTGTCATGGGCCCAACCCTGGCCGTATGGGTCCAACCTGCCGCCTTCGTAGAGTACTTTAGCTTAGATTAAGAACTTCCTTCTGCCTGGCGTGGTGGCGCATGCCTTTAATCCCTGCATTTGGGAGGCAGAGGCAGAGGCAGGCGGATTTTTGAGTTTGAGGCTATCCTGGTCTACAGAGTAAGTTCCAGGACAGTCAGGGCTATACAGAGAAATCCTGTCTTGAAGAAGAGGGGAAAAAAATGTTCCTTCTGGGTGCTGGAGAGATGGCTCCGTGGTTAAAAGCACTGACTGCTCTTCCAGAGTTCAATTCCCAGCAACCACATGGTGGCTCACAACCACTCCTAACTTCAGTCCCAGGAACTCAACTGCTGCCCTCTTTTGCCCTCCTTGGGCACTGCACACATGAGGTACAGGGACATATGTGTAAATGAAATACCCATACATATAAAATTAAAATAAGTAAACCTAAGCCGGGCGGTGGTGGCGCACGCCTTTAATCCCAGCACTTGGGAGGCAGAGGCAGGCGGATTTCTGAGTTCGAGGCCAGCCTGGTCTACAGAGTGAGTTCCAGGACAGCCAGGGCTACACAGAGAAACCCTGTCTTGAAAAACCAAAAACAAAACAAAACAAAAAAAAATATATAAGTAAACCTAAACAAAGAAAAGTAAAGCAAAACAAACAAACAGCCCCCCTCCCCAACACACACCCCAGGAGAGTAAGTCCTACAGGAGTAACCCTAGTGTAGGGGAGGCAGCCCCGGTGACGACCTCAGAGCAGGGACGGGGGCACTCAGCTTCCCTCACTGTTGGGCCAAGAGACTTAGTTCAGGTGAACATGGCGGTGTCTGTGTGGACATGACAGGCCCAAGAGAGAGACGGAGGCAGGGATCTGAGAGGACCAAAATACACCCCAGACCTGCTACTTTGACATAGGATTATTATTGTTTTGTTTTTTCTAGGCAGGGCTTCCTTATGTAGCCCAGGCTGTCCTGGAATTCTCTCTCTCTCTCTGTACACCAGGCTGGCCTAGAACTCAGAGAACCCTCTGCCTCTGCTTCTTGAATGCTGGGATTAAAAGTGTGTGCCACCACATCTAGCTGACACAGGATTATTTTGAGTTAAAACAACAGAGAAATCGCAGACACCAGGAGCAACCTGCTGCTGTCCCATGTGTGGGACAGCAGGTCACACATCTCCCTCCATAGAGAAGGCTTGAGGCAGGCCCTTTAGCTCATGCCTGTGATCCCAGCCTTGGAGGCTGAGGGAGGAGGCTGCTGTGAGCTCACACTAGAAGCTAGGCCACAGTGAGACTTCATCTCAAAAGAGGAAGGGGGAAAAATAAAAAGTAAGAAACAAATCAGGAGCCGGGTGGTGGTGGCGCACGCCTGTAATCCCAGCACTTGGGAGGCAGAGGCAGGCGGATTTCTGAGTTTGAGGCCAGCCTGGTCTACAGAGTTCCAGGACAGCCAGGGCTACACAGAGAAACCCTGTCTTGGAAAACCAAAAAAAAAAAAAAAAAAAAAAAAGAAGAAAGAAAAGGAAAAAAAAAAGAAAGAAACAAATCAGGAAGAGGAGGAGGAAGAGGAGGAGGAAGAGGAGGAGGAAGAGGAGGAGGAAGAGGAGGAGGAAGAGGAGAAGGAGCACAACAACATGAATTTGTAAATGTGTGCTAGGAAGGGACTGGCAAGCATGTGGGACTTTAGGCTCAGCTGAAAGGCAAGTTCCAGGCTTAGGCCTACAGTGTGTGTGTGTGTGTGTGTGTGTGTGTGTGTGTGTGTGTGTGGCGGGGAGATAGAGGCAGAGACTGACAATCACACACACAGAGACCAGAGGAAGGGAAGGGGGGAAGAGAAAGAGAAAGAGAGAGAGAGAGAGAGAGAGAGAGAGAGAGAGAGAGAGATCTTTTGTTAGTTTAATTTGTGGGCTCTAACTAGAGGGCCTGGGAGAGAAAAGAGAACATTCTTTCCCCTCCACAGATCACTCTCCTGCCCGCTGTGAGGGGCTAGCCTGCTGGTAGAGTGCTTGCATTACCAAACCAGAGACCCTGGGTTCGGTCCCAGCAGGCTCCCTACAAAAAGCCGGCAGTTATGCTGTGTCCTCGTATTTCAGCCATATTTGTTTTCCTGGTCAAGAGCGTGGCAGGGGTCGGGACGAGCTCAGGTGTCCCCGCCAAGGAGACTTCCAAACATTTCTCCCCTGGGACCAGGTGGTCCCCAACCGACATGAAGGCCTAGAGCTGAGTTTCCCAATTAGGTAGGAGCAGCTGATGACAGGGGTGGGGATCAGGGGCATGCACTCAGCCACCTGGGGAGGTCGGCACCCCTGGGGCAAAAGGTATCAGTGAGCTAAGACCTGTTTTACGACCTGTGCTGGGAGGTTTGCAGGCATACCCGGAGAACCACACCAGTTACCACTCCCAGTCAGTGCGGATAAAGAGGCACAGGTGGAGGACTGAGATTTTGCTGTCAGCCCGACTAGTCCTGGACAGGATCGAGAGGCAAACCCAGGATCCTCAGGTCCCAACGCCTTACTCTCAAGTTTAATTTTACGATTTGGGGTGAGTGGGTAGAGAAGTGGCTCAGTGATTAGGAGCGCTGGCTGCTCTTCCGTAGGACCTGGGTTTGATTCCCAGCACCTACATGGCAGCTCCCAATTGTCTGAGATTGGGAATTGAGACAATTCTGTGGAAATCAAATGCCCTCTTCTGGCTTCTGTAGGTACTGCACACATGTGGTGCACAGACATGTAGGCAAAACATTTAGACACATAAAATAAAAAGAAAGAAGTTGGCTGGGCATAGAGGTGTGTCTCTTTAATCCCAGTGCTTAGGAGGAGCCTACATAGGATCTCAAGACAGCCTGGTTCCAGTTCCAGGACAGCCAGAATTACATAATAGAGAGATCCAGTCTCAAAAGGCTAACTAACAAACTAGTGAACTAACTAACTAGCACATAAATAAATAAATATAAATGTTTCTTTAAAAAATTTATATAAAAGCCAGGCGTGGTGGCGCACGCCTGTAATCCCTGCACTTGGGAGGCAGAGGCAGGCGGATTTCTGAGTTCGAGGCCAGCCTGGTCTACAGAGTGAGTTCCAGGACAGCCAGGGCTATACAGAGAAACCCTGTCTCGAAAAACCAAAAAAAAAAAAAAAAAAAAAAAAGCCAAAAAAATTTATATAAAAAAATCACAATTTGGAACCCAGCATGGTAGCATATACCTGTAGTCTCAGCTACTTCAGAAGCTAAGGCAGGAGGATTGCTCAAGGCATATGTTTGAAGCCGGACTGGACAACAGGGGGACTTCCATCTCAAGTAAACAACATGAATGCTTGCACACACCCTAACACTGCAAAAATACACAGCAGGCTAACAGGGCCCCCCGAGCAAGGATGACATGAACAGTTCTGAAGAATCCCCTATGAAAAACAACCAACCAACCTTGGCTTGACCCCAAGACCAGTCAAGTGGGCTTCCATCTGTCTTCTTCCTGAAATCTATAGCATCTATTGGGTCACAAGCACCGCCTTCCAATCCCTGGCAGTGCCAGGGCCTGGCTTAGGGCAGATGTGACCTGCCCCAGAAGTCCACTGAGACTACAGTGAGAAAGTCAATCAGACTCAGAGGCAGGAGGCTGAGCACTCTTCCTGGCAGAAGACCAGTCTTGTCTGTCATAGCAGCAGACGTGAAGTCAGGAACCCAGTGGGCCTCACTGCAGGTGAGAGTGACGCCACACTGGTGGGTGGAGGGAGGGAAGAGGCGAGGAGGGAACGCTCCTGTGGTGTCTGTGGCATTTAAGGTGAGGCCAGAGAAAGCACTTCAAGTCACAGTGGCAGGGGTGAGACTTAGGCAGCAATTCAGCCACTGTCGTTAGGGACATCAAAAAAGGCAGGAGATTCCTGTGTGGGATAAAAGTATGAGAGCCTGGGTGTGGCTGGGAGGGGCTCAGAGCCCACTGTTTTATGATTTCTTTCCCAAGCACCTGTGCATAGTGTGAATTTTGAGGCCTTTGAACTGATCTCCTTAGCGCTCCTGGGTTTCTAAGTGGGAACCAGTTCCTCCCCAGCACAGGTGTGACCTGGTAGTCATCCACCTAGCCAGTGTGTCCCAGTAGCATCTGTGAACTCAGGTAGGGGTCTGAGTGCTGGAGGCACACACTTGGTGACCCCGGAGAAGTCTCAGATGTGGACGAGAAGGACTGAAGAAATGGTGCACAGTGTAGTGGACATGACCAGGGTATAGGCAGGAAAGGTTTCCCAAAGGTGACACTGGTGCTGGTATCTGATTTGGGCAGAGGGACATGGTCCTGGGTAGGAGAATCATCTGAATGCACGGGATGGTTTCTGTCAAGTTGACACAAACGTAGGCATATCCCTGATGAAGGAATCTTAACTAAAAAGTACTTCCATCAGACTGGCCTGTGGATGGGTCTGGGGGTATTGTTTTGATTGACAATTGATGTGGGAAGACCAGGTCTACTGGGGGCTTTGCCATCTTCGGGTAGGTGGTCCTGATGTGTATAAGACAGCAGGCTGAGCAAGCCAGTTAGCAGCTTTCGTCCACAGCTTCCGCCCAGTTCTGACTCCATGTTCCTGCGTGGAGTTCCTGCCCTGAGTTCCCTCCCTGATGGACTGTGACCCGAGAGTTGCAAGATGAAATACACCTTTTTCTCTCTGAGTTTCTTTGGACCATAGTCTTTATCACAGCAATGGAAAGCAAATTATAGATAGCAAGGAAGACAAAAAAGGCCAGGATGGCTGGGAACCCACCCGGCAAGGTGACAGGGACCAGGGCAGAAGTTCAGGCAGAGGTGAAGCCCCAGAGGGTGTGGCGAGAAGTCAGGACTTCCTTCTAACAAGATTGTAACAGGGGCCCGGAGGCTCTGTCGTTAAAGAGTATCATCTCTTCACTTGGACCTGCAGGGCCCACATGGGATTAACAGCAAGATAACTCCTTGCCTCTCGGCTTTCATTCTGTGTCTATCTCCTTGGTCAGGCCCCTGCCCAGCTCTGCCCCGAGCATGTTAATCACTCAGAATGCCACTGAACACTAGTGACACAAGGACGAGTGGCCCTTTCGTTATCTAACGTTTCCTGCCCACTTCAATGCTGAAGTCTCCAAGAGTAACAGGGAGCGTCTGTTTTTCTTGCCCTCTTCCAGAGCCCTACAGTAGTGCCCAGATGTCTCCACTCATGCCCTAAATCTGGATTCCAGAAAAATCCTAGCAGACTTATCATCTGTGACAGACCCACCCCTTCAAGTGGTAGCATTATGCGCGCGCGAGTGCACACACACACACACACACACACACACACACACCGATGGAAACGGAAGCTATTTTCCCTCCTGCGCAGCAGCAGTCGTCTTCTAGGAGCCCAGCGGATCTCAGAGCAGCAGGGTGATCCCTGGAACCACTCCCAGAGCAGGAGCAGAGGTGATGATCAACTGCCAGTCTGACTATCACATCTCTTCCTCTCTCTCCTGTCTTCTTCCACCATAAGCCTGCATCTCAGGGCAGCATCCTGTAGCGGGACGGTGGGTGGGGTGGCGCTTGCTCTCCGCTGTGTCCTGCAAGCCTGCATCGAGCCTTTCCAGCAGGACTCTTGGACCAGTTTGCTCTCCCAGGCAGGTGGAGGGGGTCCTGGTTTGTAGGGAGTCAGGACTCTGGCCTAGGACTCTGTTAAGAAGATTTAGCACGGGAAGGTCTCGAGCAAGAGCGTGCTGAAGAGGGATGGAAGGACAAGGAAAATTCCGGGGAACATGGTAAAGAGAGCCCCTGGCTCTGGAGACTGGCTGAGGCCTCTCCATCGGAGAGGTGAATTCCCACACCTTTGCTGTGGAGTTGCTGGCACACTGGCACTGACCCTTTCAGACAGGGGCCTTTGATGTTAACAGCAGTGACTCTGGTTTAAGGCCTGGATGCTTATGATCTTGGGCAGGGCCTCACTCCTTTCCCAAGACATTTTCTGGGATCTCAGGGCTGTTATTTTGCTTGCAGAGAAGACACCCCCCCTCCTTGCATCTCTGTGACCTTATTGGGCATAATCCCACCAGGTGCCCCCAGGAGCCATCCTGTGATCTCATTTGGGTTTCTAAGCAACCCTTTGAAGATAATAGTCTCAAATCTCACCAAAGTCCTACCTGTGACTATAAAAGACTATGAAGTAAGTCTCTCTCAGAGAATCCCACAGCTGTGCTCTATGGTGTGTATATCTAAGCAACCACCCCCCTTTAGCCCTCATGGTTAAAATCTATATAAAAACGCTCTTTATAATAAAAAGATCAACTCTGCTTCAAACGGGTTACCTTGAAATTTATCATGTCTACGTCAAAGTCACACATTCCAGTTTGGCCTGGGGTGAGCCCCTTACAAGATTAGGGGAGCTCCCCGGGCTGCACTGGGCAGGGCGGAGCTGAGTCTCCCGCTTCTGTGTCCCTTGGCAAGTCCAGGACGGAAGGGAGGAAGGGAGGAAGTAAGGATGGGCTTGTTAATGACAACTGACCTTGGGCAGCTGGATGGGGAGCCACAGTCGGGGAGTACAGTCAGGGTGGGGGAGGGGAGTGGACAGAGAGCACAGCACCAGGCTGGGACGGTCCTCAGGCACACACCTGCCAAGACAGCATCCACCGTGTCACAGACCCTTGCATCTTGTCCTCTGCTACCTCAGATAAGCCATCAGACACAGGATGGTCCCTGTTAGGAGCCCCACCTTAAAGTTTTCTGTAAGCTTTGTTTTTTTGTTTGTGGGTTTTCCAGACAGGGTTTCTCTGTGTAGCCCTGGCTGTCCTGGAACTCAGAAATCCGCCTGTCTCTGCCTCCCAAGTGCTGGGATCAAATGTGTACACCACCACTGCCCGGCTGTAAGCTACTTTCAGCTCAGCTCAGAAGAGGAGGAGGAGGAGGAGGTATGGCCTTGCTAAGACATCATTCAGAACACCTGGCGCAAAGGAGCATGGGAAAGGGCTGAGGGACTAGTCTAGGTTGCGGCTGCTAAGGAGACTGCTGAAGACGCTGTGTGATTCTGGCTTAGGTCTGAGGTTGGGACCAGAAGCTAGAAACTTGGGAACTATGAAAGCAGTTTAGATTAGATAATATGTTGCAATCCATCCTAAGTTTCCTGCAAGTGACAAGACTG
Source organism: Apodemus agrarius (assembly GCA_964023405.1). Classification (NCBI taxonomy): domain Eukaryota; kingdom Metazoa; phylum Chordata; class Mammalia; order Rodentia; family Muridae; genus Apodemus; species Apodemus agrarius. Next base: position 65,654,552 of record OZ030015.1, on the reverse strand, counting down.
TTGTGGTTCTGTAAGAGAGGGCCCTCAGGCTAAGGGACCACAGAGAACTTAAGAATCAAGACCATTCAGGAGGAGGCAGGAGGATCACTGTTTCAAGAACACCCTCTTCTACATAGTGAATTTGGGGCTAGCCTGAGCTACATGAGATCCAGCCTCAAACAAATAACAAAGTTTAGAGTCAAATGCCATTATATTTGCAACTAATTTTTATAAAAACCCACCAAAAGAGGCAAACAAAATCCCCAGCAATAAGAACATACAAGCAAGGGCTAGACAGATGGTTTAGCGGCTGAGAGCGCTAGCTGCATACCCAGAGGACTCAGGCTCAATTTCAAGCACCCACATGGGCGCTCACAACTGTAACTCCAGTTCCAGAGACTCCAACATCCTCACACAGACATACATGCAGGCAAAACACTAATGTATGTGAAATAAAAGTAAAAATTAAGGCAAAAAAAAATACAAACCACACACACACACACACACACACACTACACACACACTGCAACACGCTAACTGCTGAGTTTAAATAAATGCATTTGTTTTGCTCTTATCATTCTTCTAAAAGTTGAAAACATTTTAAGTTAGACAGGGCGCAGCATCCCGGAGACTCTTGGTACCCCGTCCCTGGAAGGCCAAGCTACGGCTCACTGCACACCAGGAATGCTTCCTTCCTTCCTGAGACGCCATGGAGCTGGTTCTATAGGACCGTGAATGCTTTGGACTTGGGCACAATCTCGGGCTGTGGCAGAGATAATCAAACCACAGAAAAATATAAAAATGTCAGGAACTCTCGTGAGTGCCCAGCTGGGTCAGGCTGTTTGCAGGACCGATCCCTCCATCCCAGTCCAGTCTTCTGTCCTCAGAGAAGACAGGAACTGGCCAGCGTGCCGAGTGGCCAGGGCACAGGAGCCTCGTGGGATTGCCCTGGGTCTGAGACCCGGCCTGAGTATGGGGACTCCTACAGGCTAACAGGTCATTCTAACACGTCCCAGACCTTGAGGACACTGGTTCAGATAGTGAATTTGTGTTAGAATAGGTTACCTGGAAAGAAAGACAGACAGAGAGAGAGAGAGAGAGAGAGAGAGAGAGAGAGAGAGAGAGAGTCAGATGACTACTCAAATGCTAATGGACAGCTCCTTCCTGATTCCACTTTGCAGCCTGGCCCGAGAGCACTGGCTTGGCCTGCGGCGGTTCTGAAAGCTAACCTCTTTCAGTGCGCACGCCTGTGAGATGGTTTCCCACGTGTGTCAGAGATTCCCTTAACTCACTGATGGGGGAGGGCAGTAGAGAGAGCAGGTTCACAGGAGAACGTTCTGGGTAATAAAACCAGAACTCTGCCAGGCTCAGGAAACCGGAACCTTTGCGCGCCCACTCCCCACAGCGTCATGGCACCCTGCAATAGTGCGGTCACCCCATAAAAAACGCCCCTGCACCTGAGCATCAGGGTAGGGCTGTCCCAGGGGAAGGCACCTCAGGCTAGCTCAGCCCAGACTTCCCAGGGATGATTCTGGTAGGAGGGGAAGGGCTGGACTGGGGGTTGGTTGTGTGTGTGTGTGTGTGTGTGTGTGTGTGTGTGTGTGAGAGAGGGGGGGGGGCTTGGGCTGGGGAAGCCCAGGCAGAGGAGGTGAATGAAAAGAACCTCCTCACGGCCTGTGCTGTCTGCACAGCCTTCAGCGCAGAGTTCAACCACTTCCTGAGGGCATTCTTCCAGAAGCTCTGAGCCTTAGGTTAAAGCGCGGGGCTTTCCTTCTGGAGGGCGCATGCGCAAGCGGAATGGCTTAAGGGCGGATCCTCCTGAGCTGCAAACTCTCCACTCATTGCCACGCACACAGGGGCCACCCCGAACCTCCAAGCGCTGCAGAGTTGCAGTACTGTCTCTTAGGAAGGACGTATTCTTTGACCTTAAAAGCGCAGTTTGTCGTAAGTGGCCGGGTGGACGGACGAAGGGATGGTGGTCTCGGATGGGGGGCTCTGAAGTGTTCTCAGGCTGGGTACAGGGTAGAAAGACCTGCTCTGACAAGATGGGCTTTGCCAAATCCCTGAGTGTGAGTGGAAGCCACCTGGGGTCTAAGATGAAGTCCTGGTCCTTACCAAACCCCCTTTGTTCTGGACTGTGTGTGTTAGGGAGGGAAGGCTGGGTAAGCACAAGCTTTGGGGGGCTTCGGGGTGAGCTGGAGGAGTTGGCCCTCCCCTTCTACCCCGTGGGTCCCGGTGGTAGAAATCAGGTGTCTTGGGGGCCAGCACTCCTATCCATTGAGGTATCGTAATAGTCCAAGTGAGAGGGATTTGTTTTCCTTTTGTATGTAGGCGTGTTTGCTCTTCTGTATGCGTGTGCACCACATATGTGCCTGGTACCTGCGGGCGACAGGAGGCGGTGCCAGGTCTGACAGACAGTTTGTTTCCCAGCGTCCACGCTGGGCAGCGCATAACTGCAGCTGCGGCTCCAGGGGATCGAAAGCCCCCAGCTGGCCTCGGTGAGGGTGCGCGCAAGCCCACACATATACACGCATGAAGAGAGCACAAATAAGAGGGTTTTTTAAAAGGATCGACCGTAATCCTGATGGGCCCCTCGGAGAAGAATTTGGGGGTGCATCAGGAGCTTGACTATTTGCATCCTTTAAATGAACTGTTTGCACTGATAGGGGGCCGGGAACTCTTTGCTAAAACCGCATCTGCGCGTATATCAGGATCTGCAGTTAGTCAGACTCGGAGGCAGCCACGCTCAGCATCTCTCTCCCCCCCTTGGGTCTTGCATCGAATTCCACCAACCATGGGCAGAAGACAAAATGCTGGAGGTGTAGCTCAGTGGGAGGGGCTGTGATTAGCATATTCTAGGCCCTAGGTTCAAGATGGTGCCCAGCACCAAGCCGCAGTAGCCAACAGGGCAACGACAAAGTAGCAGTGCCGAGCTGACCTGGACGCGTGTCTTGCCCTTGCTCCTACGCTGGAGCCGTCGTGGGCATTTGCATCGCATCTGCATCGCCTTAGGTATTACAAGGAACCTGGAGACGATAACAGGGCCACGAGACGCTGTGTGTGGGCTATATGCAAATACCATGGCATTTTATACCCGATGCAATGCTTGAGCACCCACAGGTTTAAGTGTCCTTACTGGCCTGCAACCAATCCTCTGCAGATACCAAGGGCAGGTTCTAATTCAAATCTGCTGCCATGGCTTGAAAACAGTCATGAGGACCGGGTGTGGTCCTGCACTCAGGAGGGAGAGCAGGCTGATCTCTGGTCCACATAGCCAGGCTAGCCAAGGCTAAATAAACAGAGAGACCCTGGCTCAAGGGGGGAGGGGTGTGAATTCATCAAATGGAGAGAGAGAGAGAGAGAGAGAGAGAGAGAGAGAGAGAGAGAGAGAGAGTCAGATGACTACTCAAATGCTAATGGACAGCTCCTTCCTGATTCCACTTTGCAGCCTGGCCCGAGAGCACTGGCTTGGCCTGCGGCGGTTCTGAAAGCTAACCTCTTTCAGTGCGCACGCCTGTGAGATGGTTTCCCACGTGTGTCAGAGATTCCCTTAACTCACTGATGGGGGAGGGCAGTAGAGAGAGCAGGTTCACAGGAGAACGTTCTGGGTAATAAAACCAGAACTCTGCCAGGCTTGATGGGTTCCCTATTAATCTGTCCACATAGGCGGATGACCAGGTACCCAGAATCTCATAGTTAGGTTGGCTTCCCTGCCTGCCACAGGGTGGCCACGCCCCTAGCCAGCACACCCTTGCCTTGATGCCGCCACAGCAGTCTTTGCCATATGGACTGGGGACCACACAAAAGGGAGGCCAGAGGGCAGCCCTTGGAGCAGACTGGGGGGGGGGTATGATTTTTGGGAGGCAGGGGTGGAGGCTTGTCCTGGAGACACCATCCCTGGATACCTTCTGGCATCCTCTCACCAGGCCAACATTTCCTGCATGGAGAAATATGGTCAACACCATATTTCGCAACCTGCAGTGACACTTTCCCCAACAGGTGTGTCAGGCTCTGGGGACAAGGGCGTCCTCCCTCCATGGCCAGCATCAGGGCCTCCAGCGGGCATGGAAAAGGAGCAGATGCAGTCGCCTATCTCTCCTACAGCCAACAGGAAAGCATTGCAGTCTCAAGGTGACTCCCACTAAGCCATGATGCTGCAAATGAGGGCTCACCTCCCTCCACTGAGGGCGCTCAGCTGCAGTCCTGACATCCAGCCCCGTACCATCCTCTACCTCCCCAATCCTCTGCTCAGATCTGTATTCCCTGAGGACACACTGGCGTCCCACAAGAACCAGAATCTGGCTGGCTTCTTAGTCTTGATCCCATACTGACCTCTAGGGGACAGCTGGAGGACAGCAAGGTGCTGGGTGCCTGGTCCACAGTGTTAGGATCTGCCTCTAGCTGGCTTCCTCAGATTCAGACTTTGAGGAGCTAGGGGTTTGCCCCATCTGCTCCAGGAGCTAGAATCCCAGTGAGTTCTAAGGATTCACTCTGCCTGGCTGGTTTGGTGACACTCTGGAGCCCACAGGCAGGACCTGGCTCATGTCCACCAAGCAGTGTGGCTAAACAGAAGAAACCAAGTCACCCGCCATGTCTACAAATACACGGCCTCAGGGGTGCTCTGGCAGAGCTGTGTGGAGGACGGGAAGAGGCTTAAAACTCGGAGCCACAAACACAGTCACATTCTACAGTCCTGCAGCAAAGCCGGAAAGAGCCGGGTTGTTGTGATTGCTGATTCCATCTTTCTGCTTCCCTGGGACCTCTGGATTTTGGGAAAACAAAGCAACAAGACCAATGCTTATAAAGAATTTCCTCTTGAGGGTCAGGTCCTCCGAGCCTATTTCTCCTCTTCGCTCCATGCGCTGTCTGTTCTGGCTGTGGTTGAGACAGTGTGGGTGCCACAGAAGCAGCTGGAGCTCCTGGACCATGTCCCCGCTCCTGAGTGCCCCGGGGTACCTGGCCCCAGTGTGTCTCTGTTCTCAGCACAGACTGCATTTTGACATGCCTTTGAAATGTTGGGCCTCGGGGTAAAAGGGATGCAGAGACTCGGGTGACTGTGGATCCCTGGTTGTCTTCTCATTGAATCAGATCTAGATTGGCTGAGCAAGTCTTGCTTTAATGGCCAAGGAAACTGAGGTTCTGGGATGTTGAGGGGAACTTGCTGAGGTTGTATGGTTATAGCCATAGTGAGGTATGGATCCCGTTTTAAATCATGGTACAGCCTCCTCACTCTGCACCCTCCACGAAGGCTGGACCCAAAAAGAGTCCAGGGTCACTTAGTGTCTGCCCCATGTTGGGGGTTCTCTGTCCCAGGTCTGGTCCCACTGGTCCCAAATGCATCTATGGACTGGGCACAGTAAGACCGTTCTGGAGCCCTCAACACTGGCTTTACACACACTTGGAGCGCAGTTATCCTGCTCTACCCATAACGGTTCTCATATTGAGCACAGTCTGGACACCAGACTTGTATCCTGGCCCCGGACTGGCTGGAGCTTTAGACTCTGTCACCTTCAAACTGTTAGACAAAATGTACAGGTTCCCTTAGTGTGGACCAGGCGTCTGCACTGAGCAGACTGGACAGAAAGAGCCTTGCTCATGACGGTGTTTCACGCCACTAAGATGGAAACTAAACTGCTATGTGCTTCCCAGGAGGGTTTCAGCTGGTACAATACGGGAGTCTCCTGTGACCTTAACCCTTTCGAAGCAGCAGTTTGATGCTGGCTAATCAGCTTTTTGTTCCTGTTATTCCGTTTCCTTGTTCCTGTGATAGCAAGATATGTTTTAAGTTTAAATCACTGTACTTAAGACATCTATAAAGCAAAACACCTTACCAGGTGGTGGTTCACGCCTTTCATCAGGAGGCAGAGGTGGCTGGATCTCTGTGAGTTTGAGGCCAGCCTCTAACCTGGAAGGCTCACTCGCTCAAGGACAGATAGCGTCCTGAAATGCTGGTGGCTGTTCATGTAAGGTAACAAATGGTATGTTTTCACTTCTGTAAACAAGCTTGGTTGCCCTGACTGCACAGGATGCGTGCTTGATCACAGGTGGGAAGGAGGAGGCCAGACATAGGCAGGAAGTAGGTCAGGACATATGCCTGCCCCTGGTTGGACAGAGGCAGGAAGTATGTAGCCTTGTGGGTTTTGCCTTTGTAAGCCCCTGACTAAAGTCATTTGGGGCCATTCTCTGAGCTTGAGTCTTAGGTATGGTCTTGGCCAGCATTTTTTTTTTAAAAAAAAAAGATTTATTATATATACAGTGTTCTGCCTGCATATAAGCCTGCAAGCCAGAAGACTTTATTATAGATGGTCATGAGCCACCACGTGGTTGCTGGGAATTGAATTCAGGACCTCTGGAAGAGCTGTCAGTGCTCTTAACCTCTGAGCCATCTCTCTAGCTCCCTGGTCAGTATTTAATAAACGCTGTTTTATTAAAAGTTAATTCATCATCAGATGGTGAATCTCTGAATGACCCCAGGACCATTTCCGTTCCCGCCTTACAAAACCCACTGTTCTGTTCCTGCCCTAGATCTTGTGTTAGTCCTGTTGTCAATGACGGAGGCAAGGAAGAGAGGGAAGGAGGAAGAAGGGAAGGACAAACTTATCTTGGCTCATGGTTTCAGAGACTCACTGGAGACTGAGGTAAGACAGAATAACACAGTTAGTAGGAATGTGTGGTAGAGGCGGAATACCTCCTGGTGGGGAGGGGCGAGGTGGTGGTGGTGGTGGTGGTGGTGGTGGTGGTGGTGGTGGTGGAGGAACCTTATCTACCGACTTTTCCCTTTCTTGTCCTTTCATTCCCTCCGACAGGATGGTGGGGCCTGTATATCCAGGGAAGATCTCCTTCTAGTTAACTGTCTCTGAAAACACCCTTCCCCACGCACCCTGAGTGGCCTTTCCCAATCTTCTAGGTCAGCGTTTCTCACCTGTGGGTCCAGACCCCTTTGGAGTTACATAGCAGAGATCCTAGATATCAGATATTTACATTACAATTCATAACAGTAACACAATTACAGCTATAAAGTAGCAATAAAATAACCTCATGGTTGGGGGGGGCATCACCACAACACAAGGATAGGGTCATAGCATTAGGAAGGTTGAGAACCACTGTTCTTTGGTACTTCTCAATCTGATCAGGTTGACAGGCTCAGTTATGAGAACCTAGGTCAATAATGTACCACCAGGCTACACTCAGCCTGCATAACTGCAATCTTCAACTGAATTATTGCCCTTTTGACTCTTGATAGTGCCTTTGCCTTCCTCGACACGGCCTGTTTGGCCACACTCAGCATTATGGGACACATGATGTAGCTTCCTCTCCACAGAGGACCACTTGGACACCACCACACAGAGGTGTCCAAAGAACCTAGTCAACATCTACCACGGCTCTGGGCTTCTTCCATTTCTCAGGGAGGCGGCCTTTGGATGAACTACCCAGAGGCAGAGAGGTTTTGGAAACAGTCCCCATCCAGCCAGAAGGTTCCCTGGAGACTGTACACAGTGCAATTTAAACTGTCTCTGTGGTACAAAGCTGTGCTTGCAAAAGTAGTCCAACGCATTATAAACTAATCATTTGGTGATAACAGCAGAGTTAATTAAGACACGCGCGCGCAGACACACACAGTATGTGTATTTATGTGGAAGCCAGTGTGTATATAAGCCAGGAAACTAGAGAGGGACAAGAGGCCTTAAGGGAAACGTGCAGAGGAACACATGTAACTAGGGACCTTTACGTGGGTATGGGGGCGCAGAGGGAGTGGGGAGCGGAGGCTAGAGGCCAACTAAAGCCAAGGATATATGAAAATATGCGATGAGATTGGTCTCTGTGGTGGCTGGTCTTGGCTGCCAGCCCAGCACACCTGGGAAGAAGGGGCATCCTCAGCTGAAGGTTCGCCTCCATCAGCGTGAACTGTGGGCACGGCCGTGAGGCAGCTTACTGATTACTTATGGATGGTGGGAGGCCCGGCCTAGGGCAGCTGGCCCCAGGCTAGCTCGACAGAAGCAGAGTGCACACCGGCCAACAGGGTCCCTCCATGGCCTTTGCTTCACCTCCTGCCTCCAGGACCCGGCCTTGAACGGCTGCTGGATCTGGGCTGGGATCTCCCTCACCTGGTTCTGGTCATGGTGTTTACCACATCAACAGGAAGCAAGGAGGCACAGAGCTCTGGAGGCCTTGGTGTTTCCCTATGGGAGTGGCTTCTATGCGGAACCACTGCCTGTGACCCACACCTGAGTTTATGACACTTGGGGTGACACCTCTAGGTGCCCTGTGATGGGGCGGGTCACAGAAAGGCCACACCTGGGACTCGCAGCCCCTCCAACTCCCCACCTCTAGACGGAAGGAGGGGCTCGGGGCTGGGTTATGAAAACTAACTTTAAAATTAAGAAAAAATGAATTACATAGTGTATGTGTGTGTGTGTGTGTGTGTGTGTGTGTGTGTGTACACTAGACTTCCTAAGGGCTTCACTGATCCAGTTCCACAGTGATGTTACTTTCTTTTCTTGATTCTTTGAGACAAGTCTTGCTATGTGGCCCAGGTGGGCCTCAGACCTTTGGCAATCCCCCTGCCTCGGCCTCCTGACGACTAGGATTAGAGGCAGGTGGCACCTTACCTAGCAATCCTATAGTTGTTTTTTGACTTTGATGCCAGAAGACCATTGGTGGAAGGCCCGGTCCTCCCAGACCTCCGATGTCAAGCCCAGGTGCAGATGCAGAGGACAGTGGGGGGTGGGGGTGGGGGCAGCGGAGGGCAGTGGCCCTTACCTGCTCCACACAGTCCGGGATGTCTGGAGAACATGGCAGGGTCCCCGCGCTCTCCACCGACAGCACGTCCTTCAGCAGCTCCTCACACCCTGTGGACAGACAGACAGTGAGTGGTCTGAGCCTCAGTCCACACGGCTGTTGTAACTAATGAGCCTTGGCAGGAAGAGCTGGAAGAGCAGGTGTCCCACGGCCCCAAACACAGTGGCAGGGGAGGAGATAGGCCCAGCTGCTCAGGCCTGGTTTGGGGCACCATTCGAGGTGTCAGAAAGGCACCTGATGGGAAGGACTTCTTCCATGGCTAAACCCCAGCGGGGACAAAGAGAGAAGACACTCCTTATACAGACGCAGGCTGAGCGCAGGGAAGCACCGAGCTAGAAGGTACTTCCCTCTGTGCACAGGGGCCACCCACAAAGTTCCCTACCAAGCCCTAAGCCCTAGATAGGGCCATTCCTAGGAGGTCAGGAAGCCCCTACCCCCTGCCCAGGACAGGCACAGGGCAGGGATGGTGCAAGCTGGCCCTGAGAATCCAACAAGTCCCTTCAGAAAATCTTAGGAGTGTTGCAGCTTCCCCAGTGACTTCTGTCTCCCTCAGAATTCTCGCTTCCCTCCTTCTTCCTGGGACCCCAAGGATCTTGCAGAGGTGAGCTCTCCCAGGTCTGACCACAGTGGGAGAACCCGGCTCCCTTCACAGGTGGCAGGATCCCTCTGAGGCCGCTCATGTTCTCCCGGCCAGCGGGGTGGGGCACCTCAGAGATCCTGGCTGCCTCCCTAAGCCATTTTCTTAGGGGTTTGGGGGAACTTGACGAAAAAGCTGAGTATTCCATGAGCTCTCAAACCTGCCTTTGGGATTTTGGAAGAAGAAAAAAAGAGAGGATTGTGGGAAGAAAGGGAGGAATTAGGAAGGGCTCAGAGATGAGAGGGCAGATAATAAATAAGGAAGCCCTAAGAGGAGAGAGACATGGTAGCTCTCCCTCCGGCCGTGCCCACTCTCCTCCCCGCCCCCACTGCCCTACTTGCTGGCAATGAATGGATCCCAGAACTTTGTACTGGTTAGGTGAGCTCTCTACCACTGACTGAGCACGGTCCCCAGCCTCACACCAGAGCTAGAGTGGGGGGTTCTGGGAAAGCCATCCTTGCAGGAGATTGATGGCAGGAGGACCAAGAAGAGCTGTTTTCCAGAGGCAGATACCAGAAGGGCAGAAAGGCGCCTGGTGGTGGGACCCTGGGGTAGAGAGCCACGCCCAAGACCACTCCCCTTAACCCCCAAGGGTCACTAGGAACAGAGCCCATTTCTGGGACCCACCCTGGGCTCTGGGACCCCTATATGCTGGTCTCTTAGCTGGACAGGACTCCCCAAAGGACCTCACCTTTCATGGCGAATACTCCACGGCAAAAATCCTTGAAGTTGATTCTCCCCAGGTCATTGGGATCCAAACACTTCACAAGTTTTTCCACCTTTGGGAAGGAAAGAAGACATGCGTAAAGCACCCTGGACACCCCCAGGGCCCAGGGCACTAGGGCAGAAGGTGGAATTGAGTCGGGTGGGTCTCGCCAATTAAGCCAAGAGGGCAAGTGTTCCCAACTTGGTCTTTCCCTCTAGGATTGTTATTCTGTTTAAGACTCATGTAAGAGCTGGGCGGTGGTGGCGCACGCCTTTAGTCCCAGCACTTGGGAGGCAGAGGCAGGCAGATTTCTGAGTTCATAGCCTGGTCTACAGAGTGAGTTCCAGGATAGTCAGGGCTACACAGAGAAACCCTGTCTCGAAAAACAAAACAGAAGACTCAAGTGAAGAGGCCTCAACGGTTCAGGGTGTGGTCCTAGGGCTTCTCCAAACCCCAAAGACAGCACACTGAAAGCCAACACTCTGCTGCCACCGTCATTGTTTGTCTAATTTGTAGACAGGGTCTGGCTATATAGCCCAGGCTAGCTTAAAACTCTGAATTCTCCTGCCTCAGCCTTTTGAGTGCTGAGATCACAGGCATGCACGACCATGCCTGGCTAACAACTTTTGTTTGCTTGCTTGGTTGGTTTTTGTTTCTTTGTGGAAACAGCATTTTATGTGTCTTGGGTTGGCTTCAAAGTTGCCAGGTAGCCCAGGATAGCCTTGAACTTCGAGCCCTCTGCCTCCACCTCCAGAATACTGGGATTACAAGCATATATCACTGTGCCTGTCTTTACGCAAGGCTGAGGATTAAACCCACAGCCCTGTGCATACTTATGACTAAGGAGCCACGCCCCTAGGCTACGTTCGTACATTAGCAGCAGCCCTCCATAACGCTCATTCATTCACTCGCTCGTTCAACAACTGACCGCTGTGCGCCTCCTACTTGCCTGGCGTTGATGGTGGTAACTAATTAGTTACAACACACACACACACACACACACACACACACACACACACGCATAGTTGTCACACATATGTACACATTCATACACATACATGCACCTCCTCAGGAAACTTCCCCCATGGGAGGGCAAGACTTTTTTTTTTTTATGATACAGATGCTTTGGGGTTGCCCGGGCTCTGTAGGTAAGCCCAATAAACGCAGCCGTTGCCCATGAGTTATACTTCGGTGGAATCATACTTTGGTTTGCCCTACATGTTGGGGGCAAGCGCTTGTGTATATCTTCCTCGGGGAAAAGGTTCAGAAAACAAGGAATTCTTTCTGGAATTCCCTCTGGCTGGGTTGCAGCCAATCGCGTGAGAGCACTCTGGGAACACAGACCCACATGCAGGGTAGGGATCTGTCACCGCGGTGGCTATTGGCATCGTTATGGGCGGGCCTGCCCTTCCTCGCTCCCTGCTTGTCTCGTGCAGCACAGGCAAGTGGGGAGACCCATCCGCTCTCACACTGTTCTCCCTGCACAGCCTCGGGATGGGGGTGCTGGTCCAGCGTGGTGGTTACGGCAGGCACCCGATCCCTGTCACTCAGCAGCCCAGCATCGGGGGCTGGGCTCGGAGGGCTTCCGTGAGCAGCAGCAGCTCCCACCTCAGTCCCCTCCATTCCTGTGCATGGTGGCTGTGTGTGCTCCTCTTTCCAGTTTTGTTGTTGTTGTTGTTGTTGTTGTTTGTTTTTTGTTTTTTGTTTGGATCTGAGGGAAACCCAGGAGCTGTGCAATGTCCTAAGGTGCTTCAGAACCTGGTACCTAGTAGATCATCCCTCGGATCCAGATATCCCCAACTCTAAGGGGAATGCTGTAGCAGGAGCTCAGAGAGACCCGCAGTGCTGTGCACTAGCCGAAGCTGAGGAAGCCCCCGCCCTTTCCCCCAGCCGCCATGGAGTGGTAGAATGTCAGGTACCAGGGAAGAGGCGTTTTGCCAGCTCAGGCCTGGACAGCGCATCCCCCACACTGCAGCTGTCAGCCCTGCTCCCGTCCACACTACCAGGGAAGCTGCTGACACTGCCAGGCAGTGGCATGGCTTCTGAGAATAGGACTGACCAGGTGCCACCTGCAGCCTGCTGGGGAGCTCACCCATGGCTCCAGCTGGTCACCCCCTCCTCCTCTCCTCCTGCCCCCTCCCCTGCCATTACAGAGAGCCTATAAACATAAGGGAGGGCCAGGGACACACTGACCCCTATCTCCCAGCCTCCAGGACCTTAGCCCCACAGCCCTTTCCAAGAGGGCATCTACTCGAGTGCCAAGGCCTGAAGAGAAGCTCCAGCCTCACACACTCCGAGGAACCTCAGGCTTCTGTAATCTACCAGACTGGGAGTCTTTAATCCCTAATGCCTAGGGCCTGGGGACATCACTGGGGCAGGCTGTCCGTCCTCTGCTTCCAGAGAAAGCTAGTACAGAGGCAGGGGTTTGGGTGTCTGATGACAGACAGACAGATAGATGTGAGGCTGTAAGGACCTCCATACAGTCCACAGAGATGTTATCCAGCCTGCAGTTAGGAGCGCACAACTACAGTGACTCCCTTCTCTTCAGCTACTCCACAGAGCTCAGGAGGGTGGTGGTCCCAGGGTAGTGGCTATATATACTGTTAAGTCCTCAAACTCAGAGAGCCGCCTGCCTCTGCCTCCCGAGTGCTGGGATTAAAGGCGTGCACCACCACCTGACACAGTAGCTTTTTAAATGAGGCTCTAGCAGCAGTTTGTAAAAAAAATGGATGAAAAAATAGCTCTTTAAACAGCAGTTGCTCTAACAGTCCCATGTTTCAGTTAAGGACACAGGCTCAGGCAGCCACCAGCAGTGGCAGCTACTGAACAGGGGCTTCCTGACCCTAGAGTACCAGCGACTATCTACTGCTTCCCTGCCCCCTGCAAGTGTGTAGCCTCTACTGGGCCACCTGTGTGCCTGGATACACCCCATGTGTGAAGACAGATCTGGCTTGGATTGCCACTCTGTAAGTATGTGCAAGCCCTGGCCTCTCTCCCTAACATGGTGAAAGAAATACAAAGATTCTAGGGGATTGTATTTGAAGTCAGCCTAGGCTACGAGAGAGATCCCGTCTCAGAGAACAAACAAAACAGGCAAAATCAGAACGCACAGAGAAGAGAACAGCGGCGTCTGGGCCTGTGTCTGCTGAGTTCCAGGAAAGGGCAGGGGCTCTCTCACACCAGGGAGTACAACAGGTAACACCGAGAGCCAGCACAGCCGGCTGCCAGCAGTCCCAGCAGTCCCAGCAGTCCGGGGCCCCTCCGGCTCCCAGGAGAGGAGAGAGCAGGTCTGGGGCTGGCAGGGATGACAGGAACAGCTGGAGCACGCACAGCTGGACCGGACGTGCTGCCAGAGGAACCGCTGGCTCAGCTGCCAGAGGAACACTGCTCTTTTGCATTGGGAACCATTCAATTGCCGGGCTTCCCTTCTATTTCTGTGGCGCTTCTCTTCAGGCTGGTTCCTTCCATCTATCCCCTAGAGTCGCAGCTCTCTGAGGGAAGGGTGCTGCCATGCTGTGAGCCCGCTGTGGTCAGCTTACCGGTAAGATCTCCCCAGCCCAGCTGCCTCCCACTCCGCCCCCTGCAGGCCCAGCAGGCCAGCAGCCCTTTGCTTGCTGAGGCCTCTGGCTTTCAGCACTTAGAGGTACTGAATAAGCATTAGCCCCGCCTACAGACACTGCTCGGTCACTCCACAGACAGATTTGCTCCAGCCTCCCAGGCTTCTGGATCCCGAAGAGAATTCTTATTCCCATTTTACAGATGAGGACATATACACAAGGCTCAGACCTTCGGGGTTAGGTCATACAACCACGAGGAGGCAGCTGACCCCAGGCAACCCCTGGTAATTATTGCTATTGAAATACTTTTGATCACTTATAAGTTCTGGGCCTTGCTCTGACCAGAGAAAAGACAAAGCTAAGAAATCTTGACCAAGAAAACTAGTACAGGAAATCCTTGCTTAAGAATTGGGATATTAGGGCGGTGGTGGCGCACGCCTTTAATCCCAGCACTTGGGAGGCAGAGGCACGCGGGTTTCTGAGTTTGAGGCCAGCCTGGTCTACAGAGTGAGTTCCAGGACAGCCAGGGCTACACAGAGAAACCCTGTCTCAAAACAAAACAAAACAAACAAACAAAAACAAAACAAAAACAAAAAAGGAAGTAAAATAAACATTTAAAAGCCGGGCGTGGTAAGGCATGCCTGTAATCCCAGAACTTGGGAGGCAGAGGTGGATTTCTGAGTTTGAGGCCAGCCTGGTCTACAGTGAGTTCCAGGACAGCCAGGGCTACACAGAGAAACCCTGTCTCAAAAAAAAAAAAAAAAAAAGAATTGGGATATTAAAGGAAAGAATAGTCAAAGATTGCTAGAAGCAAAGTTGGCAGCTATGGTCATCCAGACTGTAGACTTCAAGCCTGCTACTAAGATGCAAATATTAAAGTTCTGGGAAGAAGGGTGTGGTGGCGTGTGCTGTAACCTCCAGCAGGATGGTCACTAGCTCCAGCCAGCCTAGTCCACACAGGGAGACCTCAAAGCGAACCCCCAAGCACAGATAAAGCCAACCTGGGAGACACCTGGGTCTGGGTGAGCTCTACAAGCACCCCCATCCTGTCTCTCCCACAGCCTGCAGCTGAGCACCGCGTGGAGCACCTAAAGAACCCAGCTCCACAAGGCGAACGAAGGGAAACAAGACCTTGAACCTGGAGGATTCTCTTTACTCTCTTTCCCATTTCCTGGGCATCAGATGACCTTGAACCTGGAGGATTCTCTTTACTCTCTTTCCCATTTCCTGGGCATCAGATGGGAAGAGAAGGAGCTGCCTGAGGGTACTGCAGCTGTCTCCAGACGCACCAGAAGAGGGCATCGGATCTCATTACAGACGGTTGTGAGCCACCACATGGGTGCTGGGAATTGAACTCAGAACCTCTGGAAGAGCAGCCAGTGTTCTTAACCACTGAGTCATCACTCCAGCCTGAGAAGGGGCTCTAGAAGAAACCCTTTCTGACGCAAAGCTGGAATGGAGTCCCACCTGAATCAAAAGACAAGGAAAATGCCCTAATGTTTCTTTCTCTTCCTTTCCTGTGGTGTGTGTGTGTGTGTGTGTGTGTGTGTGTGTGTGTGTGTATTTTGTCTCTCCTACAAGGCAAGCTTAGGTGCCCAGGCTGAGAGGTGGCAGCAGCCACGTAGTCATGTGTATGTGGCTGTGGTGGCAGAGTAGGGGAGAAGGGTAGGTGGGGTGGGAGAGAAAGTAGGAAAAGAGCCCCTGGGAAATGGGCAGGGCAGGACCCTGAGAAGGTGGGGCTCAGGAAAGGATGGAGATCCCCGGGTGAGGCTGGCGGAAGCCCTGAGTACTGCCCTGAGCTGTGGACGGAGCAAACAGGTCAGGTCAGGACTGAGCAGCTGTCAGAGGAGGCAGTGGACCGGCAGCGGACGGGCGATGGGTGTGCACCCTTGGGGAAGCTCTGAGGAGCCTGGCAACAGCTTTGGTACAGAGCCGGCTGAGTTAGAGGAGCGGCTTACAGAGCAGGCACATGGGGATGCTGGGCTTCAATTTAACTGGACTAATCTCCTAATTAAAAGGAAACCGACACTATGCTGACTTTTTTTTTTTTTCAGAGATAGCTAATGGGACCTAGAGTCTTCTAGTCTTCAAGATGCCCAGGACACAATCCAAAATTATCTACCACACAAATGGGAAACGATGGTACCATTGTGTACTAGAAAACATGGTAACAACGTTACTGACTCAAAGATGGCCCAGTTGTTTCCATGGTTCATGGAAGGTTCGTTGGGTTATCTTGACTTGGGGAACTGGAACTTAAAATCAGGGTACCAAAAATATTTCAAGGCAGTTGACACAACCATCCTCCACGAAGCACTGATGAACATTCTTTCAAAGGTTTTACTTTGTTGTTTAATTATTTTCGTGTGTGTGTGTGTGTGTGTGTGTGTGTGTGTATGTATGTATGTGTGTGTGTGTGCACACAATTGTGTGGTTTGCATGGGCACTAAAATGCAGATGGTTCACACACACACATGCACACAAGCAAAACACCCATACACATATAATAAAAATAAGTAGGGCTGGAGAGACGGCTCCACGGTTGGGAGCGCTGTTGCTCTATCAGAGGACCTGGGTTCAGTCCCCAGCACCCACACCGTGGCTCGGCCATCACTAACTTCGGCTCCAGAGGATCGAGCTCTGCCTTCTGGTCTCTACAAACACCAGGCCAGTAGGATACAGACAGACATGCAGTCACACTTTTTTAATATAAAATTAAATTGTACGTGTAGTTTTGTAAAATGTAAAAATTATGTGTATACACATAAGATTTTAAAAAGAAAATTTAAGGGCTAGAGGGACGGCTGAGCCACCTGCTGACCCCAGAGACCCTGTTCTCGGAAGCACTGCAGCACCAGCTAGGTGGGCAGGATGGAGGCCTGAAGCTCAAGACACGCCTGGGGAGTCAGGTCCCACACAGGGAGTGGGGGCAGCTTGGGTCCCTGGACCAGTGGGCGGGAGGGGGAAGGAATAGCAAGTAGACAAGGGAGCCGGCGAGAGGGGGACTCCAGCACAGGCGGGAAGCCGGAGGGACCTCAGGCTCGGAGGCTGAGGGTGTGGCTGCAACGGGACTGTCTGAGTTAGATCCCCTGCAGGAACTGGGTGTGGTGGCACCCTTGTCTGATCAGTACTCGGGAGGTGGGAGGAGGAGACAGTCACGGCTACCCAGGGTCTGCGGGCAACAGGCTGCCCGATCAGCAGCCTTGCTGCAGTGCTGTGTCCTAGCAACATGACCTACTAGGTCAGGGAGCACCCCCCCCCACCCAGGCCTCTTTCTCAGAGTCTTCTCAGCAACCTGTGGGCCGAGACCCCTCTGCTGAACCTCTGTCTTCCAACTATTTACATTATGATTCATAGCAGTAGCAAAATTAGTTGTGAAGTTGCAATGAAAATAATCTTATGGTTGTGGGGTCACCACACTGGGAGGTATTACAGGGTTGTAATAGGAAGGTTGAGAACTGACCTAGAGAAACAGCACATAGCCCTCTCCCCACATTAGAGTCAGGAGGCAGAGGACTCTTCTCTTTGCAGGCCAGTCTCCCTCTACCACCCACCCAGAGGGCTCTGGCCCTTCTCTGGGGCCTCAGGGCCAAAGGCCCCAGCTGCTTGTTTACCCACTTTCCCAGGCACACAATAAGGCCTGTGTTCTGGAGTCCAGAAGACAAAGGGTGCAGGCAGCCACTGACCTCTCCGTTAATTCTCGGGAGGGGGGGGGTGCGGCAGGGGAGCCAGGCAAGAATTCCCACAGAGCCAGGTGCAGACAGAGGGAAGAGGGCCCTGCCAGTTCCTGCACCCCAGGTCAGGCTGAGGAGGCCAGTCTGGTGTCAGTTCCTAATCACTGCTCCCAAAGCCTGCACTCCATGGGCTGCACAGGGCATTGTGGTCTGTGTGTCTACACTGGAGTCTGTGTAGTCTAAGACCGTTTCCTACACATCTACCGTGCTGACTCTCAGGGCTGTGGTGACGATCAACTAAGATAATAACTAAAGCAAGGAATAATGAACATCGCAACGTGCTGGTCAAGGATGGGCTGGGTGGAAAGGTGCTTAGAAAGAGCTGGGTGGGGTGGGGTGGGGCAAGTCCCGGCAGGAATGGGCAGAGGTGCCTTCTTGCAGCTCCACCCTCAATCTATTGATCAGGAGTCTTGGAGAACTCCTTCTCTCTTTATGCCTCAGTTTCTCTTTTTGGAAATAAAAGTGCTGAATAACACTAACACCAGCCTTGAGAGTCTACGTGGTTGGGATGTCTCCCCAGGGCTGTTTGGGGTACACACGAGGTTAGGGAAGAGATAAAAACCAGAGTAACAGTGAATGAAGAGAATGAAGAGAAGCCAGTGTCTCCCTCCATGGCACAGGGCCCTGAGGAGGACTCAACCAAAGTCCGCAGGAACTGAAGCAGGTCCTGATGGCCACTTTCCTCTCCTTTCCTCTCCTCCGGGGCTGGGCAGGGGGGCTGGGCAGCTTTCGTGGGGCCCAGGGGCCTCAGGATACCTCAGTCAGGGCCAGGAGATCAGACTGAGCCAAACCTGGGTTGCTTTAGGCAAATGTCTGTTAAACCTCTGTTCACAGAGAGGAAACAGGAAGAGAACTCTGCAGGGGCTCTGATGGGGGAGGAGTGAGCCAGCCACACAAAGTTTTCTGCCCTCCTGGAGAGGACACAGCTTGGGCTACACTGGGGAAGATCAATGAAAGGAGGCTTAGGACTGGATAATGCTCTAAGCCACTGGAGGAAACTGCCCTTGAGCGTGCGCATGCACGCACAAGCGCGCGCAGGCATACACACACAGGCACACACACACACAGACACACACACACAGACACACACACACACACACACACACACACACACCAGCATGCAGGGGGGCATTTTTCTCAGTATTTGAGCCATGTATGGGTTTTTGTTCCCAAGTTGAGGGTCGCTGATGAAGAACTCTCCTTGGGCTGGTAAGATCACCCACCGCATACCTGAGCTTGGATCCTAGCAACTGTGTTGTAAAAAGCTGAGTATGGCTTGCATGTGCACGCCCAGTGCTGTTGGGAGAGCAGAGAGAGATTGCTCGGACTTGCTGGCAACCAGTGTAGCTCTAGGTTCAGTGAGAGACCCTGTCTCAAAGGAATAAGGAAGTGTGGGGGAATGGGACACCCACCTGGGATCCTGCTCTGGCCTCCCTGCATGAGCACAGGAGCTGGAGACTGCACACTGTGTGTGTGTGTGTGTGTGTGTGTGTGTGTGTGTGTGTTGCACCCCTCCCTCTCCCAGGGCCTGTTGGTGAAAAAGATGGGGACAGAAGGAAATTTTAAGAGCTAAGGTAGTGGAGAAGGACCACGGGGTATTGGAACATCTCTGGCTTGAGTCCGATATTAAGAAAGGAGACATGTCACTATGGCCCGGGTCACTGGTCCTGGGCAGTGTAGTCTCAGCTGAGCTGAGGCTGGAGCCCTTTCAAGACTCCAGCTTATCCAGGTGTCACCAGGGGCCCCTCAGTCTGAGCCGCAACAGTGGAGAGTCCGTCTGGCCACCCACGAGGGCTTTGTTTAGTGTCTGAATAGTAATGAAAATGGCAGGGGATGTGGGTGGCCCCTGAGTAGGCTGTCCCTGCCTTCAGCAAACATTTCTTCACAGCCCTATGGGGACAATGACAAACTCCCAGGAAGTTCCCAGGGGAAGGACAGATGTCCTGCTGTACATTAGGAGTAAAATAAAAATAGCCTTGGGAAGAGCATAACAGCAAGCAGGTGACTGATCACACGCCCACGCGTCTGGGCCGTGTGTCGCTCCAGGTCTCTGGTAGACAGCACTGGGCTGGAATCCCCCCTCTTCCGTTCACCAGTGGCGTGAGCAAAAGCCAGTGACTCAGCCTCTGAATTCCATCTCATTATCTGCTGTGGTTTAGAAACACGCAGGCGCTGGAGAAGCAACACTGTCCCAACCCACGGAGCTGCTCTCCGCAGATGTGTCTCAGACACACTGGCTGTCGGCTAATCCTTCTGTTTCCTCTCACCAGAGTTTTCAATCCGCTGAATTTAAAATCGGAATTGGATCACTTACAAACTCCAGCAGCGGTGGTGGGGACAGTGAAGCCCTTTAATTCTTAAAAAAAGGGAAGGCTCAAGACAGAAGCGGCTATAAGGTCACCTCCTGGATGTTTCTGGAGTATTGATGGTGGGGCTTTAAAGGAAGCAGAGCCCAGAGGGCTGGGGATGTCACACTGGGGCAGCCAGTAGATGTGACTGTGCTGGACCTAGAGCATGGACTCGGCAAACATACAGCTATGGGAATATGGGAGGGGGGAGGAAGTGGGGGGAAAGGCGGGAGGGAGGAGTGGACGGGACAGGCTGCAGTGGCACCAACTGGCTGGGGAACCAGCACCTGCAGTGGTGGCTGGAGACACAGAGGGCAGGGAAGGTGGCCGTGGAGCATGGCCAGGAAGACACTGTCCCCTGTGCTGGGGATGAGGGCAGTGGTTAGCAGGGGCCCAAGGACCCAGGTTTGAACTTAGGAAGGTGCTTGAAGGCACAGGGGGAGAAGGGAGGGAGGCCACGATAAGGCAGGTACAGTTTAGAGGGGAAGCCAGGGCCACGTGGGAATGGAAAGAAGGACCTTCATTGTGGTGTGACAGACACAGGGAGGCCAGGTTGACAGCTAGGGGTCATTTCCTGACTCCCGGTAGACAAGGACGGTGACCAATGCACCAGCATCCGGTAGGTTTTGGTTGGCCGGGGTGGCGTGTCTGCCTGACCACACCCAGATCTAGGTCCCCTGGACTCTCAGACACAAGGCCCTCCTGGGCAGGCTGCCAGGAACCTCTGCTTCCATTGTCTACCTGATGGTGCCGACCTGTCTGCAAGGGCAGCGGTGGCCGAAGAGGGAACTTGTCTCCACCAAGAGGACAGGGTTGGCTCTGGCTGGACTCGAAGGACAAAGTTCTGTCCTGTGGCTTCAGTGACCGCCCCAGGGACGACCACAAACACAGCTGCTTCTCTCGGCCACTCAGCCAGCACCGGCCCCCGGGTGTGCGAGGTGCACAGGGTCCAGGCAGCCCAGGCTGGCCATGAACTCCTTCTCTTGTGTCTACCTGTGGAGTGTTGCGATCAGAACTGCCTGCTACTGTCCACCGTATGCCTGTCTCCATGCAGTGCAGGGGATCACAGTTTTGTGCATGCTAGACAAACGGTCTACTGACTGAGTTACAGCCCCGGCCCCCTTGAGCCTGCCCTTCCAACCGCCCCTAGCACACGCCAATCCCAGCCATCCTCGGACTAGCAAAGTTCTAGTTGACATCGGTGGCCCAGTCCTGAATTTGGAAGCCAAGTCCAATTTATGCACACTACTTGCTTGGGATTTTTAAGGTTTAGGAAGGTGAAGAGGTAGTGAGGGCAAGGCTGGGCGAGCCTCTGGGAACTCTTCCCTGGCCATGGGCTGGGGAGCTCGCCCTGAAAGGGGAAGGACACTTGTGCTTGGGCAGTGCTCCCCCAAGGGAGGGGCACACTAGAGGTCACTCCATGGGCGCGTGGTACCTGGTGTCCTCCAGCCCAGTGTCAGGGCCCCTGTGGACGCTGTTGATTCTTGGGGCGGCTGGAGGGGCACTGCTCAGCCTAGGGCTTCGCTGGAGTTTCTTCCACACACCAGTGAAATGCCTCCCCCCACCCAAATGCCTTCCCCTCTTCCACAGGCACTGCAATTGGGCCAAAGACGTCACAGCCTCTGGGGAATTACGTTTTAGCTTCTGAGGCAAAACAAATTCTGGCAGGTCCAGCCAGAAGCCCTGGAGCCGCTCTTCCACATGCTGAAGGAAAGGCTACAGGTCCTGGGAGCCCCCGTGGGGTTTCTTGGAGAGGACCACAGCCTCACCCCCCCACCCCCCCAGACACAAACAAACTGCAGCTCCCTTGAGCCTGGGGTTTCTCCTGTGGAATGGGCAGGTTGCAAAGGCCAACTCACACTATAGCCATGGAGACCAAGGAGAATTTTGGACTTGAAAGCTACTGATTTGAGCAGGGGCTTATTGAGGAGCCTGTGGGAATCAGGCAGGCCCCAGGAAGGCTATGGGGGAGTGAAGAGGTCCTGCCCACCAGGTTTCTGTTCTCCTGGAAGCCCACAGGAGTCCTCAGTGGAGCCGCACCGCCTCCAGGCCAGGAAGGGGACCTGCCCCGCCAGCCCACGCACCCACAGTCTTAGGTTCTTTTATATTGTGGTGTTAAGACACCATGACCGGGCGTTGGTGGCGCACGCCTTTAATCCCAGCACTTGGGAGGAAGAGGCAGGCGGATTTCTGAGTTCGAGGCCAGCCTGGTCTTCAGAGTGAGCTCCAGGACAGCCAGGACTACACAGAGAAACCCTGTCTCGAAAAACCAAAAAAAAAAAAAAAAAAAAAAAAAAAAAAAAAAAAAAAAGACACCATGACCAAGGCAACTTATAGAAGAGAGAGTTTATTTGGGGCCCACAGTTTCAGAGAGTGAGTCGTGATGGGGAACACGGCAGTCGGTAGGCAGGCACTGGGGCAGTTGCCAAGAGTTCACACCTTGATCGTCAGGCATGAGACAGAGAACTATAACTGGGAACGGTGTGGGCTTTTGGACTCTCAAAGCCTGCCCCCCAGTGACACACCTCCTTCAGCAAGAGTCACACCTCCTGATCCTTCCCAAATGGTGCTGCCGACTGGGGACCAAGCATCCAAACATATGAGCCTGCGGGGGCCATTCTCCCTCACAGCCGGCACAGAGCCCGTTTCCAGGAACCTAGGTGTCCTGTAATGGAGTTAGTAATCAGGCCCTGCTGGGGTTACCAAGAAGACATCTCAAACCAGTGAGGAGAGCAAAGAGTAAGCTGGACCACCCACCTACCCACCCACCCATCCATCCACCCACCCATCCATCCATCCATCCATCCATCCATCCACCCATCCACCCACCCATCCATCCATCCACCCATCCATCCATCCATCCATCCACCCAGCCAGCCTGCCTATGAGACAATGAAGGCTACCAGGCCAGTTTCACCCATGAAGTAAGCTGTGCCCAGAAAGGTAGAGTCCCTTGCCACAGTCTCCAAGAGGCCATATCTTTGAGAGTCTCAAGGTCTATCACAGGAAAAACGACTCTCAAGAGTCATAGCTCAGTGGTAGAACACACATTACATATACAAGCACCGTTCCATCCCCAGCACGGCCACAACTGAAAGCCTTCTCTCAGCCAGGCATGGCAGTGTGTGCTTGTGCTCCAGGGCTGGGAAGGAGACAGGCCAGCCAGCCTAGCCTTGTCAATGAGCATCAGGTGTAACAAAGTACTGAACCACCTACCGCCGATGACTTAGATCAATGATCTAACCCTTAGATCAATGAACCTCTCAGCCCTCATCTGAGAAGCGTCTTTGCAGCAAACGGCAATTAACACGGAGACCCAGGACTGGCTAAGGGGCAGAGTGCCGAGCCCTAATGGATCATCTGTGTCGCAGCCATCTTCCCGAGGCTCACACATCAGTTCAGAAGAGGGAGTAGAAGGCTCGCAAGAGACGCAGGCGCTAGGAGACCAGGGAGAGAGCGTTTTCTGCATACAACGGGGCAGGTACACACATGAACTCACGTGGTTATGACAGTGTGCACGAGACCTACTCACGCTCGGAGACGAGGACACGCCGCAGCGGAGCAGCCCTTAGCAAGTGATGGCTTCGGGGAGAGGGATGGTCGGATTTATGGGTGTGACCCCTGGTGAGGGGGATGACACTGTAGGAGGTGACCCCACCCAAGGGTGTGAAGGCACAAAGTTGAGTGGGTCTGGGAGGAGTTAGGGGAGGGAGGTAAACATGATGAGAATACATCACATGAACTTCACAAGGAATACACATATGGTTAGAATTGGGCGGTGGTGGCACACTCTTAATCCCAGCACTTGGGAGGCAGAGTCAGGTGGATCTCTAAGAGTTCCAGGCCAGCCTGGTCTACAGAGGCCAGCCTGGTCTACACAGAGAAACCCTGTCTCATTTTTTTTTTTCTTAGAAAAAGAATCAAGAGACTTAAGATGTTGCAGCATTCTGCCTGGACATGTGTATAAAGGCCCTTCAGGAAGTTTTAATTCTCTTCCACTTCTTACAGAAGTCCTAACTGCACACTGCCAGGAGTACAGGAGCTGGAGGGGGTGCGGCAGGTTCAGTCTGCCCTGTGTCCCCGGCTGGAAACTGAAATGTGTCCTCAGGCCCGTTGTTGTTCTTCTCTGTGACAACAATGTTCTCGTTAATCAGCTTAGACAAAGAAATAAAAGTGAGGCGTGACAGAGGAAAGGTCCTGAACACATGACCATCGGCTTTAACACGCGGGTGTCTGTGTGTGAGTGTGGACTCACGCAAATGTGCGCACATATCTACACAAACAAGTACACACACACACACACACACACACACACACAGCCTTCTCAGATCAGTCTGAGACACACAAGGCCTGTCGAGCCTCCCGCTGGCTTCCCCCACCCCCCGGCCCTGCTCAGGGAGCGTCCTCTCACCTCCAGAGGACCAGGATTCCTTGTGTTCTGGGCACTGCCCTTTACACTCTTCTGCTTTGCACTAAGTGGGCCATGTTGGCGGCAGAGACAGATCTGGGTGAGAGGGGTCGCAGGTCCTTAGTGAGGACATTCAGCCCACCTGCCCAGCCCCTGCTGCCAGACTCTCAGGGCAGCTTCCTCCCAGACTGTTCCTGACACACACCTCAGGGCGGATCCTAGGTGAGCTCTGTGTTCAAGCGACTTCCTACATGAAGAAGCTGGCAGCTCTGGGCTCCCTGACATGGCTGCAGCTCTCTTACAGCCCTGGTCAGAGCAGGGCACCGGGGCCAGGCCCAGGGCTGCCTCTTCATGGCGGCCATCTTTCCTCCACAGCAGGAGGGGTTGGAGTGGGCTGGGGAAGTTCCACAGGGACTAGGAAAAGTTCAGGTCTGTCTGTTCAACCAAGGGCTCTCCGCAGATGCAAACCCTTCCCCGCAGGTCCTGCAGCACCAAATGGGGCAAGAGTCCTCATGCATGATTCAGGCCTTGATTCATAATTCAGATCTCCTTTCCCAAAGTGGGCATGCGGACTGGAGGCTGGGGCAGAGCAGGGAGGTAAGTAGACAGAGCTGAGACTGCCCGCGCACCAGCCAGCCCTGGAGGTGACAAGCCAGGAAAGAAGCCTTAGGCCTCCCAGATGAGGAGAGAGGCCAGCACTCAGACCTGGGCCCGCTGGGCTCCAAAGCAGAGGGCTGATGGCACAGGCCAATTCTAAATCCCAACTGGGATCTGCTCAGCCTGGCAGCCAGCAGGGAGCCTCTGGAATCTGCATGCTCAGAGTTCCCCAAGTAAATCCTAAGGAATCTCCCCAGAGGAAGGAACCTGGCTGAGGGGCGCTGGGCTCCGCCAGGCCGGGAGTGGCCAGGCTGGCCTCTGCCGAGGGCCCTGTCCAGGAGCATAGTCCAGGTCTCTGAGCAGACTCCAGGGCAGTTAGGTGTGGGGAAGGGGAACAGAATCCAACAGAAAACTAGAGGGGCTGTGTCCTCACCCCGCCTCTACCACAGAGCAGACTCTCATCCTCTGGGGATGTGATAACTCACCTATGACCAGCCCCTCCCACCACACCGAGCTCCCCAAAGTGAGGTCCCCGGAGTCACAGTAATGATAATAATGGCACGATAACAACTGACAACAGGAGCAGCTGCTCCCTGCGAGCCCCGTATTCCTAAGAGCATTACCTGAATCGTTCTAGATACACTCCACAAGCCTATGGGGCAGCTGCTATTATTAGGCCTATTTTTACTGATGAGAAAACGGAGAAAAGATGGTAGCCCCAGCTTGTTAGGAAGCGAGGAAGCCAGAACTCACCAGAGCTCAGTCTCTTCTGCAAAATACCACCACTTTGATCTACTCTAAATCTGCTGTGCTGAGAAGTGCTACCACCACCACCACCACCACCACCACCACTACCACCACCTCCTTCAAAACACCACCACCAACCATCATCAACCTGGGTCATACAGCCAGCCCAGCAACAGTGGAAACAAGGTCACAGAGTCCCGTCCCCAGGGGCCAGAGTCCTAACCACCTCACCCTCTGGTACCATCTCTTCTGAGTGTGCCTAAGGCCATGTGTCCAGAGTGACAGTTCCCAGAGCAAGGAGCTTCGGACACACCACTGTGTCCTGTGCCAAGCACGTTGTCCTCTCTTCCGGTCACAGGCACCGTCATGCCCTGCCCTCCACCCACCCCCACAGGGCACCCCACCTCAGACAAGGCTAAAGGATCTGGGACAAGTGGGGAAGTTGAGAGACCGGCCGTCTGTGATCTCTACAGTCCCACACCCCAACACCCCTCAGCCTTCCCGAGGCTGCACAGGAGTCTGGGGAGGCAGAGGAAACCCCTGGCAAACCCCACAATTCAAGGCCAAAACAAACAGCTGAGCTCCCCTGGCACTTCGTGCCGCTGGTGTTGGACTAAGGCCAGCAGCCTTTGGTGTGCGCCGCGCTCGCTGTCAGAGAGGTCAGCAGAAGGAGAGTTGTTTTTTTTGTTGTTTTTTGTTTGTTTGTTTTCTCAAAGTCAGGGTTTCTCTGTGTAGCTCTGGCTGTCCTGGAACTCACTCTGTAGACCAGGCTGGCCTCGAACTCAGAAATCCACCTGCTTCTGCCTCCCAAGTGCTGGGATTAAAGGTGTGTGCCACCACCGCCCTGCCAGCAGAAGGAGAGTAATCCTGCAGGCTCTGCCCCTCTGCACACCTGTGGGTTCTGCCCAGCGCCGCCTGGTGGGCAAACCTGGACTACGGGTGTGGGAGCCGTAGACAGGAGGACTTTCAGTGAACTCTTTTTCCCGTGTGTGTGTGTGTGTGTGTGTGTGTGTGTGTGTGTAGGCTTGTTTGTTTGTGGAGATGAGGTCTTGCATAACTCAGCCTGGTCTGGAATTTGATACTTAGTCAAAGATAGCCTTGAACTCCTAATCCTGGGGCCTCCACCAGCCAAGTACTGGGAGCACAGACACAGCCCCCTCCCCCCATTTAATATCTGTTGAGAAGTCTTTACCACAATGAGCTTTCTACTCTACCATAAAACCAAAGAAGTCCAGGGCTGAGAAGACAGCTGCCGATGTGACACTTAATGGTGGTACGCTACAGTCAATGCATTAAAAATCCTGTGTGTGTGTGTGTGTGTGTGTGTGTGCACACGTGTGTGTGTGTGTGTGTGCATTTGTGTGCGTGTGTGCGTGTCTGTGTGTGTGCACATGCGTATGTGTGCATTTTTGTGCGTGAGTGTGTAGGTCAGAGGACAACTCTCTCCTGCTGCCTTGAACCACCCAGGGATCACACTCGGGTTGTGAGGCCTGTGCACGAGTGTCCCTCCTGCTGAGCCCTCTCTCAGGCCCGTCCCACTTTTCATGTGATAAGAAAAGAAAGATATAGTCCTGACCCTGGTGGCTTCCACCTACTGGCTCTACCAGTGTCCAGGCCACTGCAGAGTGCAGGGAGCCACCTGGGCTCCACAGAGGCTCTGGATGCCCGAGGCCAACTCTGCACCCGCGGCCAGTGCCGCCCCACCAAAGGCCAGCATTCTTTGCGCTTCCGTCCAGGTTGTCTTGTTTGCGGGTTGGAGTCTCACCAGATCTGCAGCCAGGGCACCTGACTGCTTGTTGCCAGGCCTCTTCCTTCTCCGTCAGCCCCTAACCCACAGCGGCGCATGCCCAGGCTCTGCAGGGTCCATCACTTCCATTTAGGCAGCAGTGCCCAGCTTTCTACCCTAACCTGGCCTGCTCGCCTGATTCTGCATGAGGCCATGTGACCAATGTCCCAACAAGCCCCTCTCCCTCGTCTCACATGCTCCTCCTATCTCACACCTCAGACAGAAAAGCAATAATTACCTCTGAAGAGGACAGGCTTGCCTAGAAAAATCCGTGTAAATCAGCTAGAAAATTACTAGAATAAGTGAATTCACAGTAGTGGTGAAATAAAGGTACATTGACAAAAATAAATTGTATTCCTATATGCTAACGTGTAACTTAAAAAATAATAATGGGGGCTGGAGAGATGGCTCAGCAGTGAAGAGCACTGACTGCTCAACCATCTGCAGCGGGGATCCAGTGCCCTCTTCTGGTGTGTTTAATACAGCATAGTGTACTCACATACATGAAATAAATAAATAAATCTTTTCTAAAAAGTTAAAAAAATGGTACCAGGTATGATAGCACGTGCCTTTAATCCTAGCATTTATTTGATAATTAGGCCAATCCCTGTGAGTTTGAGGCCAGCAGGGTTATGTAGTAAGATCTTCCAGAGGTGGTGAGTTCAATTCCCACCAGCACCTACATGGTGGCTCACAACTGTCTGTAACTCCCATGGGATTGGGTGCCCTCTTCTGAACTCTATCAGTACTGTGGATAGACATGCAGGTAAAATACCCATACACTTAAAAAGAAAAAAAATAAATTCAAAAATAAGCAAAGAGTGAAAAACATACTTTATTCTTAGTGGTAACAGAGCACATTCAACATTTAACATTAGTTTAGCATAGTTTTAAGATCCTAATTTTTTAATTATTTATTTATTTTTATTTCATCTGCCTTGGTGTTTTGCCTGCATGTCTGTATGAGGGTGTCAAATCCCTTGAAACTGGAGTTATAGACAGTTGTGAGCTGCCATGTGGGTGTTGGTAATTGAACCCAGGTCCCCAGGAAGAACAGCCAGTGCTCTTAACTGCTGAGCCATCTCTCCAGCCCCATAAGATGCTACTTTTTAGTACTCTGTTCTCATGAGGAAGAATGGATATACAGTAAAGGCTGTCTAAGTTAGTGGGTTGAATACAATATTTATTAATGACCTTGAAACAATGATATTTACTTTGAAATCTATTCATGAAACTAGGAATGTCGTGTGTACCTATAATCTCGGCACTCAGGAGGCCAAGGCAGGAAGATTATGAGTTCACGGTCAGCCTGGATGACATAGCATGACTTTATCTATAAATAGATATAAATTCTGTAAGTGTTAGAGAATGTCAGAGATCTATCTACCCACCCACCCACCCATCCATCTATCCATCCATCCACCCACCCATCTATCCATCCATCCATCCATCCATCCATCCATCCATCCATCCATCTACCCATCCACCCACCCATCCGTCCATCCATCCATCTACCCACCCATCCACCCACCCACCCATCCATCCACCCACCCACCCATCCATCCACCCATCCATCCATCCATCCATCCATCCATCCATCCATCCATCCACCCACCTATCCATCCATCCATCCATCCATCCATCCATCCATCCATCCATCCATCCACCCATCTACCCATCCACCCACCTACCCATCCATCCATCCATCCATCCATCCATCCATCCATCCACCATCCACCCATCCTTGTGGTACTGGGGATTACACCCCCCAGTGTCACACAGGCTAGGCAAACCCACTACTGCTGAGATACAATCCCAGCTTCAGGGAGTTCTCGACAGGGACTGGTGAGGGGCTAACTCTGTGGCTCAGTTCCTAGTGTTACCTTGCATGTGAAAGCCCTGGTCCAGCCTCCAGCACCTAAGCAGAGCCTGTGGCACATCTAAGTGATCCTCAACGCCTGGGAGGTAATTACAAAGAAGCATTGGAAGTAGAGTCATCCTTGGCTATAGTTTGAGGCCAGCCTGGGGTCACATGAGACCCTGTCTCAAACAAAACAATAACAAAAAGCAAGGCAGTAATGGACCAGTACGGGTCTGTGGTAAAGGCCGGGGTGGGTTCCATCTTTAGCGCCATAAATAAATAAAATTTTATATCAAATAAAAATGTCAAAATGTTATAATTCCATACCCAAACAAAGCAAAAGAAACCCTTGAGCATCAAAAAGCACAGTGACCTGGATTGTAGCCTGTGGGAAAGGGACGAATCCACGAGCTCAAGGGGGCGGGGACCCAGAAGATGGGGTGGGGATGGCTCAATATTAGACCAAGTGCTCAGCGATGCATGCATGCACACATGCAGGTGTGCACACAGGCATGTACACACACATACAGTCACAGCAGCCGCGGCAGCTGTTACAAATGTACATCTAGGGCCGAGGGCATAGCTCTGCGCTGCTGCTCTCGCCCAGCACACTGAAGCCCCAGGTTAAGCCCTGACCACTGAGAACAGGAGAAGGAGCGTAGCAGGCAGTGTGCGTCGGAGACGCCCACACCGCAGTCCAGGTCAGTCCAGTCCTCTGGCTAGCCGTCCTGCCCATGGAACAGTGAGCAGGGCCAAAGGAGGCCCGGCCCAGTGGGGACAGCCCAGGGATCCTCCCTTAGAGCTTCAGTTCCAGACGCACCACCCTTCCACCCTCTGGGGAGCGCTGCGCCCGGGGTCTCCATCCCATCCCGCCAGGACCAGGGTCATCAGGTTACACCTGTGCCAGGGGTGAGAAATGACAGCCCAGAGAACTGTGCTCCAACCCGCTACTGCTTTGCAGGGGAGGGGGGGGCTACAGCTAATAATTAGGCAAAAGCCAGGAGGGGGTTTCCAATGTTCTCACCAAATCGAAATCCTGAGAAGTGGAGAAGTGGAGGAAGGAGGTTAATCAGCTTGATTGGCTCATTCCACAGTACACATATGTACCGAAGCATCATAATGCACCCCATCAACACCCCCAACTACAAATCACCCCCCCACATGAATGTAAAAATACCCCACCCCCACTCCCATTTTTCCTCCCCTCGCCTTCCTGCCCGCGTTAGGGAGCTAAGTAGACGAATCCCCTGTTCATCTGTGGAGCTGTAGCCCCCCGGGTGACATGGGGCAGGCACTAGGAAAGGCCTGTGGAAAGATAACTAGACATCACACCCATTCAACCACAGCCAGTGCTCAGAGTTAACTGTCTCTTGTAGGACCCAGTAGGCACTGTGGTGAGCAGCCCCACTGCAGCAAGCGGGTTGCAGCTCAGGGATTTCTTGGAATCCCATAGTTGGGGAGATGCCTGTAGCCTGCGCCTCTCCCCTCTGAAGGCAGGGCCATTTGGCCAGAGCTGAGATGCAGGTGGGATAAACAGAACAGGCTCCTACTGGAGAGCAAGCCATGGGAAAGCAGAGGTGCTGGGAAGCCCGAGAAAACATCCTCTGGCCTACTTAACAGAACAGGGTGTGGTTACTGGCAGCCTCTGGACTTTCCACAGAGGCCTGCTGTCTTCCCTCAACACTTAGGTTCCTGCTAGGCTCCGAAAGGGCTCACCGATCACAACCCAATCCGCTCAGTCCTGCTTCCAACCACATCACTCCAGGCTCAGAAAGCCAGGTAAGCCTTCTGTCGCGGTTTCTCTCAGCCCTGGCCTCTGAGAGCCGCAGACCCCGGATCTTGCAGGCAGTAAGAAGGCAGCTTTGGAAGCAGCGAGACCTGTGCTCATGGGCCCTGCACACGTCTGCGCCTTATTCTTCCTGTTCAAAGAAACCACCAGTGGAGGCTGGAAGAACTCTGTTCCTCGCACAAGGGAGTCTGCAGTGGAAAGTACCACGCAGAAAGGGGCAGTGGCATCTGGGACTGAGGGAGGTTAGAGACCTCCACCGTGCAGGGCACTCTGGGAAGGGTATGGTAAGCTTATGCTGGCCTTCCAAAAAGACTCTCAAAGAAACGCCCAGACTGCTACTTTATGAATCCTGTTAGAAAAGATTATTATAAAATTTTAAGTCAGGCAATAGTGATGTACACCTTTATTCCCAGCACTCAGGAGACAGAAACAGGTGGATCTCTATGAGTTGGAGGCCAGCCTGGTCTACAGAGTGAGTTGCAGGACAGCCAGGGTCCTTGTCTTGAAAAAAACAAACGACAAACAAACCCACAAATCATCTAGGCTGGAGTTAAGAGCACAGGCTCCTCTTCCAGAGGGCCTGGTTCAGGGCCCAGGGCCCACATGGCAGCTCACACCCAGAAGAGGATGCCAGATCCCCAGGACCTGGAGTTAGAGCTGCCTGTGGGCTGCCATGTGAGTGCTGGGAACCAGAGCCACGCCTTCTGCAAGAGCAGCTAGGCTAAGCTTTCTCTTCAGCCATGAGAGCTCTACTTTATAGAGAAGCAGGCAGACCCACCCCTCCTAATAAGCTCCTTTAAGAAGAAGTCAGGCTGCAACTCCTTTCAAGATGACCCCAGACCTTTCCACAGGCAACAGCCTGCAGAACTGAGAAATTATAAGAATAGTTCCTGCCAGCCAGGACAGCATGTACTGGGATGTCGCTGCCCTTCTAAGCACAAGACCCGGACAGCCCTGCTTCATCCCTCGGGTCACCATCTGCCCGTTTCACCCTCAGTCCCCACTCTCCGCGCCCTTCCTGTGACTTTAACTCCACACTGCCACTTGGCATCCCGTGACAGTGTGGTCCCACTCCTGAGTCTGTCCTTGGCCATATGCACCGCGGCAGCAAAGACTGCATCAGTGGGTGGATGGGTGGACAGGCAGATGGCTACAGAAGGGGGGGGGTACCGGACAGTTTCCCGCAACTTCGCATAGCCAGTCATCTGAGAAGAGAGAACCTCAATTATCCGGGCCAGGCAGTGGTGGCGCACACCTTTAATCCCAGCACATGGGAGGCAGAGGCAGGCAGATTTCTGAGTTCGAGGCCAGCCTGGTCTACAGAGTGAGTTCCAGGACATCCAGGGCTACACAGAGAAACCCTGTCTCGGGGGAAGTGAAAGAAAATGCCTCCATAAAATCGGATGTACGCAAGTCTGTAGGGCATTGCGGGGCATTTTCTTAATTTAGTGATTGGTGTGGGAGCGCACATTGTGGGGGGTGGTCCTAGGTTCTATAAGGCAGCAGGCTGAGCAAGCCACAGAGAGCGAGCCAGCGAGCAGCACCCTTCCGTGGCCTCAGCTGCTGCCTCCAGGCTCCTGCCCTGACTTCCTTCCGTGATGAACAGTGATGTGGAAGCGTGAGCCAAAGCGACCCCTTCCTCCCCACGCTGCTTGGATCATGGCAGCTCATCCCAGCGATAGAAACCCTAACTAAACACACAGTGAACGAGGCATGGAGGAAGGCATTGCCGACAGGCAGAGTGGAAGCTGGATCAGGAGGTGATGGATGAGCGGACCATGGGAGAGCTGCTGGACAAACGGACTCCCCAGTGGGTGGGCAGATGGGTGACTGGGCAGGCAGCAGAAGGCTGAGCAGCTGGAGAGCCTGAGCCAGCCTCGGGTCCCTACATGGAACACACTCAGAGTTTTGCCTAGCCAGGATGGAAGGCTTTGGAAGTGGTGAGTCTCCAACTGTCTGTAGGGTTATTCTAGACAGACGCAGACCCTGAATGGACGGTCTCACAGGAAAGCCTCAGCTCCCCTCCCCCAACCCCACCCCCTTCAGGTTTGGGCCTTGTCGCTGCCTAGTCTGGGTGCTGAATTTAGCCTGGGACCCCCTTGGGGACAGTGCTCACTACGGACCACATGAACCACCTCTGAAGACCTCTGTCACTCTTCTCTGAGTTGTTGCCTTAAGCTTCGGACAGTAAGATGTGGGCTGGACTTAGGCCAGGAGTCCGAAGGGAAGAAGAGACCTTCTCACCGGGATGACTTGAGCTATGGCTAGTTGGAGGCCTGGTGCACAGGTTTTGGGGATTTGATTTCTTCTGCTACCTTGTCCCTGAGGACATAGAGGCTGTAAGTAATGGATTGTAGCAGAGTCCCCAAGGATGTCCACGTGTAAGCTGCCAGACAGACACTCACAGTTCCTCCCTCCCTCCTACCCCTCCCTCCCCTTCCCTTTCTTTCTCCTTCCTCCCTCCCTCCCTCCCTCCCCCTCCTGCTCCTTCTTTCCTTCCCTCCCTCCCTCTCCCTCTCTGTCTCTTTCCCCTCTGTGGAATTATCTCATACAAATTACATATTTATTTATCTTAAATATGGAACAATTCATGAATTTGCATATCATCCTCACAATGGGCCGTGTTAATATTCTCTATATAGTTAAAGTTTTACTATATATGCTGCCAAAGCTAGCACTATTTATTTATTTATTTATTTATTTATTCATTTTTGAGCCAGGGTCTTGTATATCCCGAGCTGGTCTCAAACGCCCTTTGTAACTAAGGATGGCCTTGAATTTCTTTTTCTTTGTGATGTGGGGACACACAGGTGCCACCGTGCACATGTGGCATTCAGAGGACAGCTTCCAGGAGTAAGGTCTCTGGGAGACTGACTCAGGTTACCAGGCTTTTGTGGCAAGCTTGTCTCTGCTGGGCCATCTTCCAGGCTCCAACCTTGAACTTCAATCCTTCTGTCTCCCAAGTGCCTCTACAGGTGTGCGATGCCGGTCTGCCTCTAAAACTTGGTTGTTTTTTTTTGTTTTTGTTTTTTATTAGCCTGTATTAATACGTATAATAATGGGATTCATTCCAACATTTTTGTCAGGCATGGAATGTACAGTTGATCACTTTCAACCTCCACTAACCTCTGCTGCCCTCCTCCCACTGACGCGCCTTTTCCCAGCCTCCCCTCTCACGCCCTCGCCCCGCCCCTTTCTCATCGGAACGAGTCAATGAACTCCATTAGGGATGCTTATAGGAACATGGGGGAGAGGTCTGCTTTACAGAAGCATGGCCACCTCACCAGCAGCTACATCATTAAAGAAAATGGCTCTTCCTCCCCCGCCCCAGCAACCATTAACTGCCTGTGGGCCCTTAGAGAGGGAGGGGCCAGCCCTCACGAGCCCCTCCCCCACAGCTACTATTAACTGCCTATAAATGTTCACGAAGGGCTGGGGCTTGTAAGTCCCCCCCCACCACACACACACCATGACGGGATTTTGACGGGCTCCATCGTGTATAGCCATATCCACTTTTTAAAAATGCAGTTTTAAGAATCAAATCCAGGGTTCACATGTCCTAGGAAAGCACAAGCACTCAGTACATCCTCAGCCCATGGGTTTCTCCGGTATGGGGGATTTTTGGATCACTAATTCACCCACTCCTTAGATTCTCAAGGGTATTTCAATCTCTAAGACCTACTGCGTCTGGTTCAGGGCTCCATGGTATGCCTGGGCAGTTGGTAAAATGTAGATATCATATCTCCCGTCTAACAAACGGTCGGCCATCGTCTGGAGCACCAGTGGGTTGGGAAATCAATAGCACAAGCAGATGTGTAAACAAACAACAGAAACAGTCCCAGCCCACAGCACTCGTGAAAGGAACCCCAGCTACGAGGAACAGTGCTAGCTATGAAAATAGCAGAACAGCCGCGGGGCGCCTCAGGCCCTGTCCGTGGTCCTGCCCTGCGTCCTCCCATCTCCCCATCAGCCCCAGGATTCCCACACAGCCGGCACCGGCTGCTGCACACGGCACGGTGGGTCAGAACGGGGGTCTCAGGGGGAAACAAGATCAAACTGAGTAGGAACAAGGGGCACACCACCGGCTTAGATTTAAGGAACAAATGAGTGACAACCGGCCTGACCTCATTAACAAGTCAGGACACTGGAGGGGACTATGCCAGGGGTCACGTGGGACAGGTGCACTGCACAGTCCTAGAGAGAGATATCAAGCTTCGAACAAAACAATAACACATCAGAAGTGGACATTTTGGGGCCAAATAGCGGGATGTGGAACAAGTCTGCATAATAAATTTGGAGATAGCTTATATAAGGTTAAACATGAGGATCATTTCTGGGCATGTGGGGGGGCATGCTAGGTTAGACTACATGGTGCAGTATGATCTCATTTCATGGAGAGAGCTACACATAAGCACAGGAGCAGCTTGTGAAGGAGGTGACCAGAGTGTCACCTCTCTGGGGGACAGAAATATAGCAGATCTATTTTTGACTGTCCACATCTGCAACCTGCTGTAGTCACAGATATGACACAAGAGTAATTTAGTAAGCACAGGGCTCCCTGGCCAGCCCCAGGGTGGAGGAGCTCTACCTAGGCACAAGTTTTCCAAACAGATCTCCGAGCTTTGAGTGACCAGAAACTTGGTAAGAGTGGAGAGGGTGTGGGACCCCTGAAAAGGTAGCCCCCACCCCGTGTGTGTGCATTGATCAGGTCCAGAGCCCCACTAATGCTAAGAAAACAGTCTGACAATTCACCATCGGCCTCTGGAGGAATCCAGCTCCTGGTAGTTGGCTTGGAAATGGTTTGAAACTTCAGGCAGGGGTGAAAGGGTGGGAAGGGACAAGGGTAGTGGAGTGATGTTTTCAAGTATTTAAAGGCTACAGTGCAGAAGGCAAGCCCAGGTAGGTCCCTGTGCAGAAGCATGAGGTGGCGGTGACAAGCTGGTTTGTGTCTGGAGGGTAGGGAGAGGAGGGTCTAATGGTGGGAGGCACTTGTCGTGCCTAGGGATACCATTAAAGGGCTCTGGCCTCCTGTCAGAGGCTCCAGGGAGGCCATTCCCAGGCCTGAGGTGTTTTTGATTCTGGATTCCAGGTTCCAGCCCAAAGCAAGGAGGATTCTCCACATCAGCAGCCTACAGCTTCCTGTGCCAGGGGCTGCCCAGCTCTGGCCTCCTGTGCCAGGGGCTGCTCAGCCTGCTCAGGGAGGAGATATTGGCCTCTTTCTGTAGAAGAAAGGCTGCGGTAGCGGCAGGAGACGCTCCCCGAGCAAACCAGGGACGAGATAAAGAAACGGCTCTAAGGAGAACTGAAGTAGTAAGCGGCCAGGGATTGGGGACCAGAGTCCTCACACCTGACACCTGCCTCCCTCCTCCACCCCCTGCTCGCTCTCTCTCTCTCTCTCTCTCTCTCTCTCTCTCTCTCGGATTTCCGGGTTCTGGTGAGGGCCCAGCCACCTAGAAAGGGGCTGTTATTACCTGCCACTTGTCAGGTGACAAGAAGGCACCAGCTCAACTGGTCACAGCTCATGTTCCAAATTGCCATCCTGACCTGTCCTGGAAACAGAATGCCTTCCAGGACAACAGTTGAGACCAAGGCCCAGAGCTCCCCACATAGGGCCTGGAGTCTCAGATGACCTTAGAAACCCAAAGCTCAGCCAGGGCTTCTGAATCCAGAGACTGTGAACACTGCACGGTTGCATTGACACGGTGTCCTGCCCTTCCCTCAGACACAGACAGATACTAGCCCCTGTGAGGACCGCAAGAGAACACTAGCCCAATGCATAGTTACTCATTACACACTGGCAGTTCAGATCCTGCCGGTTCAGATTGGCTGACAGT
Source organism: Apodemus agrarius (assembly GCA_964023405.1). Taxonomy (NCBI): domain Eukaryota; kingdom Metazoa; phylum Chordata; class Mammalia; order Rodentia; family Muridae; genus Apodemus; species Apodemus agrarius. Next base: position 65,617,770 of record OZ030015.1, on the reverse strand, counting down.
CCCCACAATTCTCCTCTCTGCCACCCATGCGGCCCAACACCAACACCAGAGGCTCACTCCTGGCTAACCACTCCTGCCTTGGTCCTGCTTGGCCCTCTGCAGCCAGCATAGTCCGCGGCCAGCTAGGCCTGCCCATCTAGCTTGAATGAAAGGTCACCAGGAACTGGACCAGAATCCGGGGTGGCCCGGAGCAGACATCCCCTCTTTTCTAGGTTGGGCCAGTGCTGCTTAGGACCAGCGACTGCAGAGCATCCCTGCTTATCCCTGTCACCCGTAGGCCTGGCGCGGTGCACACAAACCCCTGTGACTTGGTTGTGTGTGGGAGGTGGTGTTCAGAGGCTGGATTTTAAGAGCACCCCTTCCCCTCCCCAAATATCAAGGGGGATTGGAGACGGATCAGAGGGACCGGCAGGTGGGCCGGCTGGCCACCGCGGGCGTGCCATGTGACACACGGAGAGGCCCGGAATGTGATCGCACGGGGTCCCTGCGGTTTCCCCGGCCTGGGGACGCGCCCGAGCTCCTTACCTCCTCGCCTTGCCCGAAGCGCAGGCCGAGCGCCGCGACGCGCTCCACGCGTAGAAAGCCGTCGGGGTCGCGGCCGCACACCTCGAACACTTCGCGCAGGCGGCGCACGGAGCGCAGCAGAGCCGCGGGGGCGCCCGCCCAGCCCGCGCCGCCCGCCATCCGCGCCGCCCGCAGCTAGCCCAAGCCCCGCGCCGCCGCCATCGCGCTCGCACCGCCCGGGTCTGCGGCGCGCAGCCTCCGCCCGCGGCGGCCGCTCGTGTCAGCCGCTCGTGTCTGCCGCGCGCCGCGGGCCCGCGTGGGGGCGGGGCGGGGCGGGGCTGCAGACAAAAGGACCCGAGCCGCCCCAGGCCCCGCCCCTCTAGACCTGAGCTAGGGGCGGGGGTTGGGGGGGGACCCCGCGCGACCCGTGCACCCCGCGACTAACCAGTGTACACCGCCTGCGTCCTTTGTCATCTCGGCGTATTGCAGGTGTTTCCTACCCAGCATTTGATCGCTGCATTGGCCTCCCAGGGAGCTGAGACCCCTGAGAAGCCGGCCAGCTTGTTGAAGGAAAGGGATGGGCGCAGGGAGGAGGCGCGGGAACCTTGAGAGGTGGCCGGTGGAGGGGACTAGAAGTGGTGGTTTGAGGAAGAGTCTTCCATTAGGCTTAGTGTCAACAGGACCCAGAAAGCCCGGGGGCCCCGGAGCTCCTGGCCTCTCCTAGTTTGCAGGCAGTCCCTCAGAACTCAGGACTCCATCCTGGCTGTGGAAGACCCGACCTGTATCTCACCTCCTTCTAGTGAGGTTCAGCTGAGCTTCATGTGGCCCAGCAGAGCCCAAGCCTAGTCTCCCGTCAACCCATCAACCTTGCTCAGCACAGCAGGCCACAGAGGAGTGGTTGTGCCCAACTCAAGCACAGACCTAGCCTGAGCCCACCCCTCCTACCCCCACCCCCGATCTGCGCAGGGTTTCTTCCTCACCGTTCTGCCTCACTTAAGTTCTGAGCCCTTCTTCCAAATCCCCGGGTATTTCTGAAACTGCCTAGGGTGTGCACGGTGGGGAACTCTAAGGGTTATGATATGTCTTAGTCTCCTCATGTTTTTGATCTCTGGTCAAGTGTGAGGCCAGAGCAATTTAGTGGCATGGATTGGAGGTGCAGGGGACTTGGACCCAGTTCTGCACAAGGAGGAAGGACCACGCGGCCTCCCCTCTCTGAGCCTTGATGTCCATTCTGGTCTTCAGGATGAGTCTTAAATAGGATGTCCTGGGCGGCGGCTGCTTAGTGTCCCTTGTGGTCCTGACTCCAGGGGTGAGCCAGGCTGTCCCCCATTGGATGCTCTACTCTTCCAGAGGTCAGATCTCCCTGAGAAGAAAGCCTTGTGGATTTAAGGATCCGAGTGCACAGGGGGTCAGCTACTAGAGAGGTGAGAGGCACTGTTCTGAAAAGTGGGGGAGGTGGGGGGAGGTTGTTTATTTTTGTTTTTTTCTGGTAGCTGGATGCCTCTCTGTGAGGTCATAACACATGAATGAATGAATGAATGAATGAATGATAAATGGAAGGCAGGTAGCCGCTGGGGTCTGCCCCCTGGTGGGAGCTGCAAAAATGTCTCTCAGAACACACCCTGGCAACACAACCTGGAAAGCAAGAGAGAGACCTTGCTCACTCAACTGCCCTACCTGGGGCCTCAGCTCAACCTCAGGGGAACCACGCCCGCAGCCCACGACCACATTCCGAGCTCTGCAAAGGCAGGTTGGGAGCAAATTCCAAAGCCATCCCTTCCCAGACTTCTGGGACCATTCTGAGCTCAGTCTTCCTGCCATTTCTCCAGAGCAGAGATTACAAGCCTTGCCCTCAGGACAGGCCTCCTGCCTCTCCTTAACAATTGGAAATACCATAGCTCCCTCCTGCCTCCAGGCCTGGGGTGCCCCCGCCTCTTCCGCCTCCTGCGGCCAATCTGCTCCTTCCAGAGCCTGCGGAGGTGGCGCCGCCTAGAGGAAGCGTCTCCTTGTTGGCAGTCCTAGGTGCTCCAGAGGAAGGGTCCTACTGCAACCTCACGAATCCTTATGAAGGATCAGAGGCCAGCTCAGCGACATGAGAGGGCTTTGTGACCATAGGTAGAACCTACAAGAACCCTTTAGCCATAGCCCAGGAAGCCATGACCACCAAAAGCTGAAGGGGTCGGGGAGAGAATCTCCAGAGACCCTTTGCAGGAGCACAATCCTGCCGACACGTGCATTTGACCTTCCAGAACTGAGAGAGAGCACATTCGTGTTGCTTAGGCCACAGGCTTCGGGTAGTTTGTGGTAGCCCAACAGCGTGCGGTATGAGTTGTCAATCCTAGGTCATATCGACAGCTGAGCCGGACAAAGGTCTGGCGCCCTCTCAGCCGCATGATGCCCGGGTCGGTCTCCCCGTCGGAAAGCAGGGGGTGTGGTCTCTGCTCTGCAGAGCTCTCCCAGGTATTCACTGAGAGCTCGTGGGTAGTATGCCCTGCCCAAAGGCTGGCGTATCCACGTGTCAGGATAGACTCAAAGCTAGTCTACAGGGAATGTACTGCTGAGGCGCGATCTCATGGAGCCCGGGTTAGACTGATGGTAGCCAATGATGGTCGTGAACCTTCTGATCCTCCTGCCTCCACCTCCCAAGTGCCAGGGTCACAGGCCTGAGCCATCCCACATAGTTTATTCAACATCGCTGGTGCAAACCAGGGCCTCAAGTACTTTCTCCACCAACTGAGCTTTTTCTGTAGTTAGTCTATCCACGGGCCTCACCAGCCAGGCTGCCCAGAAATGGGGCAGAACTCGCGGGTTCTTCCTGATCACCTTGCTGATGCTATTTCTCAAGCCGTGAATAATTATCACTTTGGAGAAGAGAAAGTGGTAAATTATTCTTCATCTGCCTCAGAATGCACCTCAGCGGTCCAGTGTAGAGCACCCACCCACTTCCTGTCATGCAGCGCACCCTGGGGATGAAGGGGCCCTGGCTGGCCTGGGCTACACCGGGGTGGTCCAGTGTCTTGAGATTTCAGCAGGAGCGTGAGTGAGGAGGACCGTCCACCCAGAGCCTCTCCAACTCTCAGAGGCAGGCTACTGCCGGCTGAAGCTCGCTCCTTCCAGGATTCGTTTTATTTGTTTTTCCATTTGTTTTTTATATATGTGAGTATACTGATGCTGTCTTCAGACACCCCAGAAGAGGGCATCAGACCCCATTACAGATGGTTGTGAACCACCATGTGGTTGCTGGGAATTGGACTCAGGACCTCTGGAAGAGCAGTCAGTGCTCTTAACCACAGAGCCATTTCTCCAGGCCCCCTTTTAATTTATTTTATGTGTACAGGGTGTTTTGCCTGAATGTATGTCTCAGCTTGATACAGATACGGTACTCAAGGAGGCTACAGAGAGCACCGGATCGGATCTCCTGGGACAGGAGTTAACAAGTGGTTGTAAGCTGCCATGTGGGTGCTGTGAGTCAACGCTTGGTCCTCTGAAAGAGCAGCCAGTGTTCTTTACCACTGAGCCATCTCTCCAGACCCTCCCTTCTTCTTCCTCATCGTCGTCGTCGTCGTCCTCCTCCTCCTCCTCCTTTTCCTCCTTTTTTTTTTTTTTTTTTTTTTTTTTTTTTGAGACAGGGTTTCTCTGTGTAGCCCTGGCTGTCCCGGAACTCACTCTGTAGACCAGGCTGGCCTCGAACTCAGAAATCCACCTGCCTCTGCCTCCCAAGTGCTGGGATTACAGGCGTGCGCCACCATGCCCGGCTCCTTCGTTGTTTTGGTTTTTTTTTTTTTTTTTTTTTTTTTTTTTTGGTTTTTCGAGACAGGGTTTCTCTGTGTGGTCCTGGCTGTCCTGGAACTCACTCTGTAGACCAGGCTGGCCTTGAACTCTGAAATCCGCCTGCCTCTGCCTCCCAAGTGCTAGGATTAAAGGCATGCGCCACCAACGCCCGGCTTCCTTCGTTTTTTTGAAAGATTTATTTATTATTATATGTAAGTACACTGTAGCTGTCTTCAGACACACCAGAAGAGGGAGTCAGTTCTCATTAAGGATGGTTGTGAGCCACCATGTGGTTGCTGGGATTTGAACTCAGAACCTTCGGAAAAGCAGTCAGTGCTCTTAAGCACTGAGCCATCTCTCCAGCCCCGTGCATCAGCTTGAGTGCTGGAATTAAAGAATGCACTGACTATCATACCCATCCCTTACAAGATCCTAAAAGAAAAGGACAAAGCCTACCAAATTCTGCTCCACTGGGCTCTACATCCTGCTGTCAGATGCAGAAAGGATCCTGGAAGTGGCTTGTGGGCAGGGCACTAGCATTTGCTTCTAGAGTCTTCAAGGTTTCCCAAGCAGCTATTGCCTCCTGCTACCCCCATACCCACCTCCACCCCCTACCCCCCCCCACTCCCACCCCACACCCCCGGAGGCCAGGCCGCATAGGTCGACTTTCTCTGCTTCTTCTTCTGTACTTGCTTGTGCATGCACGTGCATGCCCAGCCCAGAGAGGACGACCACAGACGGCACCAGATATCTTTCTCTGTCACGATTCCTCTTATTGTCCTGAGACAGGGACTCTCGTTGAACTGGAAATGTACATATTCTGTTAAGCTGGCTGGCCGGCCAGCTTCAGGGATCCATCTGGGATCCCTAATGCTGGGATTACAGGCATGCGCAACCAGGCTCAGTTTTGTAAGTGTGGGTTGGGGATTCAAACTTAGGTCCTCGTGTTTGAAGAGAGCAAGCACTGTGACCCATTGCATTACCTCCCCAGCACACAAACTGCAGTTAGACCTGGATGTAGTGGTCCATACCTTTAATCCCAGGACTCTGGTGGAAGCAGAGGCAGGTGGATTTCTGTGAGTTTGAGGCCAGCCTGGTTTGTGTAGTAGTAAGTTTTAGGACAGTCAGGGCAACACAGAGAAACCCTGTTTTTGTTATTTCTTTTTAAAAATATACTTCTAATCTTGATTGTTACAGTTTACGTGCTCAACAGCTGCGTGTGGGTGTGGACACTGTATTGCACACCCAGAGCAGTCCAAGTTTTTCAGGGTGGAGGTGACAGTGCAGTGCCAGCCTTTGTGCTGGCTGAACTTGTGCCTCAACAAAACTGGCTGAGCAGAGCCCCCTGCTGGCTAGTGGTGTACATAGCAAGGTAGAAAATGAACTGTATGATCTAGAGTATAAACTGGACGGGCTCCAGTTACAGCAGTAGGTTTTGTTTTGCTTTTTTGTTTTTGTTTTTTCGAGACAGGGTTTCCCTGTGTAGCCCTGGCTGTCCTGGAACTCGCTCTGTAGACCAGGCTGGCCTCGAACTAAGAAATCCGCCTGCCTCTGCCCCCCACGTGCTGGGATTACAGGCATGCGCCACCACCGCCCGGCCAGCAGTAGGTTTTGTGTGGGCTTTTTTCAGGGTTAGGGACTGAACCCAGGCCCTTGCACATGTCTGGCGAGTGCTCTGCCACTGAGCCCACTTCCAGACACTCCCAGCTTCCAGCCTTTTTAAATTCCTTCCTTAGTGCATATTCATTTCATTCTACAAAGTTATTTCTCATTATGTCTTTTTGTTTTTTGTTTTGTTTTTGTTTCTCGAGGACAGAGTTTCTCTGTGTAGCCCTGGCTGTCCTGGAACTCACTCTGTAGACCAGGCTGGCCTCGAACTCAGAAATCCACCTGCCTTTGCCTCCCAAGTGCTGGGATTGAAGATATGTTCTACCACTGCCTGGCAAGTTTTAAATTAAAAAAAAAAAATGTAATGTGCTTTGCCTGTACATCTGTCTGTATGAGGGTGTTGGATCCTCAAGTTAGACGGTTGTAAGCTGCCATGTGGGTGCTGGGAATCAGACCCAGGTCACCAAGGAGTTCTCCTCTCCTCTTCTTCCCCTCCCCTCCCCTCCCCCCTCCAGCCCCTAGTTTTAAACAACTTTAAAGTATTTAAAGGAAGGCTGTTCTGCTGGTTCTTCCTTCCTTCTCTGCTGTTTGTGGGTTAGTTCATTAACTAACTAACTCTTTGTGTATGGCTGTGCAAGCTGATGAAGTCATTGGGAAAGGACTGGGAGATGTCTGCACTAGAGCTCAGCTTTCCTCCATTTTCATTTTCTGTCGACTGGCTGGTGTCTCTGAGTATGCCACCCTAGCCCTAGGACTAGAGTTTTGTAATGGATCTTTTACACAGGTTATCTCTATTTTGTTTGCAATTTTGCACTGGGGCTGGTATTGTCAATAAGGGCTTCTTTGCTGTTTTTCTGCCCAGCAATATAGAACCTAGTGTTATTTCTTAAGTGTTACTGAGCATTTACGACCACAGCTTCCCCTTGAGTCCCTAGTCTAGCCAGGGAGCCAGGAGAACAGGAACAGACCTGCTCTCAGCATGATTGGGGATGGCGGTAGCAGCAGAGGTGGATTAGAGCACTTTCATGCGATGCTAAGGCTCCAGTCTATGTTGGAAAATTGGGTTCCTGGAGCCATGAATGACTGGCGGCTACAAGCTCAAAGGTTTTTGTGTTTTGGTGACAATTCTTTAAAAAGGATTTTTAAAAAAATTTTTATATACATGGGTGCTTTGTCTGCACATATGTTAAGTGCAGTGCCCAGGAAAGGCAAGGAGGGCATCAGATCAAGAGCTCCTGGAACTGGAGTTACAGAGGGTTGTGAGCCTCCACGTGGGTGGGCACTGGGAATTGAATCTGGGATCTCTGCAAGAACAGCCCATGTTCTTAACTGCTGAGCCTTCTCTCCAGCTCTCTTGGCTAGAGATTTTGTCTCCTGCAGAACCCTAGTGTGAATGGCCAGCGGCGGAGTTTGGGTAGAGGCAGAGGTCAAGTGATGCATTCCCTTCTGTCTTTGCTCCACGAACCAACAAGCTGCTATGAAAAATTCTCTGGCCAGTGGCTAATTCTACCTGAACTCTGGGCCAGGCTGAAGCATCTAGAAGCACTGAGCTGGGACGAGTGCCTCTTTGTGTGGCCTTGTGCTTAGGTGTGTCTTTTAAGTATTTCTGGGGGGTGGGGTGGGGTGGGGTGGAGTTGAGCTCTGTCCTTAGCTGAGTCACTAGGGGACAAGGGGAACCCAGCCCAGGTGGCTGCTTTCTACTGGAGCAGTTCCTTTACAGCCTCAGTTCCTCTCAGACATTAAAGACCCAGAAACCTTATCCTGAACACATCCACCGGGAAATTACTGATTATTTCCAAGCCCCAAAGTCTCAGTTCAAATTCTGCCTGATGAAAAAAACCCTCAAAAAACCCTGTCAACATCTTCAGACACATGCCATTCAGTTATGTGGCTGTTTTCCCCACCAAATTACACGTTCACAGAGGGCAGAAGCCAAACCTCTTGCAATGCCAGGTTCAGGGTGTTTGAAATTCCAGCAGTGGAAATTACAGCTGTTGACTCCCGCCCCATGCCCCAAGACTGACGATTGACCAGTTTGAACTTCTGGACAGAAAGAACCCTGGCAAGATGGCAGTGTGGCCTGTTTTACCTGGGGGAAGCAGCTGCAGGATGCCTGGGGGCTATGGGAACAGGCTGCTTTCTAGACAGGACAGTGGGCTGCTCCTCCAGGTTAAAGGTTACCATCTGGTTTCCAGCATCCCATGGCCAGACTGTTCACTATGGCCAAGTTGGTCTGAGGACACCCAGAGGACAGCACCTGTGCTGGGAAATCTTGGCCAAGTTAAGGTGCCTGCTGTCTAGGAATGGTGAGGCATGTTCTAAAGAGTTGCAGAGAAAGACATGGCTAATTTTGACTAAGGTGCTTTAGGCCCTATGGACAGGTAGCTATTTGCAGCATTGAGTTTATAGTTCTCAATTTCAGGGATCTTCAAGCCTGGGTGTCCAGCAAAACTGCCAGATGCTTTAAATATACATACTCTCTCAGGACCCCCCTCTGGTGGGTCTGCTTTTGCTTGGGGTGGGACCAGAATATTCCAGAGCTCCCAAGGTAGGGTACCACCTGCCCATAAGACCTGCACACTTTGAGTCACTTGCTCCGAGAAGTGCTCTCCTGAGGACAGCTACTTCCAGGACCAGAAGGCTTCCTTCTCCTTCACAGGGGGGTGAGTAGCTCTGGCTGAGCGACACGCCACCACTTAGGGGAGGTGTTCATGACATCAGTGGACCTGGCATCAGTGACTGGCTACTCCTTGGAAAGTAAGTCTCCCTATGCCCCTGTGCCCGAGTGACAGCTGTCTGTGTTTGACAGACCAGTCTGTTCTACCTCAATGGCTTCACTTGGGGTGGATCTTTCCCTTCGGATGAGCAGAGGCAGTCCACAGCACACCTGGGAGGGTGGGCATGGTCTAAAGATCAGGGAGGAAGAGAGACAGACGCATGTGAGAAAGTAAATAACTCCCCACAGTTTAGAGCAGATTGAATTTACATTTTACTTAAAAAAAAGGGGGGGGGGAGGGAAGGCATACACAGGGCAGGAGCAAGTGAGGCCCACGCTCTGACAGACGTCCACACTTCTCCACAGCAAGGGGATTCTGTGTGTCAGGCAGAAGTTCTCCTGCTGGCTCCATTATCAGCAAGGCTGTAGGCAGGGGACTGCTGGTTGGGAGGGGAGTAAGTTAATCATATACAAGGTCAGTTCACAATACATAGCATTTTCTTTAAGTGATGTAACGCAGTCGCAGGAAGAAGTTAACAATACGAACACAAGAATAATCAGATTTTTGTTTGTTATCCATGTACAGCAACTAACTGCTTTACAAAAAAGCAAAATAATATATCATCACATATATTTACAATGTAGTAAATAGACTTTTCTGTCAAATTTTACACAAACTATTTACAGGTGAATATACCGCATTAAAAAAAATTGTGTAGCTGACACTAAGTGAATATTTGTGTAAGTCCATTGCATAACATTGAATAAGACGTGCTTCAATATGCTTGGGGGTAAATGTAAAAAACAAAACAAACAAACAAACAAACAAACAAACCCTCCCCAAACCTGGCAAGCAAAAGCCAGATCTCCCACAGGAAACTTGCAACCCTGACACCCCCCCAACCCCCCCAGGAAGGGCTGCTGGCTCGTACCCCCACTGGGCAGTGGCAGCCTGCACAGTCCAGGCGCCGGGCTGAGCACTGTGCGGGCAAGAGTAACTGCCCAGCAGAGTGCTGTGTCCCCACAGTGGAGGGCGCAGGGCCCAGGGGAGGGGTACCGGCCAAACACACAAACACAGCAGTTACTATTTCTCTTCTTTTAAGTCAGGGAAACACAAATTGAAAATGAATCACAGAACTCACACCAGATTGTGTAAAAGGGACCATTACTCAGACTGTCAGCTGCTCCTGTAATCACAGTCTCCTTTTGGGGAGGGGTGGCTGGTGACACTTAAGCTCCATAGGTCCAGTTGCTTGCCAGGTTAGATTTTGCTCAAAACCTGGAAGTTCTGTGTATCAGATAAAACTGGAGCTCTTCACAAGTTTCCTGGGATGTACTGGTCAGAAGCGGCTCCATTTGATCTTTCCATGGGAGCTCAGTGGGGTAAGAACTACGGGAAGAGCGAGTGCTACATTTACAAGCTGTTCTGTTTTGATGGGGGAAGCGAAGGGCCAGTAATGCCCACCATTAGATGCACCGGTCTCCAAAAGGAAAAAAAAAAAGCTGAGCAGCCAGCGTTACAGAAGCCTAAGGCTGTGCTGCCCTCGGCTGTAGGAGCCAGAGCTGTGGGGTGTCCCCCAGCAGCGGGGGCAGCTCCGCCCAGGGCCTCCTGCTGCATCTAAACCCAGCTGGCCTCTCAGCCTCCCAGCCTTGGTTGTCTGCTCTGACTCGTTATTCTAATGTAGCCTTTACGATGGTTAAACCAAGAGCTCAGTTGGCTGCATCTGTCTTCAATATTCTCCACTGATTCTATGTTAAAATCACTACCAATACTAAGGGTTTTTCCTTTTATTTTGGCAAATGGTTCTTACTTTCCCCAGGGCTGAAAACAAATTAAAAAAAATTAAATTGTTATTTCTGAATATCAAAAGCAATTTTATTTACATTAACATATTACATTGTTACTGTATGGATAAGTGTGAAATGTGTTATATTATTAAAGTCAGAATACTTAAATGTACCATTATTTATTGACTTAGCTGTGGAGCTTAACTTACTGAAATGCACTAGTGAGTCAGCACTACAGGACCCATCCACACCCGACTGGGTTTCTCTTGGTCCCTCCAAAGCCATTATGTCTTAACATATGAAGGGGGTCTGGGAGTAGAGGGGTAACACCTTCTAAAAATAAATAGAGTTCAATCTCAGAGGAGAGGAGAGCATCATGTACTACTGCGCTCACTACAGCCAACTGTCTTGCATACTGCAGGTCCCACGAGGCAGCTGGTGTGCGCCCGGGAGGGGCCCAGTCACACTGTCCAGCCGTTCTGCACAGCAGCAATCCTCCAGGCCCTGCATCCACACCACAGGCCAACCGGACTTCACAGTGACTAAATGTAAGCCTAGCAGATAGAATCCAATGTTCCTGATTTTATTTGGAGGAGAGGAGTAAGATTAAAAGTCTTAAAAATACATCTTATCAAAGAAATTTATGATAATATACAGCATATTCTGTTTCTTGGAAAATTATTTAACAAAATAAAAATATCACCTACTCTAAGTCACGTACCATTCCATTTTGCTACGGAGCTAATGGAAACAGCTTTGAAAATTATCTTGTGGAAACAAGTCTCAACACTCTGTCTGCTAATTACCCTGCTTAGAATCACTTAGGAAAGAGGAGAAAGCAAGTGCAAAACCAAGTGTAGTTTCTATACTTAGTATAGTCTTGGCTTAAAGAAAAAAAAAGAACAGAACACCTTCATATGTAAAAATTAAAAGATTAATCAACAGGAAAAAAATTACCCAGTTTGGATGACCAAGTACGTCTAAGGCCTCAGAACCGACAGCTTTAATTCAGCAATGCTTAGATGTGTGTCATGCTTACTTCCCTGTACTTATTGCTAATACTCAAATGTTAGTATTTCTTATGAATCCATTACAAAATACTAGTTTCCCCACCCCCACCCCCCCAGGCCCTGGCCTGTGGCTTCATTGAGGCTTGGCCTCTGTGGTTCCTTCAACTTCATAGGGTTAAAAAAAAAAAAAGTCCACAGCTAGAAGATTAAATACACTGGGGTTAAAATAGGATTTCTCCCCCAAACTTGTAAGCGTGTAAAGACGACGACCCCTTCACTCTGTAAGACCGGAACACAGGCCGCCCTCCGTGTACGGCCCATGGCTGGCAGTGGCAGCAGCGGCACTGGAGGGTCATCCACGCCCTCAGCAGGGCTTCCTGAGTGCCTGCTTTCCCTGCAGTCCTCAGAACAAGTGCTCAACCAGACATGCCAAAGTAGAAGGAAAAACATCAAAGAAAAGCAGCATTAGACTTCGGCAATGCTCCCAGAGCTGCTGTCTGAGCGCGGCGACCAGCTGGGGTCCTAAGACACGAAGTGCAGCAGTGCGAGGTGAGGGGTTCACTGGTGAGAAGCCATGTTAGGTGGTTTGAAGAGTGAAAGGAAGAACGCTTCACACGATCTTCTTAATGCTATTCCGTTTGAAACTGCCAGCACTTCTCTGCTTCTGCACTTGGCTTGCAGATCCGTGGCGCGTCCGTCCACTGTTACAGTGGCCGGTGGGGGGGGAGAGCTCAACGTTCTCCTTGTCGAGTCCTGGAGAGAAAGGACAGCTGCTTAATCCTCCTGTCCCGACACTCACACTCGCTCTCGGGCCCCAATCTCATGGCTTGTGGGTAAGATTCGAACTGCTGAACAGTTCTAGCACACTCCGTATTTAAAGTGAACTGCCAGGACATTTATAAAGGCCTTGTTACACTTTGCTTCACACTTTGCTAAGCTGAATTTTCTATCATTGTAGTGAAACAGCATAAGAGAAAAGAGAAGTTGCCAGAAGAGCTGGAGGGAGCGGCTGGAAGTGGGTAGAATGAAAGGCTGGCCCCGGAAGCCTGGGAGCACCTTCTCCCAGTCATACCACACGTGTCCAGCAGAGGGCAGCTTCTAGCCATGCATCCATCTTTCTGCATATCCATCATTTCAGAAAAAGGCATATACTTCTCATTTAATCGGCCTTAATGCCTGTTCTGGAGGAATGAGAGCATTTCCTGAAAAAGTAATCTACCACACGGGCTATGCCCAGGACTTTGGCTTCTTTTCAATCATGGAGAGTCACTACACATTTCTCAACCTTACTCATGGGTCCTATAATGTATTTTACAAATAATGTAAAAGTTATTTTCAGAAAGATATTTGGAACAAAAGGGCAAATTTTAAAAAGATCTCAGCATATTGATAAAGGTTACAAATAAAGATAGAAAAGTAATGTCTGCAGGAGGCGAGGAAGACAGTTTAGGCAGTTAGCATGGTCCTTCAAGATCCCTGATACGGATTCTGATCGTTGAGACAGGGTCTCTCTGTGTAGCCCTAGAAGTCTTGAAACTTTGTATGTAGATCAGGCTGGCCTGGAACTCACAGAGATCTGCCTGCCTCTGCCTTCAGAGCGCCAAAGTTAAAGGTGTGTGCCGGCATGCCCGGCCCGGGATCTTCATATTGAGTGGATTTGCTTCAACAGTTTATTACATTGTAAACTTATGATCTGTGTCCTTTTTTGCTCTCTGCCCTTCAAAATAATTTGGTTCCCAAATAGATACTATACTCATCTCTAGCATAACCACTGGTAGGAAGAAGCACTCTGGTAGCTGGAACAAACTGTTCAAAGACACAGAAGGAGGAGGAGCAGAGAAAGACAATCGACGCTTAAAATCAAAAAAAGGATGAAACCACTGGGGGTGGGGTGGGTAGGCAGGGGAACATCTGTTCATGTCATAGCCCACAGCATTATCCCAGACCTAACTTTGAATTTAACTATCCCAGGCCTAACTTTTTGAATTTAAAAAGAACCATTACATTTGGGAATGGAAACATTTTCATTTGGGGGCAACAAAGTATTCTTTCAAGCCACAAGATATTTATTGTGTTACAGGAAATGGAACAGACCCATGTAGCAGTTTGTAGGCTGAGGAGGAGAACTGTGCCTGGGCTGACTCTTGTCTGAAGGAAGCGTCTTTCATTCAGTGCAGTTCCACTCCCAGCTTCTCCCATCTGTCTTCTACCAGAGGCGCCTTCTGTGCCCTCCTCAGTCACTAGCTTTTGCCTGTAACCACAACCTGCACAAACATCTCATCTCTTCAGCTGGAGCAAAAACGCCCAGAAAGGGACCAGTTATCATTCCTGGTTTTTTTTCTTATAAAATCTAGCTAATCACTTTCGGTAACTGTTGGTTTGCAACAAATGTTTCTACTTTAAAATGTGATAGCTAGTTCATGGTCCTGAAGCATGCAGCCCTTGCTTGGCAGTATGGAATGACGCCATGTGCATTAGAAAGAGGAATGCTTCCCAGCCAGCTTCCCTCTGAAGAGACACTCGTTGTCAGTACCTCTGACATCAGTGTATCTTGTCTCTGATATGTGCATGTGACCTGTGACTTAAATCCTGAGTTTCCTCAACTGAGGCTATTTCCTTAATAGGAATCTGTTCGCTATATCTTATTTCCTAATGAGGAAGTTGAAAGGCAAGTACAATGTCATAGGATTCCAAAGTCTAATTAGAACAAAAAAGTTTTACTATAAGCTGGGCGGTGGTGGCGCACGCCTTTAATCCCAACACTTGGGAGGCAGAGGCAGGTGGATTTCTGAGTTCGAGGCCAGCCTGGTCTACAGAGTTCCAGGACAGCCAGGGCTACACAGAGAAACCCTGTCTCGAAAAAACAAAAAACAAAAAAACACACAAAAAAAGTTTTACTATAAAGATCAAGGAGAAAACTGCATAAATATTTTGGAGAGCACTGTATATGTATAAAAATTGTCAAATAATAAATAAAAGGTAGATATTATAAACAAGTTTTGGGAAAGTTATTTTTTAAAAAGCAATAAAAATTTACACCAACACACAGTCTTAGGAAAGCAGAGCCCAGGTAATGGAGTGAACCTAGCGCTCAGATAATTTTCCTGTGATAATCTGTCAGCATTCTTTCATACCTCCCTCCCATCTACCGTGGAATCAAGAGATGCCTCCATGTGCTGCGGAAGGATACAGACTGCTCACATGGAGCCGACCCTGTGCTAACACAGGCCTCAGTTCACATTTGAGGGACAGGCCTGGTCTTGCAGGTCTCGCTGAGAGCTTTGTATTCTGCATTCTTATATCCCTAAGGCTCTAGGTCCTCCTTCCCTTCTCCCTCCATGGGTACAAAAGCAAAAATCCATAAGATCAAAGAAACCAGAAGGCACCACCAAAGGAACATAAAGCTGAAGCTTCTGTGTCCCGGTCTGCTAGTGTAACCTCTGACAGCAACTGCACTCGGGCAGGCAGCCAGGTACGAGCATGCAGGGCTGCAGCGCACCGGCACAAAGTGTTCAGCGAGCCGGGCTGGCTCCAGATAAAGATGAGGCACTGGCAGGCGCTGGCTAACACTGTGGACTGTGTGAGCTGGGAGAATTACCGAGTTACACTCAGATGCTATGCTAGCCTGCCTCCCTACTATGGCCTGAGTTCCTTGAAGGCAGGGATCAGAATATGCTTATCTTGTTACTACTGATCTATAGCTCCTGCCTGGAACATAACACACAAACACTGACACACATAGGAAATGCACTGAGCAGACAGAGTTGGCGCCTGCTGGGTTCAGACTGCACTGCTTAGTGCCCTACAAACAGCAGAGGGGAACTGCTGGAGAACTCCTCCACACAGGCTGGCAAGCACACTGAGGAATAAAGCTTAAGTCTTGTTTGTGGGCAGAGAAGGAACTCAGGGCCGTATGAATACTCACAGCACCCCACCACCAGGCTATCTGCTCAGCCCTAAAGTCCGAGCCTTAACTGGTGGAGCACTCCTGCCGCCTCTCTGGTAGGAATGGAGGATGGATGCTGGAGGTGGAACCAAAGCAGCCGCTTGTTCCACTAAGCTCCTCACGCTGACCCCCGCTCTGCTCAGTCTGAGGGTTAAGGGCATACTGCCCATTTTACAGGGCTGCTAGGAAAGCTGGGTAACAATCTAGATGAAGGACTTTTCTAAACTGCATACATAAAATAATTTTTTAAAATAAGATAAGATGTTTCTAATACCTAGAATAAAAGAGATTAAATAATAAGCAAATGAAGTTTTAGGACAAATGTCTAGGACTTCAATTTAATGCTGGATCTGTAAAATTACTAAAGTGAATATAAAGAACACAAAACATCCGAAAATGAAGCCCAGCTTGGCAGCTTCAGAGGATGCTTATGCTGTAGGACATGCGTCTGTGGAGAGATGGCAAGAATCTATTTAGTGGCACGTGTGTGACTGGATGGACAGACTCGGCTCTGCAGGGATTCCAAGACTGAAGGGACTCTCCCTGCTGCACCACTGCCTCCTCCTCTGCAACAATACAGAGACTGCACGGCGGGAACAAGGCCCTTTCGGAGTCAGCAACAACGCGCCACATGTCTGCTTAGTCTCGCAGTCAGTTAAGGATACCTGTCTTTACAGCATGAATGACAGAACAGTCAGTTTTAGGATGGGGTGGGCTTTAGGAGAGTTTGGTTTTATGATGGGATCAGCTGTATTTTGGGGGGTGAGAGAAACAATTATTTCCTAAGCTTAAAAAAAAAAAAAAAGAAAAAAAAAAGAAAAGAAAAGAAAAGAAAAAGAGAAGAAAAAACTCTTCCTCAAAGTCCTCAGCCTGCTTCTCTGCTGAAGCCCCTGAGTTTTTGGTTAACCAAGGGCAGGGCAGGTAGAAGTGGCAACTGAACCAAATAGGCCATACTGATTATGTAGTTCCGTCAGCCCAGAAACCTCACCAAGCAACCTAAGATCTTGCTAAGCAACAGCTTTCCAAGTGCCTGAGCCACACTCAACTTCTAGGGCCTGGGAAGTCTCATGTTGTGGGCCCGGCCTGGGTGCAGAGGAAGCTATGCTTTGGATACGGCCATGGTGAGGGAGAGGCTGTGTGCCAACTGTTGGCTTAGAGCAGCAGAGGAGCTTCGGAGCTGAGGAAGGGACAAAGGCAAAGAGTCCAGAGGAGTGAAAGGCAGAGAAAGCCATGAGACACTGCCTCCCTGGTTTCAGAAGGAAGCTGGCTTTACTTATGGGATTCTAACCAGGAATTTCCTAAGAATAATCTGTAAATAAGCAGAAGTTACTGACCCTTCTAAGTACACCATGAAAAGTATCAGCCGCAGCCGGGTGGTGGTGGCGCACACCTGTAATCCCAGCACTTGGGAGGCAGGGCAGGCAGATTTCTGAGTTTGAGGCCAGCCTGGTCTACAGAGTGAGTTCCAGGACAGCCCAAGCTACACAGAGAAACCCTGTTTTGAGGTAGGGGGTGGGGGAAGAAAAGTATCACAAAGCATTAAAGTAACTCACTTGAGTACATTGTACCATCCTCAACACCCTTAGAGTCCTCAGAGGCAGGTGTGAATATATGTATTTTTTTTCTTTTCTTTTTAGACAATCTCATAGCCCAGGCTGGTCTGGAACTCACTATGTAGTTGAAGATGACTCTGTGTGTGTGTGTGTGTGTGTGTGTGTGTGTGTGTGTGAGAGAGAGAGAGAGAGAGAGAGAGAGAGAGAGAGAGAGAGAGAGAGAGAAAATGTGTGTGTAGTTATGCATGAGTTTAAGTGTGGCCATCAAAGGACAATTCTTGAGGTCAGTTCACACTTGGAAACAGAACTGCAAAAAACATCTCTATCCAGTGAGCCCTTTATCTGTCTCCAATTATGGTTATTTTCTACAAAGCAATAGAGTATAAATTTTATGTTTAAGAAAAAAAAAAGAACCGCCTTAGAATATGTTAAATACCACTAATAAGTAAGAAATAACTTTCACTTAAAAATACTAACACCCACAGCCACAAACTATCAAGTCCCTGTATTGAAGGCATTTCTCATCATTAAATGTGTGAAAGCTGGGCCTGAAGAGATGGCTCAGAGGTTAAGGGCACTGTTTGCTCTCTCAGAGAATCTGGGTTCAATTTCTAGCACCCAATGGCAGTTCCCAACTGTCTGTAACTTTAACTACAGAGGATCTGATGCCCTCTTCTAGCCTCCTCAGGAAATGCAAACACAGATGTACACAGGTACATTATTCATACACATTAAAAAAAAAAAAGTAAAAGAAACCTTTTTCTCCCTCCCGAGTCAGGGTTTCTCTGTGTAGCCCTGGATGTCCTAGAACTTCTCTGTGGACCAGGCTGTCCTGGAACTCAGACAGCTCTGGCTCTCAAGTCCTGGGATTAAAGGCATGCACAACCACTGCCTAAGAACATTCTTTAAATTCGTGAAAGTACCTAATACACACTCATAAAATATGTATTCAGCTGGGTATGGTGGCACACACCTTGTAATCCTAAAACTTTAGGGGCTGAAGCCGAAGGATTGAGACTGCCATGAGACTGAGGGCAGCCAGAGAGCTATCCCTGGGTAAGAGGGGTGCTTCAAATGCTCCCCACATAATGTATAAAGCGATGACTCTATAATAGAGTATAAACCAGATTTTAATACTTTGGAAATGGCTTTATTTAACTACTTTTCAGGAAGTAATACATACATATAGTTCTACATAGTTTTTTGTTTTGTTTTGTTTTGTTTGCTTGAAATTAAAATAAGAGTCTCACTGTAGTCCATGCTGGACTCAAAATGATTCTCTTGCCTGGGATTCCAGATGTGAGTCACCATACCTTTTTTTTTTTTTTTTTTTTTTTTTAAATACTGAGGGTTAAACCTAGGACTTCATACTACTGAGCTCTAGTCCCAACTCTATCTAGACATTTCTAATGTATGCACTTTCTAATATCTAAAGAGGAGTAGGCAGAGTTCTTGGAGTAAAACGGTTACGAAGACCTGTCATATGGTGAGGCCCGTGCCTTGCAGCCCTCAGGAGGTAGATGCAGGTGCATCTTGGTGACTCTGAGCCTGGTCTAGACGATGAGTTCCAGGACAGTCAGGGCTACATACCAAGTCCCGCTCAACATCCCTCCTACAACATGACTTTCACAAAATCTCCTTTGGACATCAGTTGGGAGTTACTCATGGCCTGGGCTAAAGCAAGGGAGCCTGAGTGATTGAACACAAGTCACGGGTCAGGAGCACAGACAGTCTGTGGCAGCATCTCACAGGCCAGTGTGCACAAGCATCCCCATGCTCCCGCAGAGGCTGACAGGGCTCCATGCTTGGGGGTTTCACCCAGCAGGCACGGGAGACTCCAGAACTACACCTCTAACATCAGATGATGCTGATGCTGGTGTGGGGTCACACCTGTCCTACAGAACAAGTGATGGGACAAACACACTGGCTATGTGGGGAGAGGTGAGCAGATGTCTGGGAGACAAAATGGTCACCTGACTGATAAATTAGGAATTTAGGAATAAAGCTTAAGAAATGAGTATAATTGTTTTACAATTTATAATTGTAAATTCATAATATGGATTGGGTATTATACCTGGTTTCTTTAGAATCTTCCAGACTACCACATGAATGGAAACGTTCATGTAACACTGAGACAAGTATTTATGGAGACTCTATTTGTAGGTTTCAAGCAGCCCAAAATAGTTATGGTTTGATTTGTACAAAAAAACGCATGCTAACACCTAGCACGAACTATATACACCACTTCTAAGAATGTCCTTATAGACTATCGCATGACCTTTTCGGTAACTTAAGAAATCCTTTTGAAACATTTTAACTAACCTAGAAGAAAGTCTTTTGACCTGAGCACACGACACATCGGCTCCTCTAGGCTCAAGCAGAGCTTGTGAAGCCATTTCTTCAGACAGACAGCAACTGAGCCTGGAGTTGGGCAGGTGCCATTCCTGCTATCTTTTCTCTCTCAGCACCTCGGGGGCTCCTATCTATGACTGCTCAGTGTATACAGTTCTAAATTTCATAGTCTATGATTACACATGCCTTTAATCCTGGCACTGGGAGGCAAAGTAGGTGGATCTCTGTAAGTTTGGGTCAGTCTGTTCTACATAGAGTTTTCTAGGCTAGCTAGGGCTATACAGTGAGACCCCGACTCAGAATATAAGTAAATAAGTAAACAAATAATAAACAAACAAACCCCAAAATTCCACTGGTCTACTTTTCTCACTTGATCCAACAGTGATTCTATAGTAAGGATTATAATAATGGGTTTTAAGATTTCTTGTGTATGTGTGTGTTATGTGTGCCTGCATATAACTGGCTAGAACTCTCTAAGTGGGCTACGCTAGGGGGCTATTCAGCCACAGGTATTCTTCTGCCTCAACCTCCAAGGTGCTGGGATTATGAGCATGTGCCACCACAAATACCTTTTCAAAATGTGGGTTCTGGGAACTAAACTCAGGTCCTTGGGCTTTCAAGGGAAATACTCTACCAACCTAGTTATCTCCGCAGATCCAAGATGTTATTTTCTTATAAGAACTTTTTGTCTGGTTGTTTACCAAATCCCAGATCTTCAGGCTGGCCAGTTGCTGATGGATGGCTAATCTGCTGTTACCAGCAATAAAGTGGGGTGACTACTAGACTTTGTATGTGTGTGTTTTATAGTATACTGCACCAGAGACATATAAGTTGGGGTAATGATAAAAGAACTATAGTTCTGTTCACATCTAGGTAAGTTGGCTTGGTTTGTGCTTCTGGTCCAAGTCTATATGGATACTAAACACCACCATGCACTCCCTCTCTGCATAAAACTTGCTGGAAAGCACACAGCTCTGAAAAGTAACAACATTCAGCTACACAGAACAGAAATATGAAGTGAACCTCCTGAGGAAGAGGACCAGGTCTGCACGGCCTGACCCAGGGGTTCCTACTGCTGCTGTTGTAGTCATTGCTCACAGTCACAGAAAGATCACAGTTACTGACCTGGGGAATGCTGGGAAGTTGCAAGTGAGGTCATGGAATTAGAGAGGTTAAGGTTGGCAGTGATACTAAGCTGGCTCTGCAGTGCAGGAGGGTAAGGAGATGTGGGTGTCAGGAGGGACTCCTCACTGGTTTCTTCATCAATTCCAGGCAAGTACGTGTCAATCAAGGCATCAAGAAATTTAACAATGAGCTCAGCATAGTCTGGGATTTGTGTTTGCTGTAATGGAAAATAGGACATTATTTTAGCTCCATTAAAAAAAGTTCCCTCTGAAGCCAAAAAAGATTAACTTGATATCTGGGGCCTGGTGGGTTGTTTTTCTTTCTTCCTTTGTATTCTAGACATTAAAGGGGTTCTGGAATAGTATTTAGAGAGAACTGTGGAACATATAGCTTAGAGTTGTATTTGGTTTCCCCTAAAAGCTTCCAGATTGAACCTGCAATTTCTGAAAGCCATGCAGAGAGAGGAATTGACTACTTAGACAATGCAGTCCTCAGCAATGATGTCCAGCCAACGTCCCAAAGCAGAGAAGACGGGCAGAGCACCATCATCCCACCATCCCCTGTTAAAACTCCTGCATGACACACTTCTGTGACTTTAGGCCCATCTTTTTAATGACAACCTGTGCATATCAACAGATAGTACAAAATAAACGAAATCCAACTCTTAGAACTGGGGCAATGTATAAAAAACTCATCTTGATTTACCAGTCCTGAATCTAGAACATGGTGGGGATGGGGGTGGGGCGAAGGGGGTGGTGCAGAAGCCCTGCCTTCAAGGAACTTTAATTATTTTAAGAGACCATCTACAAAAAAATTAAATACAATTTCATGTAGTATACCAACAAGTGCCAGTCAAAGAAAATGAACAGCCAAGAACAAACCCAGTATAATGAATAGTAAGACTTAAACCGTGTCCCAGGGAGCTCGTAACGAGCACTGCACTCTCTGCTAGTCACAAGGCAGGTGTGGGAGTCACTGCCAAGTACACAGAGGTCTGCAGGTGGACACATTTAGAGGTTTGTCATACCCTTCTGAAATTTCAAGCCTAACTAAAAATTAATATATCAACATATTGAAGGTATTACTTCTTTGGGAAAGAACTTTCTAAAACAATGTTTATTTTGAAATGTTACTTCGGTTTGAGGATAATGTGTATTTTCCAACAGACTCATGAATTATAGCTAAAGATTCTAGTTTATCAAAGGTTAGAGAAAAAAAAATATTTTTTTACCTTTGAAAAGGGTCCTGCAAACCGCCACAAGCCATTAAAACCAAAACCTGCAAAAAAATCAAATTCTACTTTTACAATAAGCAAGGGCTTTAAACAGTAACAAAAAATAAGCTGCAGAGCTGACAGACAAAATCTGCATAGATTTAAGACATTTTAAAATCAATGTCGAAGACTAACTTAAAATTAATATATCAATTTTAAGGACTAACATGTCCTTAAAATAGACAGCACTTTTACAAAGTGGTCAAGCAGTCATCATATTGAACATTAACTAAGAGAGTCAGAGGTGGCATGAAGGGAGAGAACTAGGAAGGAGCCTATGCCCGGGAGAACGCTACAGTTAGACCATCTCTGTCAGGGTCACCGCCGCAGGCTCAGCAAGCATCCTCCTCTGGTATACTTAGTTACTTTGCAGGTAAGATGTCTGGTACTGTGGAGGGCATTCCTCATGGAACACCACACTCTGCACAATTCCATGGATTGGATTTAGCAAATTTGGATCTTGGCACAAAGACAAGAGGGTATTGATCTTAGAGTCCAACAAATTGTGCCTGAAAAAAAAAAAAAGTAAACAGAGGAACATTAAATCAAAAGATTTACTGGAAAGCATAATATATATTCCTTAGAACAACATGGCAAAACTGGAGACAGGTACTTTTACCTTTCTCGTGCTTTTCTAGATTATCCAGGGAATGAGTGTGCATGTCGTCATTTTAAGTCATCAGGGAAATATAATACAGCAAATACCTGGAAGCTATCACATGACCATGTCAAACTATACAAGGAAAATGTTGTTCAAGACAGGCTTGGATCTGTTTGCCAGTTAGCACACTCTGTATACTCTATCTCCTTGGCTGTCTGTTTCTATGTACATAGAGAGTTAAAATGACATTTAATACTAACCAGTGCCAAAGTAGGAAAGTAAAATTAGTTTTGAATGGTTGGCATGTGGAATCTTACAAAGAAATCATTTCCAGATTGACTGCAATCTATTAATAAAACTATATTTAAAAAAGGCAACACCTAAATATGTGAAAATCAGAAACTTTAAAATGAAATTAGACAATAACAAATGTTGGATGCTCGATAAACTGCACTGGTACTCAGGTTTAAATGAAAGTGTAACTATAGTATCTTTAGAGGACATAGTTGTTCCAAGATGTCCACTGCCAGACTCATTCTACTTCCTTTTCATAGTTATGAGATTCCCAGGGTGTATCTCAGCAATGAAACCACTACCATTCACTCTTCCCTGCAAGCCATACATCTAGCAGTCCACCTTAGAGATCAACCCTAGTCAACACTCAGTCCAATACCAAGTTCAGTAGTAATTCTTACCTCCTATATGTGATTTCAGTTGTCTCTCCCTGTATTGCAGATATTGGCTTCCTGGAATAGTCTCCTTACCACAACCCTCCTGCATCTGCACTGTTTCTTCCAACTCATTCTCAACATAACAGCCAGAGTATATAGCAACTTACTACCAACTAAAGCTCTCTCAACAAAGGGATATAACTCAATCTATAACACTGGCATAGCAAAGGCTTTAGCCAGACCTATACCCTAGATCTACCCTTCACCTTGGCGCCCTTTATTGTTCTGCATTCCACACAAAGGCCCTTTTAAAGTTTCTTTAATTTGCCAACACCTTTTCTGTCAGAGCTGTCAGCTGACATATCCAGGAAGAAGGACTCTCAACTGAAGAGCTGTTTCCATTTAAAGGGTCTGTGGAACAGTTTCTTGACTGGTAACTGTTGTAGGAGGGTACAGCACACTGTGACTTTTGCAGCCCTGGGAAGTGGGTGGTAAGGGTAACTGAGCAAGCCAGTAAGCAACATTATTCTGTGGTCTCTGCTTTAGTTTCTGCCCCAGCATCCCTCAATGACTGGATTGTAACCCATAGGAGAAATAAAACCTTTCTTCCCCAAGTCGCTTTTCTTTTCTTTTTAAATTTATTTTATGTGTATGATAGTTTTGCCTACATGCATGTCTATGCAACACGTTGTGTCTGGTGTCCACAGAGGCTAGTAGAGGGCATCAAATCTCCTGGAATTGGAGTTACATATAGTTGTGAGCCACTGCATGGGTGCTGAGAGTTGAACCAGAATTCTCTAGAAGAGAATGCTTTTAACTGCTGAGCTATCTCTCCCGTCCCTTCCCCAAGCTGTTTTGGACAGTGTTTTATGAGAGCAACAGAAACCAAACTAGAACAAAGGTTTTGGAAGTTCAAGTATTAAAAGTAAAACCAACCTCCTATTTTCACTCAGCTATGAATAAGTACAGAAATTACGATTAAGAAACAAAACAAAACAAAATAAAATAAAACAAAACAAAAAACCAAGGGCTAGCACGATGGCTCACTAGAGAAAGGTGACAGCTGCCACAACTGATAAGCTTGGTTTCATCTCTAGGACCAATATGGTGGAAGAAGAGTACTGACTCCCTAAAGTTGTCCTCTGACCTCTCCACGTGTGCCATCGTAGCCATGCATGTGTGCACTAGAATAAACACAATGTTTAAAGGAAAAGATTTAGACCAACCCCCAGACAGCAAAGTAGGCTGGTTTAAATTGAGCAATCTATCAGTTTGCTCTTGGGAAAACCGTACATTAATACTCATTAAGCTAACCCACTAAAGTAAATAAATACGATTAAGGAAAAACAAGCAAATAAACAAAACAAAACAAATATACAAATAAACCAAAGATGGTTTTGGTAATAGATAAACCCAAAGTAGTTTTAGCTATTATTAAAGTATGAATTTTAAAAAAAAGATTTATTTTTTTCTTTTCAGTTCTATGTATGCATATGTGTTTGCTTGTTTAGGTATGTGAATGTATGTTCAGCATCCTCTGAGATCACTGGAACTCAGGTCCTCTGCAAAATCATACATGCTCATAACTGCTGAGCTATCTGTCAGCCCCACAGCTATGTGTTTTGATTTAGGCCCTGGCATGCTAAGCATGTACTCCTCTCTACAGAGCTCTACGTAGTCTCAACCTTTATTAGCCATTCCTCTCTATGATAAAAATGGTAGCTATATTTCCCACTCCACAGGTAGTAGACATCACTGAGAAGTACATTTCCTACACCTGTACAGAGCACCCAACATAAAGACAGATACAGGGGTGATTAACAAATCACAGGAGATACTTACACAACAGGAAACACTTTGGGAAACACAACGCTGGCCTCTGCTAGATATTCATAAAGAATTCGTTGATCAAATTCATCTGTAGTATATTTTACCAGTGTAGCCTGCCAAGATGCAAAAATAGGTAAACAATTTATGTTGAAAATTTCTATTTTAATGAAGTGAAAACATCTTCCTTTCATGTTTGTAATATTTAAGGGCCTGCTAAGAGCAAACTGGAATAAGAATTTGAGGGGGAAAAACCCTCAAAAAGGAAAATCCTGCCAGGAGTAGTGGTACACATTTTTAATCTTAGCACATAAGAGGTAGAAGCAGGTGGATCTCTGGGAGTTCAAGGTCAGCCTGGTCTACAGAGTTATAGGACAGCCAGGGTTAGAGAGTGAAACCCTGCCTCAAAAGTGAATGAATGAATGAATGAATGAATGAATGAACGGGGGATGGTCCCCTTACCAGAACAGTAAGAAGCAGTGCTTGGATCTTTGGGTCAGTAAGTACTTCTTCATCCAAAAGAACATTTGATTCAGAGACTGAGACTTTTCGTAAATGTGGGTGCTGCTGCGAGGAGGGAATCCTTTGGGTTTCTGCAGTAGGATATGGATCAAGGTAAGTAGTTATATTAGTAGGGAAAGCGTATTTTATTCAGTATGTTTTAATGTTACAACTTAAATTCAACAGTTCTTTAAATGACATCTCAATTATCAATATTAGTATCATTCAGAGTTGTTATGTATGCAATAATATAACAGCTATTGACTTGCAGTGTTGTGCCACACACACTGGCCTGGAACTGTCTATGTAGACCAGGCTATCCTTGAACTCATGGAGATCCTCCTGCCTCTTCAAGTGTGGCCCAGGCAGACCTCAAGTATGTAGTCCTCCTGCCTCTGCCCTGTCAGCACATTCCATTGGCATTTACCACAATAACTGGCCAACTTCTTTTTCTGCCAACTTAAGGGCTAGCGAGAGCAGAGCAAGAACACACGTTTCTGTGCTGTACCCTGAGGCCATAAGGCCTAGATGGAAGTAAATGTGCCTCACTGTGCTCCTCATGGCCAGCACCATCCCTGTTACTATCAGCTTTGTCTCTCACCCGTCTCATCGTCAGTCTCTGCCACTCTTCTCATCTTCGGGGGTGTTGTCATCCCTGATTCCATTTCTTGTCTTTTGGGAGCCTTCGTGTCAGATATCAAGTGATCAAAACTTTTTCTTGTTCCTATGAACAAAAATGACAGAATATGGAAGATTGCTAACCACCGTGTCTACACACGGCAATACTCTAACCGTTTAAGCCTTCACTCTGGGGCCAGGCTGGGCATCCCGGAGCAGAGTTGCTTAGCATCATTCCCATCTCCTCTTTAAGGGGTCTGGCCCCACAGCTTCCCAGAAAAGGAGGATCTTTACTGGTCTAAAAAGGAACCTTAGATTATATTCACTATCCTGAGGATAAACTAGACTCCTCCAAGAACAAGTATCTATAACAAATACAAGGATTAGATATTGATCAGTGCAAAGCACAGAAAAACGTCAATGGCCACTGCAAGGAAATTGAGTTGGTTATCAAGAAATAGTCACTAACAGATGAGCTATCTACAAATACAGGTCAAAATTAAAGTGTGGGCTCTAATTTGTAAAGATATGCATGCTCAGAAGTACTAAAATCAGATATACAAGGAAACACTTCAAAAGGGCACCAAGTAGTCCTGCCTCACACTCAGCCTTGAGGGTGCACCCAATCATGTATACTGGTATGTAAATGTCTTTTCTCTTATTTAAGTACAAGTATTTTTAAGAGATTATTCAGAATTTATCTATTTTTACTCATTACACTACACAGAGAATGTCTCTTCTTGTAGCAGTTCTAAAAAACAATCTGGGGCTGAGAATGCAGCTTGGTGGTGGTGAACTTGCTAGTGAGTTAAGTTCCCTGGTTTTGTTTATTTGTTTTTGTTTTAATTTTATTTTTCTTACTTATTTACTTTACATCCCACTCACTGCCCTCCTCCAGGTCACCCCCCCTCCCGAAATCCTTTCCCAGTCGTCCTCCCCTTCCTTTCTCCTCTGAGCATACAGGGACCCCCTGGGTAACTCCTACCCTGGCACTACAAGTCTGCGAGGCTAGGCACTTCCTTTCCCACTAGGCCAGACAAGGCAGTCCAGCTAGTAGAATATATCCCATGTACAGGCAACAGCTTCTGGGAATAGCCTCCTCTTCCCCCGATCTAGCTGTTTGGGACTCAGATGAAGACCAAACTGCACATCTGCTACATATAAGTGGGGAGGCCTAGGCCTAGCCCCTGTATGCTCTTTGGTTGGTGGTTCAGATTCTGAGAGCCTGAAGGGACCAGGTTAGTTGACTCTGTTGGTCTTCCTGTGGAGTTCTTATGCCCTGGTTTAATGCTCAGAAGCACACACATGGGAAAGGGGAAAAGTCTGAAATGTATATCTTAAATAAATTAATTCTTTTCTTTTTTAAAGATTTATTTATTATATGTAAGTCCACTGTAGCTGTCTTCAGACACACCAGAAGAGGGCATCAGATCTCGTTATGGATGGTTGTGAGCCACCATGTGGTTGCTGGGATTTGAACCACTGAGCCCCATGAATTAATTCTTAAAGGCAGAATTGAAGCCAATGTTACAAGATCTGACAAGTGATATTTGACAGTACAGAGTTCTGATGCACTCATGTACCAAGACTAATGAATAATCACAAATCACAAATATCAAGGCCAAAGGAATCTCTTCCTTTCATGCAAATGGAAGAAACCGTGAGTGGCTAAGTGGTTAGCCTGCAGTGACATTGCTAAGGATACTGCCCTGACCAGGCTGAAATTCCAGTTTCCTGAATCCTCCTAGTGCTTTCTCTAGTGTGTGGAGGTAGGCTCCACACTGCTCATCTTGGCCTACATCCCTTTTCTTGTACTTTGTCTTCTGCTTCTCTTCCTACAGCTCAATTATCTAACTCCTCCAATATTTATCAGTTTGCTTGTTTGGTTTTTGAGACAGTCTCTCATTCTGTAGCTCTGGGTATCTTTGAACTCACAGAGATCTTCCTGCCTCTGGGCATGCCGCATCATACCCAGTTCATTGATAGGTTCTTTTAGATGGATGCACTCACAACTCTCCTTCTGGCTTTGAAAGGTGCAGGTGTGCACTATTGCTCCCCACAGTCACGCTAAGTGCAGGAGCACAGCAGCCCTCCTGCTCCTGAGTGCCCACATCTGTCTCTGGTGACCATCTGTGGTGGTCTGATTATGCTTTGCCCAGGGAGTGCCACTCTTAGTGGGTGTGACTTTGTTGGAGTAGGTGTGGCCTTGATGGAGGAAGTTTGTCACTGTGGGGGTGGGCTTTGAGACCTTCCTACTAGCTGCCTGGAGGTCAGTCTTTTCCTGTTTGCCTTCAGAACAAGACATAGACCCTTCTTCGGCACTGTGCTATGCCTGTCTCGATTCTGCCATGTTTCCGGCCTTGATGATACTGGACTGAACCTCAGAATCTGTAAGCCAGCCCCAATTAAATGTTTTCATTTATAAGAGTTGCCTTGGTGTGGAGTTTCTTTTTTTTCTTTCTTTCTTTCTTTTTTTTTTTTTTTTGGTTTTTCGAGACAGGGTTTCTCTGTATAGCCCTGGCTGTCCTGGAACTCACTCTGGCCTTGAACTCAGAAATCCACCTGCCTCTGTCTCCCAAGTGCTGGGATTACAGGTGTGCGCCACCACGCCCAGCCTGGAGTTTCTTAACAGAAATGGAAACACTAAGACATTATTCTGTCCTTGACACTCAGGAGAGCCATATTTTCTCTTTCACATTAGAGTGGCATCAGGTAACATTTGGTTTTGTGCTTGGCTTATTTAACACAATAATCTTTAATTTTATCCACACTGTCACCAATTACAGGATTTCATTTTTATGGCTTCTATTTGTAGATCTATAAAACTATGCTTTCCTTATCTATTCATTGGGGATGGACCTGAGGATGGGCAAGTCTTGCAGTACACACAGAATGCAGCGCCTCTTCCACACACTGGCTTGTTCTCCTCTACATAGATAGTTAGTAGCAGAAAACAAGAGTTTCAGCCCAGCCAGGGAAGTGCTATTTAATTAAATTTTATTTTATTTTATTTACCAATGGGGTCCACTGTTCAGCCTGGGCTGGCCTCTAACTTGCCTTTACCTCATGAGGTTGATCGGCAGCACAGTCACACCTAATTGACAGTTTTTGAAGTCAGAAACCTAACATCGTTTACAGTCTTTTCTCTTACCACCCAGTCCATAACTCTTTCCTGGTCACTTTCCTTTTGAAATAGACCTCACATAGAGCTCCTGCCTTAGTGTGTGCTGGCTCTGGGTTTTCCTCTTAGATTGCCAAATCAATCTTGTAAGGTGTGTATGTGTGTGTGTGTGTGTGTGTGTGTGTGTGTGTGTGTGTGTGTGTAAACTGCATCTTGTTCCTTCCTTTATGAAGATCTCTGTTGGATGTATGATATGGTACATGATATGGTCTCTTATCACAGTAGTCTTTGTTGTTGTTTTGAGACAAGATCTCTCTGTGTACCCCTGGCTATCCTGGCACTCACTGAATAGACCAGGCTGCCCTTGTAGAGATGTGGTGCCTCTGCCTCCAGTGCCACCAGAGAGGGGCTGGAACTAAGGCTGCCAGTGCTCGCACTGCTGTGCCACGCTCCTCCAGCCTCCTTCCGCACCCGCCGCTCTGCTCCACTGCCCAGCGAGCTTCCTCTCCTGCATGCCTTTCCTTACCCTGTGTCCACTTGGCTAGCATGAACTAAATCTTTAAGATCTGGCTCAAATATTACCTCTTAATTTCCTAAGAGCCTCATTAATGTTAAGCATTACTGTGTTAATGCCACCTGCCATGCACTGTTGTCATCAGCTGACTTTAAGTCATAACCACCCAAGGATAAACCCTTCTCTAAAGGGCAGAGACCCCATTTTTTCTACTTAGAACACAGTCTGAAGGAGTTTAATACTGCATTTTCTCTGAGGTTATTTTTTCACATAACTTCTTTGGTATGAAAATCCATAATTACAAAACAC
This sequence comes from Apodemus agrarius, assembly GCA_964023405.1. Classification (NCBI taxonomy): domain Eukaryota; kingdom Metazoa; phylum Chordata; class Mammalia; order Rodentia; family Muridae; genus Apodemus; species Apodemus agrarius. The sequence goes on along the minus strand of OZ030015.1, from coordinate 65,587,962 downwards.
AAAGTAACCAGGAGACTCCTGGGAATTACTGATGACACAGGATTAACAGAAGAGAAGTCAAACAGAAGGAGATGACAGATTGAGCTGAACTGTAACAATGACTGTTATTTATCCTTTCAGCATTTACTGGCAGGTTATTTGTGTTACACTGTGTTGTCTGCTCACTAATTTCCTTATGAGCAAACATTTTCATAATACTATCTCAAGATGCTAAGTATGTTTGTGCGGGTAACCGAAGTCCACACTCATGTTATTTATCACAGGTTGGACACACCAATAGGTCTGCGTAACAATCAAAGCGGAAGCCAATGAAGGGCAAGCAAGCAAACACTGCCTCACACTTGCTCTGTGGGCCAGTGAACATCCTCTACCAGGAACTCACTATCAGTTACTGGACCCGAAAGACTTAGCATTGGGCAAGCATTTCTCACAGGACTGTTGATAGAACTGAGCAATGGGAACTGTGGAGAACCATTATCTTGGGCCAACAAGATGGCTCAGTAGGTAATAGCACTTGTGGCCTGACAACCTGAATCCAATGCCCAGAACTCACATAAAAGGTGGAGAGAGAATTGGCATCCCAAGGCTGGCCTCCAATCTCCACCTGTCTGCGTGCACACACACAGATAAGAATTTCAAAAGAAATATTGTCTTACAGTGATTAAAAAATACCTTGTGTTTTTGTTGTTTCAAAGATTGCGTGGTTCCAGATCTCAGTGATCCATTCTAATTTCCAGTGGCTCTTTAGGGAACATTTCCATTTTAGCCCTCTAGTACAGCAGTGCTTTCTTTCCTCTAGATATCTAATGACTCTGATCACTACCATCTATGGCCTCCAAATCAAAAGCCACAGTACTTGAAAATAGACATTAAAAACATAGAAATAAAAACCAAATCAAACTCAAAGCCATTCCAAAGTCTCATTCTCATTTCTCTGTCTAAAGAAATGGCTGAAGCAAACTCATCTATGAAAATCAAGCACCCTCAGAAAAGCCACACAAGGGCTGGAGATGCTCAGTGTAAGAACACTTGCTGCTCTTCCAGGAAATCCAGCGTCGTTCCCAGCAAGCACAGGAAGCTCACAAACACCTGTCACTTCATCTGAGGGATAGAACGCCCTCTGGCGCCATGGGCAGCAGGCACACATGTGGTACACATCCATACAAATGCAGGCAAGACACTCATGCACATAAAGTAAGTTAAATTAAAAAGGCACAAAAGATTTTGTTACATCAAAACAGTAAATGTTGGCAATCTAAACAGTTTCAAACAATTTTCCAGGAGGGAAAGTAACTAAACATTTTCCACAGTAACAATAATGTAAAAATTTATATAAAATAAAGATAAACTAACCAAGCAATTTTTTTGTGTTGGTCTGAGAAGGCTGTCCCATGTCCAAGCTCATGGATTTCCGGGCTCGGGGACTGGTTTGGCCTACAGCTGGGTAGGTGGCTTGAAGGTATGCTTCTGAACCTTTGGGAGAGGACCATGGCTGGTTCTCCTTTAGTGTCCTAAAATTTAAACAATTTAGAAGACTTAATTAGCAAGAAGATAATAAATATAACCACTGTTCACTCATTCCTAACAGCTATCTTATTTCCTAACTACGGCAATCAATTAATTAAAAAAATGCAATTTAAAGTGCCACAGGACACAAACTTTTCTTCCTTTTTCTTTTTTATTTAAATTTTTATTTTCTATATTCTGTTTACATTCCAAAGGCTTTCCCCTTTCCCAGTTACCCTCCCCACCATACGTCCCATAATTCCTCTCCCCCCCCAACTATTCCCCAATCACCCCCCTCCCCCCCCACATGATTTCTCTGTTCTGGGTCTACAAAACTGGATCCAATCTTTTCAGGCCCAGGGTCCTCTCCTTTCTTCTTCTTGGGAATCATTTGACTTGCTAATTGTGCCTTGAGTATTTAGGGCTTCTGGGCTCATTAATATCCACTTATCAGTGATTGCATTTCATGTGTATTCTTTTGTGATTGGGTTAACTCACTTAGGATGATATTTTCCAGATCTAACCATTTACCTACAAATTGCATGAATTCATTATTTTTAATTGCTGAGCAGTATTCCATTGTATAAATATACCACATTTTCTGTATCCATTCCTCCTTTGAGGGATATTTGGGCTCCTTCCAATTTCTGGCTATTATAAACATGGCTGCTATAAACATAGTGGAGCATGTGTCTTTATTGTATGCAGGGGAATCCTCTGGGTATATGCCCAGGAGTGGTATGCCAGGGTCCTCTGGAAGTGGCATGCCCAATTTTCTGAGGAACCGCCAAACTGATTTCCAGAGCGGTTTTATTATTTTGCAATCCCACCAACAGTGGAGGAGTGTTCCTCTTTCTCCACATCCTCGCCAGCACTTGTTGTCTCTTGAGTTTTTTGTTTTTGTTTTTGTTTTTTGAGACAGGGTTTCTCTGTGTAGCCCTGGCTGTCCTGGAATTCACTCAGTAGACCAGGCTGGCCTCGAACTCAGAAATCCACCTGCCTCTGCCTCCCAAGTGCTGGGATTACAGGCGTGCGCCACCATGCCCGGCTGTCTCCTGAGTTTTTAATCTTAGCCATTCTGACTGGTGTGAGGTGGAATCTCAGGGTTATTTTGATTTGCATTTCCCTGATGACTAATGATGTTGAACATCTCTTAAGGTGTTTCTCGACCATCCGAATTTCTTCTGGTGAAAATTCTTTGTTTAGCTCTGTACCCCATTTTTTTGATTGCCCAGGCTGGCCCAGAACTTGCTATGTATTCCAAGTTGGTCTTGAATTTCCAATCCTCCTGCCTTAGTTTCCAGAATGCTAGCAATACACATATGTACTATTATATAGCTGGCTCGTAAAGTATCCCCAGGAAGTTAAACAGGAAAAGTTATACTGCATAAGCTTATTAACTTTTTTTCTTTTCTGCAGTACAGGGATTGAATTCAGAACCTCACACATGCATGGCTAGTATTCTATCTCTAAACTGGTGAAACCCAGAATGACTTATATATTTATTGATTGAGCCCAAGCTGGCCTCAAACTTGCTATGATGCCAAGGATGACACTGAATTTCTGATGTTCCTGCTTCTACTTCCCAGGTGTGCACGCCACAGTCAGAAGACAAGCAGGTGTGCACACCACAGTCAGTCAGTTTTCTGCAGCACTAGGACTGAGCTCAGGGCCTTCTGTATACCAGAAAAAAATCCTCTATCAAGTGAGATACACCCTTAGCTCCTATTTATTTTTTCCTCCTGTTTCCATCTTGTAAGTGTTGGTGCCACAGGCATTTGCTACATAGGGCCCCAAACTTTTAATTTGACAAGAAAAAATTGTATACTTTTACTGAGCAACATGTTTTAAAAATGCCTAAATATGCTAATATATGACATATATTACCCTACATATTTGTCATTTATTGTGGTGAGAACACTTAACATCCATTATCTTAGTACTTTTCAAATACAGAATAAATACACTGTCATTAACTGATGCTGAGAAATAGATCTCTTGAACTTATTGCACTGAATTTTACAATCAGGGAAAATAAGTCTAAATAGGCAACTGTACTACTGAATTATTTAAAAACTGATAAAATTAAATTTGAGCTTTCCTGAATATAGGCAACTACATTACTTTTTCCTTTCCATAATCAAAAGAAGGGACAAAGAACTAAACTCATGGGAATGGCTGAAGAGTAAGGTTTCTGAGCACTGTGTTTATCAGGTAAACCTGCATACATTGTTGCAGTCTTGGTCAAGTCCTTGGGGAGGAGCCTTTTTACTATAAAAAACCAAGATATTAGTAAGTTTCATGACATAATATCTCAAAGATTATTTTCCTACATTAAACATTGTATCAAACCTTAAAGATGTTTGTTTAATTCACATTATAGAATAATACACCAAAGATGGAATTTTTATGTAACTTCATGTTATATTGGGGAAAAAAATCCTACATAAAGCCATATGTAACAGTAGTTATAGTTTTATGATTCTCTCATAGGAACCTATACTACAGGAGCTGGGCATGGTGGTGAATGCCTTTAATTCCAGCTGTTGGTGGGGGCATATCTGAGTTCAAGGTCAGCCTACTTTTACATAGTGAGTTCCAGACCAGCCAGAGACACACAGAGAGAGTTTGTATCAAAGCAGTAAAAATAAAACTACACTACAGAAAGGTTTTAAATGTTAATGGCAATAATAAACAGTTCATGTAAATATTTTTACCAATCTATATCACCTTTTGTCATTGTTGTTTCTTAAAGTATTTATTTACTCTATGTGTGTGAGGGTCTTGCCTGCATATAGGTATGTGTGCAATGTGTCTGTTGTCCAAGGTAGTCCCGAGAGAATCTCAGATCCTCTAGAACTTAAGCTATGGGCAATCGTGTGGGTGCCAGGAACTGAGAGACCTCTGCAAGAATACAAGTGCTTTTACCCACTGGGCCGGCCCGTCTGCCCACTCTTAGTTCTTATCATCAGGAATGCAATGGTGCTTGTATTTCTTGTTAGGTTTTTCCTCAGGTCCTTTTCTGCAACCAAACTTCAAGATCATCTTTCCTCCTTAATCAAGTGTTTTGTGTTTAAAGAGGTGAACTAATGATAATTTCAGAGCAGACTAGAATAACTTTAATACTGCCTATATAAAATACCACGCACCTAGCCGGGCGTGGTGGCGCACGCCTGTAATCCCAGCACTTGGGAGGCAGAGGCAGGCGGATTTCTGAGTTCGAGGCTAGCCTGGTCTACAGAGTGAGTTCCAGGACAGCCAGGGATACACAGAGAAACCCTGTCTCAAAAAAACCAAAAAAAAAAAAAAAAAAAAAAAAACAAAACAAAACAAAACAAAATACCACGCACCTATAGAGCAAACTTTGATAGCTCCATTTGCTAGACCAAGTGGAGCCGCCATTCTACTCCCTTCCAGAGTCCTCTGCTGCTGGTCTCCATCACATGGAAACTAAAGCCTGACTACAGCTATGCAATTATGAGACTGTGTCCACTTACCTATAGCTGGGGTCACTGTGATGAATGGGATATGTATCCATAGGAACACTTTCCATTGAAATATCAGTAAGAAGAAGAGACTTCCTATGCTTTAGGCTACAGCGACTTCGAACCTCTTCGGACACTGTGAGTAGAGCTAACAGGAAAATGAAAAGCTGATAAAACAGGCTTCATTTCTTCCAAACTTAAGAGGCTATTACGATTACTATGTACTATTTTATGTGTGCATCAAAAGGCCTGGAGAGTGTGAGAATGAAGTGTAAGAACACACAAGATAGACTTATCCTCAAGAGTTTACGGATTGCTTTGGAAGACTGCATAAAAATGAAACAAAGCAATTTGATAAACACCTTACTTTCTCAAGCACTTGATTGCATATCTGCTTTTAATAATCACCAAAAAGTAGTCAGGGCATATCTGAAATGCACTGATAAAATATTTTGGGATGTTAAATTGTTCAAAGTTGCATGCTTCAAACAAAAGCTGTCACAAATGGAAATTTGCTGAAGTGAGAATGGGCATTTTCCATCAAGTCACACCTCAAACTGCATTCTGTGAGTAGAATACAGTAGAGAAATGTCAGAGAAGATACACAAAAGCACTTTAGGAAAATAGTGGGGACTGGGGGCTGGAGAGATGGCTCATGGTTAAGAGCATTGACTGCTCTTCCAGAGGTCCTGAGTTCAATTCCCAGCAACCACATGGTGGCTCACAACTGTCTGTAATGGGACCTGATGCCCTCTTCTGGTGAGTCTGAAGACAGCTACAGTGTGCTCATATAATTAAAATAAATAAATGAATCTTTTAAAAAATAGTGGGGACTGGACAGGTACTCCAGGTCAAAGAGCACAAAGAATTAATACTGAAGAGGCAGAATTCATGTAGGAGACTGGAGTGGAGACAGCAATAGATTGGTTTGAAGCATCATGCCCATTTTGAGAGGATATAACAGGTGATGCTTATGGAATTCACACAGAGGACAGAATAGAAGGCTATAACAGCCTGCTGTGGTGGGCTGAGGCAATAAGAGTTTACCATATTTCAGATTCCAGCGCAAATTCTTTTATAATGAAGACTATTTTGGCAAAACCTTTACAACTTCAAATACCAAAGGACTGAACTGTGAATGTTCCACTGGACTAAAGAGTAGCTGCAAAGGCCCATAGTAGGCAAGGGAATCATTTGGTGATTCTAAGACAATGGTAGAGTCAGGCTGATTTAGTCAATTTTGTGCGTTTACCTGCTAAGTAAGCCACACTCTGTGTATTCACCTCAAATTTGTCACAATTTCTATGTTTGTTAACGAGAGTTAGTAGTGTATGCAAAATTCTGACTGTTCTTGCAACAATGGCAGGTGAAGGATGCCTGTACCCTATAAAAAGAAAAAAACAAAACAAACAAACCAGTTAATTAGTCCATGAACAAATGTTTAAATTCTTATGCTGTGACAAGTAACTCTACAAGAAAAGGAAAATTCCTGCTATCCAAGAATAGCCATTTGTGAAGGTAAAACATGAAAAATGTGAAGTTAATTATAGATTAAGATTAAGTACTCCAAAATATGTAGAAGAGAGTGTCCCCGAAACCCTAAAGGAGAAGGCATTAGGAAAGAAAGTGCATTCTCGATTTTCCATTTCCTAAAAAAAGCATAGAGGTTAGAAATAAATACAAACAAAACTGCACATTAGAGTTCCCCTTGAGATTTCATTTGAAGTAAGAGAGCTAATATTTAAAAAGTGTTTCTCCTTTGGGGCTACAGCAATGACTCAGAAGTTAAGGACCAGGGTTTGGTTCCCACAGAGGGGTTCACAATTGCCTATACCTACGGTTCCAGGGGATTTTTTATGTCTTCTGGCCATTTCAGGTAACAAGTACATAGGCGCTACACATACATACACACAGGTAAATCACTTGTACACATAAAATAAAAATAAATACATCTTAGCCGGGTGTGGTGGCACACGTCTTTAATCCCAGCACTTGGGAGGCAGAGGCAGGCAGATTTCTGAGTTCGAGGCCAGCCTGGTCTATAGAGTGAGTTCCAGGACAGCCAGGACTACACAGAGAAACCCTGTCTTGAAAAACCAAAAATAAATAAATAAATAAATAAATAAATAAATAAATAAAACATCTTTAAAATGTATTTTTCTTTTGTTTTTGCTTCCTTATTTTTGTTTTTTTGTTTGTTGTTGTTTTTCATGATTTTTGGGATAGTGTTTCACTATCTCAAAAGCTAAGGACTAGGGTGGCCTTGAACTGATAGATACCTGCCTCTGACTCCCAAGTGCTGAGATGAACATTATTTATTTATTTTATAAATAAGCACCTTTATAAAACATGACTCTGAAGCTATGAAGTCAGCAATGAGCAGCTAAAGCTAGGGAGAAGCACATTAGCTCTAGTCTGGCTGAAGATGGTTAGCTATAGAAACAGCAATGGAAACTGCAAGAGAGGCACCAGAATGGCAGGACTCCAAGGCGTACAGTAAGAGCACTGATTGAAAACATACCAGAATCAAGTCAAAGAGTGTCATATCTGAACAGCAGTGCGCTCCAAACTGAAAATTTCTTTTATTCCTTGGCAATGCTGGAAACTGAGCCCAAGTGTTCTTTGACTGAGCTCATCCCTAAGCCTTCCTGACTAAATCTGTACCGTAACATTTGCAATATGCACACTGAAATAACATCATGTGCAGTGTTCTAGTAACCACTAACACAGCAATTAACTTGGGGTAATTTTACTATCAACTACTTTGTTCTTTTAAGATCTAATATGTAAACTAAGTTCTACTTAAATACTAATTGAAACAACTTATAGAGATATAGTTTTCATTTTAAAGTAAAACCTATATGATAGATTACAGCAATTTATCTCAAGTAATCAATTCTTCGTAGTTACTTTTGGCTTCTAGATACAATTTTAGGAAACATTCTAACAAAAAGCCTCTTTACCTTTTAAGAGGTGTCCAACTAGTGCAAAGTTAAAATTAGAGTTGAAATTGAGTCCGACGAAGTGATCCATTTGCTTGCAGTGCCATTCCAGAGGATTCCGGATTGCCATAAATACTTCTTCCGGACTCTAAAAACAACCAGGAGATAGACAGTTGGGGTAATTCACACAGAAATTTCCCTTTTCATTTTCCAATGCTAGAACCCCAAGTCTACTTTATATTCTTGGTTCTTGCTTAAAAACTCACTTTTTTACTTGTGTTGAACAGCTAGCTCTCACATGCTAAGTAATTCTTTCAGTTTCAAAGAAATTATTTTTAGATAACAGAAACCTCTATAAGAACATTTAAGCTACTATAAATTAACTGGTGTGAGACAGTAAAAAAGATAAGTAAGAGTGAATAATGAATTGCTTTAATTTACAACATGGGGTGTGTGTATGAGTGAGTGTGTGAGTGTGTGAGTGTGTGTGTGTGTGTGTGTGTGTGTGTCCGTGCCCGTTGGGATCAAGGGGTCCTGGGGATTGAACCCAGAGCCTAATGCATGCTAGGCAAAGTACTCTTACCACTGAACTATATGAACCTGCTATGTATCAACTGCTGGCTAACTCCTGATTCTGTCTACACCTCTCAAATGCTAAGATTACAGCCACTAAACAAATGCACAGCTACATTTGTCTGCTGATTGCCAACCCCTATAGGGACTCCATACTATGTTGCCTCTGCTTCAGACTCTAGAGGAGTAGGACCTAAAGGCAAGCACTACTGCTCTAACTCTACCCTCCCAGAGAATAGTCTGCGATTTTTTTAAAGATTTATTTATTTGTAGCATAGATGTTTAGAATTGTGAGTTCTTCTTGGTGGATTCTTCCTTTGACTAGCAAGAAGTGACCTTCTGTGTCTCTTTTGATGACTTTGGGTTGGAAGTCAATTTTATCTGATATTAAAATGGCTATTCCAGCTTGCTTCCTGTGACCATTTGCTTGCAAAATTGCCTTCTATCCTTTTACTCTAAGGTAGTGTTTGTCTTTGACTCTGAGGTGTGTTTCCTGTAAGCAGCAAAATGTAGGGTCCTGTTTTCGTATCCAGTCTGTTAGTCTATGTCTTTTTATTGGGGAATTGAGTCCATTGATGTTAAGAGATATTAAGGAATAGAGATTATTACTTCCTGACATTTTTGATGTTATTTTTGTTTTTGAGTAGTTATCTTCCTTTGAGTTTGATGGAAGAAGGTTACTGTCTTGCTTTTTCTTGGGTGCAGTTTCCTTCCTTGTATTGGAGTTTTCCTCCTATTATCCTTTGTAGAGCTGGGTGGAAATCAGTATGGTGGTTCCTCAGAAAACTGGACGTGATACTTCCGGAGGACCCAGCCATACCACTCCTGGGAATATACCCAGAAGATTCCCCAGCATGCAATAAGGATACATGCTCCACTATGTTCATAGCAGCTTTATATATAATAGCCAGAAGCTGGAAAGAACCCAGATGTCCCTCAACAGAGGAATGGATACAAAAAATGTGGTATATATACACAATGGAGTACTACTCAGCCATTAGAAACAATGAATTCATGAAATTCTTAGAGAAATGGATGGAGCTGGAGAACGTCATACTAAGTGAGGTGACCCAGTCTCAAAAGAATACCCATGGTATGCAGTCACTGATAAGTGGATATTAGCCTAGAATCTTGGAACACCAAAGACATAAATCACATATCAAGTGATATCTGACAAGAAGAAAGGAGTGGACACTGGTGCTAGAATGGACCAAAGCATCATTGTGGGGGAGTACAAGAACAGTGAGGTGGGAGGGGGTGGATGAGGGAGCAGGGGGAGGGAAAAGAGCATGTGGGACTTTTGGGGGTGGGGAACCAGAAAAAGGGAAATGAATTGTAAATATAGAATACATTCAATTAAAAAAAAGATTTATTTATTTATTATATGTGTACACTGTAGCTGTCTTCAGACACACCAAAAGAGGGCATCAGATCTTTTATGGATGGTTCCGAGCCACCATATGATTGCTGGAATTTGAACTCATGACCTTCAGAAGTGCTCTTAACCACTGAGCCATCTTTCCAGTCCTTAGTCTGCGGATTTTAATAAGCTTTATTAACTCTGATGTAAAGGAAAGAAAGAAAATGCTCTTCAGATATTTGTAAATATTCTTAACATACAAATAGTCAATAGCTAGCCATCACTTGCAACCACCATTATCTCAATCAACTCCAGAGCAGAGCAATGAAGTTAGTAGAGAAGGGGCTAGCTCAGAACCAGACATATTCCAGTAACCTCTCTACTACTTTCCATTTTGTGAACAGAGGTCTGACTGATAAACTTCAAGGTATCTTCTACCTATAATTTAGTTTCACATTTCCTAGATGTTTTGGGTCTATATCACATTATATACAGTGAGCAAGTACTTTAGGAGCTGGAGAGATGACACAGTAGTTAAGAGCGCTTGCTGCTCTTACAAAGGACCTGAGAACGCTACCCAGAACTCCTATATGGCAGTTCTATATGGCAGTTCACAATCACCTGTAACTCCAGTTCCAGATGATCTGACCTCTTCTTCTAACCTCAGGGGCACCAGGCACACATGTGATACATGTATGCTATACATGCAGGGAAACATTCTATACCACAAACAAACGAGTACTTTATACCAGGTTATCTTCACACTTAGGTTATGTTCTGTTTCCACATAGCTCAGTTCAAGATAATTTCGAATGCGCGCGCACATGTGCACACACATTTTCTTCAAAAGAACATTCTCTTTTCTCTTAAGCTGTTTCTGGTTTTCTCCAAAACAAAAGGAACATACTTTTGCATTGGCTTTGAGATAACAGTTTTCATTTACTTAGCACACATGTGCCTCCACTCTGTGAGGCCTGGGAACTGAACTTAGGTCATCAGGCTGGGTGGTAAGTGCCTCTGCTTGCTAACTCATATCACTAGCCCAATTCTGAGAAGCGTTATTTTATCCTCTGTACTCTGAACCAAAGTCCAACCCCTACCTATGCTGATCAAGGTGAAGGGAGCTGCTAAAGGTATACCTAAAGTGAGACTTGGCAAACGTTGTCTGTAGAGTTTCCAACTTCCGTATCTGTTACTAATTGTATAGATTTTTCTTCAAGTACACATTCAATAAAAATAAGTTTTCTTATTGAGTAACTGAGAAAATAGTCACACACATATGTTATAAATAAAAATAAGCAAGGATGAAGAATGCTACTAAAGAATGATACCGGTAATGAATGCACAGGGTCTGGTGTGGTAGCTATCATTCCTCTTGAGTATTATTTTATGTGCATGGGTATGTTGCTTCCCTGTGTGCTTGTGCATCACATATGTGCAGTGTCCAAGGAGGCCAGAGAGGGCACGTGATTCCTGGGACTGGAGTTAGAGATGGTTGTAAGCTGCCAAGTGGGTACCGGGAGGAAGTCAGTGCTCACAACTGCTAGGCCATCTTTCCGGCCCTACTTATTACTATTCTAATCACTGATGGTAGGGCACACTGTTCTTGGCTATTTTTATATAGGAACTATGGATTAAACAGTCTTTAGTGAGCTGCTAAGGCACTATACTCACAATAATACACACTATAGTAATATCTAGATTATGGACTTCTTTTGACTTCTAGAGAGCCATAGAAGACAAGGAAGAGAGGACTCACTGTGAGCAATGTAGCCTCAGAGGACAGCTTACGCACCTTGTCATTGAATATCCGGAGACTATCCAAGGTGTGCAGGTTTTGTTCCAGAAGTGCAGTGCCGGCTGAATACAAGTTGACTTCGTCTAGCTGCAGTACAGCCACGGCAACCCAAAAGAGGGCTTTGTGTAGTGGTGAGTCCTGGAAAAGGAGACATGTTCTGGTGAGTGAGGTGAACCAAGACATACCGTCTTCCATGATGCTGTAGTGTAAACCAGAGCAGGCTGCCTACCAAATGAATGCACTTCCTCTCCTTTGTGAAACCTGAACAGACAGATGATCACTTGGTCTGCACCATGTATCTGATGACAACTACCATGAGCTAGCCTGAGAGCCCGAGCTTCCTCTGGACTCCCCCAATGCTGGATGCCAAGTCCAGAGCCCAGAGTTGGCCAACTCTCTACAGTAGACTGACACCTGCAACTTCCTGGTTACACTGCATAGTGTCCAGGCTGACTGTTCTTTTGCAGGCACTTTCTCCCTTCTCTGGGTCACCTGTGTCCTGCTTTTATCACACTGTCACCTAGGAAATGATCATTTCCAAACTCCTTCCTGAAGAGTGTTGAATGCTAGACTAATTCTACTCAATCTTTACATTTTTCTCTCTCTATTAGGACAGTCTATTTACCACCCCACTGTCCTACTTCTTTCTTTTTTTTTTTTTTAAATTTTTTTTTATTTATTGAAAAGGGAAGTAAAGGGCAGTAAAAACACTTTATGATAAAATTAAAGATTTACATAGAAAATATTTCCGATAAACATGTTAAAATTGACAATTTTCATAGACAATTAAGGAGTAAAGTGGCAGACATGTAAAACATTGCTAAATTAATTGAAATATGAGAAATATTTTATGATAAAATTGAAGATTTATGTGGAAAATATTTCTGATAAAATTGTAGAAAAATGTAGAAAAACATGTTAGAATTGAAGATTATCATGGAAAATTTTATAATAATGGTAGGCATAAAAGTATTCCTAAGTTGATTAAAACTGGAATTATAAACATTTTCTGATAAACTTGAAGATTTACATGGAAACTATTTCTGATAAAATTGTAGAAATATATAGAAAAACATGTTAAAATTAAAAATTATCATGGAAATTATATAGGTAAAATAACAAGCATAAAGATAATTCTAAGGTGATTGAAGGTGGAATTATAAACATTTTCAGATAACATTAAAGATCTACATGGAAAATATTTCTGGTAAAATTCAAGAAATAAATATTTAAACACATTAAAATTGACTATTTCATGGAAAATTTTACATAAAAATGTTTGATATAAAAACTCTAAATTAATTGAACATGAAATTAGAAACATTTGTGATAAAAATCAAAGATTTACATTGAAAACATTTCTGATAAAAAGGAAGTATATAGAAAGACATGAAAATTGAAGATTATCATGAAAAAGGCAGATAAAATGGTAGACATAAAAGAAATTACCAAATTAATTAAAAGGGGAATTACAAACATTTTCTGATAAAATTTAAGATTTACATGAGAAATGTTTCGTTAGCCTATGTCTTTTTATTGGGGAGTTGAGTCCATTGTTGTTAAGAAATATTAAGAAACAGTGATTGTTGCTTCCTGTTATTTTTTATGTTATTTTTATGTTTGTGTATCTTCTTTTGGGTTTGTTGGAAGATTATTTTCTTACTTTTTCTAGGGTGTAGTTTCCCTCCTTGTTTTGGCATTTTCCATCAATTATCCTTTGTAGGGCTGGATTTATGGACAGATTGAGTTTTATCATGGAATTTCTTGGTTTCTCCATCTATGATGATTGACAGTTTTGCTGGGTATAGTAGCCTGGGCTGGCATTTGTATTCTCTTAGGGTCTGTATGAGGTCTGCCCAGGATCTTCTAGCTTTCATCGTCTCTGGAGAGAAGTCTGGTATGATTCTGATAGGTCTGCCTTTATAAGTTACTTGCCCTTTTTCCCTTACTGCTTTTAATATTCTTTGTTTAGTGAATTTGGTGTTTTGATTATTATGTGCCAGGAGGATTTTCTCTTCTGGTCCAGTCTATTTGAAGTTCTGAAGGCTTCTTGTATGTTCATGGGCATCTCTTTTCCTAGGTTAGGGAAGTTTTCTTCTACAATTTTGTTGAAGATATTTACTGGGCCTCTAAGATGTAAATCCTCGCTCTCATCTATACCTATAATCCTTAGGTTTGGTCTTCTCATTGTGTCCTGGAGTTCCTGGATGTTTTGAGTTGACAGCTTTATGCATTTTGCATTTTCTTTGACTGTTGAGTCAATGTTTTCTATGGTATCTTCAGCACCTGAGGTTCTTTCTTCTATCTCTTGTATTCTGTTGCTGATGCTTGCATCTATGACTTCTAAATTCTTTCCAAGGTTTCCTATTTCCAGAGATGCTTCACTTTGTGATTTCTTTACTGTTTCTACTTCCACTTTTAGATCCTGGATAATTTTGTTCAGTTCCTTCACTTGATTGTTTGTGTTTTCCTGTAATTCTTTTTTTTTTTTTTTGGCTTTTTTTCGAGACAGGGTTTCTCTGTGTAGTCCTGGCTGTCCTGGAACTCACTCTGTAGACCAGGCTGGCCTCGAACTCAGAAATCCACCTGCCTCTGCCTCCCAAGTGCTGGGATTACAGGCCTGCGCTACCATGCCCGGCTGTTTTCCTGTAATTCTTTAAGGGATTTTTGTGTTTCTTCTTTAAGGGCTTCTGCCTGTTGACCCATGATCTCCTGTACTTCTTTAAGGGATTTTTGTGTTTCCTCTTGAAGGGCTTTTACCTGTTGACAGATGTTCTCCTGTATTTCTTTAAGGGAGTTACTTAAGTCTTCCTTGAAGCCCTCTATCAGCATCATGAGATACGACTTTAAATCCAACTCTTGCTTTTCTGGTGTGTTGGGGTATCCAGACTTGCTGTGGTGGGAGAACTGGGTTCTGATGTTGCCATGTGGCCTTGGTTTTTGTTGGTAGGGTTCTTGTGCTTGCCTTTCACCATCTGGTGCTAGTTGGTATTCTTGTCTCTGGCTGGAGTTTGTTCCTCCTGTGGGCCTGTAAGCTTGTGTCCTTATTCCTCTGAGCTCAAAAGTGAAAGCACTGCTGGGAGATCTCTCTCTCTCCTGGCGGGGTATGCACAGAAGACTGTGGAGTCTCCTGGCTCCTGGTGCAAATGGCTGTGGGCAGGAAGACTTCTGTCCCAGCTGCTCCACTGATCTTAGGCCCTGTGTGCTCCTAGCTGGGTCCCCTCCAGAGAGAATGTGGAGATCTCACCTCTGCACTCAAAAGTGAAAGCCTGCTGGGAGATCACTCCCTCCTGGCAGGCAATGCACAGAAGGCTGTGGAGTCTCCCGGCTCCCGGTGCAAATGGCTGCGGCAGGAAGACTTCTGTCCCAGCTGCTCCACTGATCACAGAAGGCTCTGTCCTACAAATTTCTAGCTCTAGTTAGACACTAGCTTTTCAGTTTCTTATCACTCTTGCTAGTATAAACTCTTATTCACATGTACTTCATGCCTCTCTCTTACCCTTCTCCCTCCCTTGGTGGAGACATGCTAAGCAAGTACTATCCCTCTGACCGCACCCTAAGCTAGCACACAGGCTCCCCTGATGAGCAGGCTTTACATCCCCTACAGTAGTGATCACTAACCCACACACTGGTAGTTTACTGACTTGTCCATGTGTCACCATCCACACCATCCATACCATTCCAGACACAGGTCACTTATGAACTTGTTTACTAATTGTATATCTCTAAACACTACCAGATTCATATATGATACTCAACTCTTCCTCCTCCCCCAAGACAGGGTTAACTCTAGGTGGCTGTGGCTGTCCTTGCACTTACTCTGTAGATCAGGCTAGCCTCAAAATCACAAAGATCACCTGCCTCTCCTCTGCCTCCCAAGTGGTGAGATTAAAGGTTTGCACCACCACCACCACCACCACCACCACCACCACCACCACCACCACCACCACCACCACCACCACCACCCAGCTCAACTAATTCTTATTAGGTGGATAATTAAGAATTCATACCTATCTTTCTTCTAGTACCAAATGAGAAAAAAAATATCACAAACAATTAAGCACAGGAGAAAAGATACGCTATACTTACTCTTCTCTACTTCAAACTGCTAAGACTTGTGACACAGGCTCTACTTTGCCTACAGTTTCTTATTACATCCTCTTTCCAATCAACCCTCCTTTTCCTTTCCTCTCCACACCACCTCTCTCCCCATCCTTCTTTCTCCATTCCACCTCCCTTCCTTTTGAGACAAGTATTTTCTCTGGATCCCTGGCTGTCCTGGAATTTGCTATGTTGACCAGGCTGGCTTCTCAATAACAGACATCAACCTGCCTCTTCATGTGTGATGGGCTAAGGGTATGGGCCACCAGGCTAGGCCACTCCCCCTTATTTTCTAACTCTGTGACAAGAAGCTCCACATTGACTATAATTTCTTCTTTATCCTTCTTTTCAATCCTTCCTATTTCCTAAACTCTGTATAAGAAAAGCACATGCAGAATCAATACCAATGATTACCTTATTAAGAAGTGGCTGTAGTTTTGTTAGTGCTATCACTGTAGATTCTATCAAAACTTGACTGTTGTAAGTGTCAGGTCCTTTTAAACAACTTTCAAGTGCCTTTTAGGGAAACAGAAATCTATGTTTTAGTTTTCATTGAAATAAAACATCACTTCCTACAATGAATCGCAGATTTAGCTGAGAAACATTTAGGTATTTGACAATATCTAAAAATGGTGAACACTCTATACTTATTTTAAAAGTATTTCTATATTACATTCTAATAAGGGCATTATTATATTAATTATAAATGATGTAGCTTTATATTAGGCTATATGGCTTTCAAGAGTTATTAAGTATACCTGATTAGAAAAGAGGCAAATACTCCTTTTAGAAGATATTTTCTTTTTCTTTTTGAGACAAGTTCTTTTATACTCTCAAATAAATCTGCCTGCCTCTGTATCTAGAATGTTGGGATTAAAGGCATGTGCCACATGTTGAACTTAAAGCTAGTTAGGTAAGATTTCATCACTTCAAAGAATTGCAGTAAGGAAAAAAATATGCTTAACAAATATGTATTTAATCACAGTACCAATACCATTTATTACATCTTACTGTGTTTTTAAAAACTCTAAGTATAATTTTTAAGTTGGAACAAATCTTTGGGAAAGAGAGGAATAGTACCTTGCTAAGAATTCGGATAATCTGCTTTATCTGCCCATGGGATACGCGTTTGCTAATACAGCCAAACACCACAAGAGCTCTTGGCTGCAGGGATGGGTTGTACTGAAATGCAAATCTGCAATGAAAAGAGCCAAGGAGTTTATGAAAATCTTTGTGTGTATGCACATTATAAATACAAGACTGCTGCTGCTGCAATAGCTACTTTCAACAATGCACACACAGTTCCAGTGACTGTTCAGCTGAGAACGCACCTCTGAGCCAGTTCTGTCCACTGATCCAGCCACTTGCACGTTGGAATATCTCTCATACATGCCTGAAAAACAGGATATTCTAAATACATATGTGTACATAAATATTTCTTGGAATATTTAATATTCTCATGTTTATAAGTGACATCTGTTATAAAAAACACATTCTAGGGGCTGGAGACATGGCTTGGCAGTTAAGATCACATGTTCTGGCAAAGGATATGGGTTCTGTTTCCAGAATCCACAAAGTGGTTCATAGCCATCGGTAACTTTGGTTCTGGGGAATGTGATATCCTCTTCTGGATTCTTCTCTGACCCTCGGACACCAGGCACACAGGTGGTGTACACACATACATGCAGGCAAAACATTCATATATAGAAAGTAAGATAAACCTAATTTAAAGAATGAACACATTCTAAAGGACAAAGTGTAGTGTAGCAGAATAAAACAGTATTTCTTCTGTATATTACAGATTTTTTTTTCAGATGGGGTGTTACTATGTAGGCTTGTCTGGCTTAGAATTCCCTACATAGACTCAGCTGGCTTTAAACTCACAGAATCAACCTGTCTCTCCCTCTCATGCCACTACACCTTTCATATTACACATTTTAAATATGATTTTAATTTGGTTTCTTCTATACCTCCATGATCTCCAACAAAGCTTCCGTGACTGTTTCCAGGGACGTCAAAGCAAAAGTCTCCCTCTCATAGGAGCCAGGGGAGAAGGAGCGGTCCCGGTAACTGGAACGGAAGGCAATGACAGCAGCTGACTTGACTTTGCTAATGCCAAACAGTAAGTAAAATTTGGGTAGTGAAAACTCTGTTAGACTGAGCCTCAAAACTTGCTTGGTCTCTTCTGTAAAGGAAAAAGAAATATCAGTATTTTATTCTAAAGTGGTATGTTTCATCTTCAATTCAATAAAATGAAAATATCATGCAAAAATCACACAACCATGCTCCCTAAATCAAATTCCTAGATGTATTACATTAGTGGCTATATCATAAACCAGCACTAGTATCACAACAATATCAACTAATAATAAACTTTTAGATTATATGATAATTAAAAGTATCTATAAAACAAAGAAAGCCTTTATTGTAGATTTCTATAGTGTACAAATTATTATTTTCTTGTTTGATAAAATTTCAAATTACTGCTTATAGGCCTGGTGAGTCAATACTATTATAGTAAGAAACCTATAGCAGTCAGGTAAGGTAAGGCTGAAAAAGAACTAGTAAAGAAAGATTACCTTCTAGGAACTTACCACTAAAATGAAGCTGTGAGCAAGTACACAGAGAGTGAATGATATTAATGACCAATCCATGTGTGGAAGCTCGAAGGGACAAGGGACCTGTGGCTACTAAGAAAGTGACAACGTGGAAGAGATAGGGAAGATGAGCTGCCACATCGAGGGAGTTGTTGAAGGACAGCATCAGCATGTAGCGGGCTAAAATGGCAATGTCGTCCCACATAAGATGTTGTTCTAAAGTTGGAGTTGGAGACAAGCAGGTCTTGTCAATTATTTTACACATCCTTCCAATAACCTGTAAAGAGGAACAAGCTTTAAAAACACAAGACTGAAAGTTCCATTACACAAAAAATTGAGGGTGCTGGAGAGATGATGCAGAGGTTAAAAGTACCTGCTGCTCTTATGGGGAACCTTGGTTCCCAGCACCCACATGCCAGCTCACGACCATTTGCCAAGTTCAGTTCCAGGGACACTGTGCACATGTGGCATATATACACATAAAAGTAAAATAAGCAAATCTTAAAAAATAAATTCAGGATTGATGAGATGGCTCAGCAGGTTAAGGTGCACATTATACAGCCCCATACCTTGGGACCCATCTGATGGAAGGAGATAAATGACTTCATAAATTATCCTCTGACTTCTACTGTGTGCCATGACATATGTGTACACAGACATTCATGCACACATGTTCACACACACACACACACACACACACACACTTACTCATTCAAATAAATCTGTTTAAACTTAGTTATAAGGCAAAAACTCTCAAGATGATAAACAGATATACTATGGCAAAGTCCAAGAAGTACAGAAAAAGTGGTTACCTTACTCGACACCAATTTCACATTTCCAGAAGCTAAAGCCACAGCCGTATCTGCCATCACCTCAGCTTTGATAGACCCTAACCCTCCTGTCGCACTGGTTTTGATGAAACTGTCAAGCACAACATCTAGCAGGTCTGTGATCTGATGAGACAAGAAAAGCCATGTTGCTGTTGACCATGCTGCCTTTAATTAAGAAATACTCAGAAGAGCCCAAGTAATGGGCATCTTGTTTTACCCCAGACTTTCAAAGTTCTAGACTTAGAGGCCTGTAAAACATCCAGGGAAGGTGTGGGTGCCACTTGACTCCTTCAGAGTAAGATCAGTATTCAGAGTTTAAACATCTTTACACAACTATCTTCAGCTGCTTAGACACTATGTCTGTGCTCTAGGAAAGTAACACACGACCGATCTAATTACTTTAATGATATCATTCAGTCAGAAAACTGGCTCCAAAGCCATTTAAAGTCATTTAGAGGATTTACAACATTGTCTAAGTTAAGGGCACTGCTTCCTTAAGTGATTATTTTGAAGGAATAAACCTCCCTTTTCAGGTTAAGGAAAGTTGTATCATAGTCTATGCTACAACTATAAATGCAAGCAGATGCTCTGAATAACATTATAAAGAAGCAGTGACTGGATCTGTGGTGTATAGGGATTAAGTATATATTTAAAAACTATTTACTAGGAATGATAACAGGTGTCTACAGCTAAACTCTATATAGTTATGCAAGGAAGAGAGCTCTGAGATGTATTAGCTATTTACAAGGCTGGGTACGTGTCTGCATACTTCTGAAGGACAGAATAGTGTGCTCTGTATAACATGGGAACCAAGAATTACTAGCACAAAAGAGGCTAATTAAGTGTCAGTGTAAGTTCAATACCTGCCCAAGGCTCCCCCAGATTTTTGCTTGAATCGAAGGGTACATCTGCTTCTCGTTTATGGTCATTGTTATTAGCTTATCAAGGATGGCAGTAACCCTTTGTCGC
The DNA here is from genome assembly GCA_964023405.1 of Apodemus agrarius. Classification (NCBI taxonomy): domain Eukaryota; kingdom Metazoa; phylum Chordata; class Mammalia; order Rodentia; family Muridae; genus Apodemus; species Apodemus agrarius. The sequence continues at coordinate 65,567,801 of OZ030015.1, read as the reverse complement.
TTGGCATCATCATTATGCTTACAAAAACGGACTAGATTTGACAGCCATGGGGTCATATATTCCAAACAAAGGTGCTTCAATTCAATACCTGTGGAGAAAATACTCCATTAGCAGAGATAGTCAAAATGACAAACATCTTAGTATATTTTTATGTGTATGATGAGTATGCTGTGTACATTCATGTTTGTGTACCACATACTTGCCTGGTGTCCAACAAGGCCAGAAAAGGGTGTCTGAATTAATTGTTTTTAATGGCTCAATAGTACTCCATTGTGTATATATATCACATTTGAGACAAACATTTTAATAAGAGGTAAAGACACTAGATTTTGAAAAAAATAATTTTAAAGTAAGTAAGCCGAGCTAGTGGGTGGTGGCATCCACCTTTGAAATAGTTTGAAATAGTCCCAGAAGAACTGCTTGTGCAAGACACAGTATGCCTGTTCACTCACACATTTGTAGTTATTAGTAACTTTGTATTTTTCTTGTTTCTCAAATGTACACAATCTCTCTTCAGAGTTACACTCTTACATCTTCCACTTGATGGAAAAAATAGAACAAAACCTACCTAGGTAGTCTTTTTTTCTTTTAACTAATTTATCTTATTTTAGGTGTAAGGGTGTTTTGCTTCTATGTATGTCTGTGCAGCATGTGCATGCAGTACCTGAAAAATCCAAAAGAAGGCATCAGAAGCCCTGGAACTGGCTTCCCAGTGGCTGTGAGCTGCCATGTGGGTGGCAGGAATCAAACCAGGGCCCTATGAAGGAACCAGTCTCTCCAGCCCCAATCTGATGCAGTCTGATGAATTGTTAAAGCACTTAATCGCCTAATACTGAGATATTAAGATATGGTTGGCATGCAGAATGCAAGGAAACAGCTGTATGTATTATAGGGAGAAGAAAATGCCAGCAATGAAGACAGGCAAAGATCAGCAGCTATGTTAGTACAGGGTATGGAGGTGGACAGATGTTAAAAAGAATAGATATTAAACAAATGAAATTTATTAAAACAAACTCAGTACTGACTCTAGATCTGGTATCCACCAACAAATGTCCAATAAAAATCACAGTTCCAAGTCAACTATAAAAAGGGAAGCAACTATTTCCTTAAAACCTTATCTAAAAAAAGAAATGCTAAAGTTCATGGAACTGAAATAAAGAAGGAAATATTCCCAATAGCCTACAGGAAAGAGGATTCCACAGAGTTGTGATGGGTTTCTTTGTATATCCCGCCAGGATTTTCTTTCACAGTTCCTTTAGTTACAGGGTACCACAGACCCCCCCCCCCAAAAAAAGCAAAGTTTTTAAAAAATAAAAATATAATAAGTAAAAGACTCCTAGTAAATTCCCAAACAAAAGAGATTTCTTTGAATTGTCTTAAGAGTCATTCTTAGTATTAAGGAAAGTCATTACTTACTAGATTTGCTAAATCCAGAAATACACTCTTCCAAAAACTCTAAGGTGAGGTGAGGCTCATTGGCTGCAAGCGTCTTACTGATAGAGACAATGAAGAGTGTGTTGTTGGCAGGGATGCATAACCCCGATGTCTCTAGCAACTGACCTTCAATCTTTAAATTAAAGGTACAGGTTAAGGCACACAGGAGATTATAGGCAGCAGACCTAAGAGAAAACACGAAGGAGATGGTTTTACATTTTCTTTTTGTTTGTAATTACATTTTCCCCACAACATACAACTCAAGATTTTATCACAAAGCATGGTCAATTCTTTTTCAGTGTTACAACTAGAGACAGAATGTATGGCAAGCCCCAAACAGGAGATGGAGAAAAATCAGTCATGAAATCAGCACTGGAAGAGCCCATGATGCTCCTAAGAGCATAAAACAGTGAAGACTTCGGGTCCTGGGTGATCAATAGAAGTGAGTGACTGAATAATGGTGTGCCATGTATTAGTGAGGTCAACACTATGCTCACAGTTACTCTCCCAGAGATCCAATTAAATAGAAAAGGGGAGTAAGGAGGATCCTGGCAGGGCACACCTTTCATCTTGGCACGAGGGAGGCAGAAGCAGGTGATGAATATGAGGTCAGCCTGTTCTACATGGAAGAGTACCAGACCAGTCAGGGTTACACAGCAAGAGAACTTTGTAGCTTAAGAGTAGGAATCTAATCAAATAATGTTCAACGTGTTAAAGTAAGGATAGCCTTGGAATGTTTGTGTTCTCCAATTTACACTGTAAACCAGAGGCTAAATGAGGATTAACTCTAGTTAAAAAGCTGCAGCTACGTTTTCCGTTCTATGATCTTATTCTATGATATATAACCACTGGAACCAATCATGTATTATCTATGGTCTATTAGAACAGAAAGTATATTATAAATACATACAAATGTATTTAAGCAAACTATAAAAGTTAAAAAGCCTTGAGGTTTGTACTGTAGCAGCTCGGTGGTGGAATGTCTTCCTTACATGTGTGAGCCCTTGGGTTCAATCCCTAGCATTTCAAAGTAACACCCTCCAGCCCACCCCGACCCAGCCCAAACAACAACTCCCAGGCTGTTTTAAAATGCAGCAAAACAAACAGCTGGGCTGCTCAGTGAACTTCAGACTTTCACTACCTCTGAATTTCTGACATGTTGACACAGGAGGAATAAGCTATGGAAATGGGAAGTTTGCCCAAAAGTGTTTTATTTCCTCTGGGATGATATCCTTTACCAACAGGGTTATGGCTCAACTTTCCTAAACATGAGAATGCATGTTACTGTCTGTGAATTTATGCTTACCTTTCACTGACTGAAAAGTTATACTATGCTGATGCTATTTTACATTATCTAAGAGCTATAAGAAACTGGGCATCCATAACGGGTATGTGTGAAAGAGCCTTCTAAGGTTAGCCAAGCACACATACAATTTACCAAGCTATTTGTGAGAGACCATGAGGCCTCTGTTAAGTTAAAAAAAAAATCTGTTGACAATTGTCTTTTTGTCCCTTTTTCCTGAGACAGTCTCACTATATAGCCCTGGCTATCCCATGGTTTGCTATATAGACCAAGCTGGCCCAGAACTCACAGATCCACTCGTGTGCCTCCTGAGTGCAGGTATCAGATGCATATGCTACACATCTGACTTACAAATTTAAATTTCTTTCTTTCTTTCTTTCTTTCTTTCTTTCTTTCTTTCTTTCTTTCTTTCTGTGTGTGCATGTGGATACATGCAAGGAGGTTATTTTGGTAAGCATAGTATGACTTATCTCCTTCAGGCTTGTGATGAGCTCTTTTATCCACTGAGAAGTCTTGCTGGACACATATTTCCTTCTAAATAAAGGCAAATTTGAAAGCTTACAAGCCCAGAATAAACCCTGGGCTATGTTATATCCTAAAAGAAAGTTGAGTGTCTGAATCTGAGAATTGAGTGTCTCTTTTCTAAAATGACCACACTCAGATGTGCTCAGGGTTTGACATATTTATGTAGATTTTGCAGAATGAGCACCTATAATTAAAAGTTCTGAAATGGGGATGGGGGTGGTGAAAGTGACTTTACTTCCAGCAAGCTCTTGGCCAGCCAGAGCTACACAGAGAGAGCTCCTCTTAATAAAGTGATATGTTATAAAATCTTGACAAAATACATAAGAAATTTCAGATTCTGGAGCATTTTGGATTTCAGATTAGGAAAGTTCTACCTCCATAAGTAAAAATCTTGACATTTTTCAGATACCAAGGATAAAGAATCATTCAGACATGGAAAAGAAACCGAGGAAAAGGAGGTGGAAACAGGAAGTGGGAAACATCATTCGCTAAGTAAAAAAAAAGTGCCTCGGTTTGCAAGTGTGTTACACTACCCCACTGCAAATGCTACTGTCAAACCTTTACTTTATAGGTGCGTTAGGAAGGCATTGTTACCAATATTTTACCAAAAGGGAGTGTTCACCATTGTGCCTGAAAGCATGCTATGTTACAAAAATAACAATTATTTGCTGACTCTACAGGCTGGGACCTGCATCTGAATGTGCAATAGACAATGTTTAGGTACCTCATGCATGACACCTCAGCAGTGTTTTGCATCACTCTCCAGTTATACATTGTCTTGCACTTGACCACAGGTCATATGAAGCCTTTAGGGCCCCAGCAGCAACATAATGTGCGTATTTTACTGTGATGCTCTCCAAACAGTAACAACATTCTTTTTGTCTATGTTGCTTCTGTTGCCAAGGCAAAGGAGAAAGCACCAGAAGATTTCTTTGGAGGATACTACTGAGGTGACACAGGTAGGACACAGTGATGTATCTGATTCACTAAACTTTAGGCCTTCCCTAAATAATGATACTCAGTGAACAACAGTGAGATACTATTTAACTTCAAGTGAATTTAATAAAGAAACTTTAAAAAAAAAAAAAAAAAAAAAAAAGAAGGTTGGGAGAGAAATACCTACCGTAAACTAGGGTCTGAACTGCCCAAGTTCAGTAATGCAATATTAAGCAGTGTCCCGGGGACATCTTTTGGTCGAATCTTGGTATGCTGAGGGATGGAGTCAGGCTGTGACAGCTCCCAGCGGGTCCTGATATGAATGATAGACTGAACAATGGCTTCACATTCTTGGTGCATGAAGGTCAGTGGTGTGCCTTGGTTTGCAATGGTTAAAGTGAACTGGTTCTCATCAACGAGGCAGATCTCTTCGATTTCAGAAGCATAGTAGATATCATTTAAAAAGACAGATTGCCCCAAAACTTTTGTTCTTTCTGCCGAGGTTACCTGAACAGCAGTAGAACCAACCTGAGAAATGGTGTAAGGAAGGAATAGATTCCAGTTACACAGAATTCTCAAAAGGTCCAAAACCCAACTCATTCACACACTCCATGTTTGCTGAGAGTTTATTTAAATTACTTTAACACTTACCTATAAATACTCTCAAAAGAAATTGGATCTGACAGAAAAAAAAATAATTTTCCTTTAAAAAAGGCCAAGAATTCCTTAAACAAGCACTGAAGGGGTAAAATTCACCACTCTGAAAAACCATGATCTGATCAACAGAACTACATCACTAGGTCCTTTCCACCCCACACACCCAACCACTGGGCAGAGTTCACAGTCAAGAACTGCCTGCCCTCTCTATAACATTTTTTTCTACCTCTTGCCCAAATGAAGTGCCTTAAAAATTAATCTATTTTATGTGTATGAGTGTTTGCCTGCATACATATCTCTGTATCACATGTGTGCTTGGTGTCCTCAGAAGCCAGAGGATCCCTTGAAACTGGAGTTACAGACTTATGACCTACCATCTGAGTTCTGGGAACTTAACCCTGGATCTCTACAAGAGCAGCCAGTGCCCTTAACCACCGTGCCATCACTCAGGCCTTAAGACAGTGTCTTGTAAGTGTGCAATTTTTTTTTTGCAGGCCCACAATAAAGATAGAAATCTTGTTCTTCCCACATCTGGATGGAACTAACATTGGATATGCAACTATGAGAATATTTGTAGAAGTCACACTTAATCTGTTTAGTCAAGAAAGGCAACAAATGAGCCGGGCGTGGTGGCGCACGCCTGTAATCCCAGCACTTGGGAGGCAGAGGCAGGCGGATTTCTGAGTTCGAGGTCAGCCTGGTCTACAGAGTGAGTTCCAGGACAGCCAGGGCTACACAGAGAAACCCTGTCTCAAAAAAACCAAAAAAAAAAAAAAAAAAAAGAAAGAAAGAACGAAAGGCAACAAATATTCCAAACAGACCAGAGGTTACCTTAATAGAAACTTTGGTGTCCTTGTGAGCTAGCTTGAGAGCATTGTGGAAAACCTTTAGATCCTCCTCCAAAGCCAAGGTAGCAGCTGGGAGCTTCTGCTGCTCATGCTCTATGTGTTCGGCCAGCTTCCCAGGGCAGTCGATGAAAACCAGCCTCTTGCTGCCCTTGAGGCCAGTGAGCAGCCGCTCGTGGTACTTGGTGTACTCCCTGACCCAGGAGTTACAGTTGTAGATGTAGACGGCAGAGACATTGTCATACGCAAATCCAGGGAAGACGACAAACCACTTAGAGAGGAAATCTGTTTTAAAGCGATTGCTAGGCCCAGTATGGGTAAGGTCCACTACAATTTCATATGGCTTTGCATAATATGGCTTTAAAGTCAGCAAGACATGGTATATCAGCAAATCACCATTGATTTGGCCAGTTTTGAACCTAAAGAACGCAACAAAAAAGGATAAAGATTGTTAAAATTTCTGAATGTACAGAATATTAATCTATTTTCTTTTGTTTTACCTTTACTAACTGTGTGTGCATGTAGGTGTGAGTGTGTGTGTGCATGTGGAAGCCAGAAGACAACACAGTACACCCGTGGAAGTGAGAATCAGTTCTCCTCGCTCCCCACCATGCATGTTCTAGAGACTGGATTTAGGTTGTCAGGCTTGTAATGACAGCATAGTCAGCTGCTGGGTCATTCTCACTGACCCCTTTGAAAAATGTTATGGTTAATTTCCTCATAGCTCTCAGTGTGAGCCTAGCCTTTAAAGCTGAGCCATCGCTCTGGTTCTGATTAATTTTCTAAAGAAGACAATCATATAAAACAAGTCTTCAAAGTATAGGGTATTTTGTTTTATATTTTCCAGACTTTGAGCAATAAGGATAAAGAGAGAAGAGACAAACTCCTTAAAACTTCTGGCTATAGCAACAAATCTGCCCACCAAGAAAGAAGGAAGACAGTGGAAGGGCTGAATCCCTTGGTGCACTATGCTCCTCAGAGAAGCCAGTGGCTGGGAAAGATGCTCAGAAGCCAGAGCCAATCCATGTAGCTGACCTGAACAGACGGTGGCTCAACAATGAACACAGACTCAAGTCAGGACAATGAAGCCAGAGGCTCAGTTCACAGGCTAGTTTAACCTGTGGGGCTTGGGAGCTTTCCTCTGTATTTGTAATTAAGAAAATACACAGCCCTAGAATTTGTTTCTTATGTTTTGAAGAGAGGGTTTCTCTGTGTAGCTCTGACTATGCTGGAATTCACCCTGCAAATCAAGCTGACTGCAAACGCAGAGATTCACCTCCCTCTGCCTCCTGAGTGCTGGGATTAAAGAGCTGCACCGGCACTGCTCAACCAGGGAACGCCTTCCTCAAAACCTAAAGAGAAGGAGCTGAGAAATAAAAAGACAGTCTGGGGTCTTGGCCATAATCTGAGTCAGAGATAAATTTCTCCCCCATGGTTAGATTTATCCACAGACTGTTCAGCTATAGAAGCTAATGTTGCATGTTTTGATTAAACCACATTAGGTCATACACCACGTCCACTTGGCTTGGGTCCTGGAAATCTGACGGGAGCAGTGAAGGAATCAGGAAAGGGCTGACAACACATGCAAACAAGCTACGGCGAGGTGGGCTCTGCACACTCTAATGGCACTGCACCAACACTGCAGCGAGCCTAACCCCAGGAAACATATTAGATACAGTGAGGCCACCTAGTCTTGACAGGAGATTTCTGTAGATGAGCGGTCTCAGGCTTTATTGACCAGGGGAAAGAAAGCTATGATTGCTAATTTTGGCACACACTGGTAAACTGTTGGTAAACACTCATATTTGCACCCCCTGCCAGCATCCTAAGGGGCGAGAGGAAGGCTCTGCAGGCCTCCGAGCCTCACCATGGCGTCTGTGTGTAGGGTTGTATGTGCATGGGAAGCTTGGCCTTTACCATGTCCAAACACCACTCATTCCTTAGAACTGGATTTGGTCCTTACACACTCGCCCAGCATTTCCTTGGCTCCCCGCAGGCATATCTTGCTTACAACTGAAAGAGTATTAACCAACACAGGAGCACAGTGAGGCAGCTCTGAAGAGTGCTGTGCTTGACTGTAACCAAACAACTGCATTAACTCAGACCCACTGTTCCTTACGCTCCATTATCTCTGAGTTATGATAAATATCTTCTGTAAGAATTTTTAATCTTGTTGAAAAATAGTGACAAGTTGAATTATTTTTGAAATGAAAGAAACAGTTGAAGATTAAAAAGAATAAATGATAAAAGACATCCCCTCACCACCTGAGGCAGCTGAGAGAGCTGGTCATGACAGAGAACAAACTGGCCCTGCCCCTCACCACCAGCAGTACTTGGGAGAGGAGGCCCCGTACCTCGCCTGCTCAATAGAGTAGAGCTGGCTCTCATAGAGAGGTAGGTGTGCCAGGCCTGCGGGTGTGAGAGGCGACCCAGTCCCCTGCTATCTGCAGCACTTGGGAGACTGGGCCCCATGTCTCAACTGGACAGCACAGAGGAGCTGGCTCTGGAGGCATAAGGATGGAGAAGCCTCTCTGAGGGCATGGAGCAGGAGAGCTGACCCTGCCTCCTGATGACGGCAGCTGGAGCAGTGCGGGAGAGCTTGCCCCTGGTGGTGTGGATAGGGAGACTTGGCTGGCTGACTAGCTTAGCTACTATCGAGGCCCAGAACCAGGGCTTTGAGTTGGCCTACCCCAAAATCTTTATCATCTGTGAACTGGTGGAGCTCATGAAAGGGCCAATCTTATTGGTCCAGACCTGAAGGATCTTCATGACAGAGGGCAACAACAGGATGGCAGGGAGGAATCCCAGTGAGAATCGAATACTGATGACATCACAAAAGCCAGAGACCTCAAACCAGACCAATGACTCATTGCAATGAACATTTGCAAGTGAATATCTATGGACAGAGGAGTACACTGTGGGCCATACTGTGACACACTACAGCTTCCACTATGAGATGTTTTCTAGGCTTTGTTCTGTTTATTGTTCTATTATCTTTGAGGGAAGAGGCTGCAAGGGTGGAGGCAAACACAAGGGCATGGTGAGATGGGATTGGGGGTACATGATTTGAAACTCACAAAGAATCAATAAAAAGTTGAAAAAAGAAAAGGAAAATACACAGATTGGCCATTCCTATTCTTAAAAACACTTTCTGAATGCCAACAGATGCCAGGGTGGACAATTCAAACCCAATGCTCAAACCAAAGTGCAACTTTGCCTTCAGTTATATGTATAAGGTACATATGAAACATGAATTTTGTGTTTAACATTCAGTATCATCTACCTAAAATCTCATTGTATGTGAATGTAAATGTGAATATTGCAAAATCTGAAGGCAATCTAAACTTGCAAGTATGTTTGGATCAAAGCACTTTGGACAAATTCAGCCTGCATGATGTAGCCTATATCACTTGCAAGAGAAACAAGAGAGGCAAAAAAAACAGCGTGGAGTTGAAAAGAAGGGAAGACCAACATGAAGTTACGAATATATAGTGACAACTATGTAGCTATATTAAAGGTCCAGTGTTGAATCTGACAGAAGGAAATGTGAACTGAACAGAAAAAGAGGCTTGAGGAGAGGTGAAAAGGAAAGAGGTGACTAAGTGTGCTCTACAATAGCTAGAGAGAGAGAGAGATCACAGAGGTGAGAGCTCAGGGAGATGCAGATGGAAAACAAGGGAAGGAAACAACCGTGAGGGACCAGAAAGGCCTCAGTGCTCGCCTGGGGTCCACATTCCTCAAGCTATGCTCTGTGGATTGCTGGTGTCAGAGCCTGCTATCCTGCTTACTGAAAATAAACTAGCTGGTATCAGCACAGGGATACTAATATGAATGCATGTAGAGAGCATGACACTTATGTTGTTTTAAAATAATATTCCCAGTTATGCAAATATTTTGGAACTACTTTTGAAAATATAAGCAACTTTTTCAACTTTTTTTTTTTTTTTTTTTTTGATTTGGTTTTTTCGAGACAGGGTTTCTCCATATAGCTCTGGCTGTCCTGGAACTCACTCTGTAGACCAGGCTGGTCTCGAACTCAGAAATCCCCCTGCCTCTGCCTCCCAGAGTGCTGGGATTACAGGAATGCGCCACCACCGTCCAACTCAACTTTTTCAACTTTTAGTAAGAAACAAGGAGGCTGTGGTTTTGGTTGGTCGGTTGGCCAAGTACTTGCTTAGTGGCTATAGGAAAGCCGGGCTCAATCTCTAGCACTCAGATGGATGTGGGTGCAATCCATGACCCCAGCATATGGGCGCAAGGCAGGATGATCATTCAGGCAAGGCCATCCTCAGCTACACGCTGCTCTAGGCTGGTCTCAACTACATGACACCCTGTCTCAGGCCTGCTCTTTTCTGAAGGAAAGTGGAGGACCAGTGGATCTGGGAAAGAGGGAGGTGTGGGGAGGGCTGAGGAGAGGAGGGAGGGTAAGCTGTGGTTGGGATGTATTGTGAGAAAAGAATATTAAAAAAAAAAAAAAAAAAAAAAGAAAGAAAACCAACAAAACCCCAAAATATTCAAAGCTACCATGGGCAAGTTAATGAACCTGACTCAAAATAAATAGGAGAGAAGGTCAGACAGAGATGGCTCAGCAGGGTCTTGTCATGCTAACCTGGTGACATCAAAACCTATATAAAGGTAGGCATAACTGGGATCACATCCAGTGACACCATAAAACTAAATAGAAATTTAAATTATATACATTAAAAGTGGTTGTTTTTTAAGGAAATGAGGAAATGTCTCCAGAGCCAGTTGATCAGTGTGGTGCTTAGTAGAACAAAAGGGGTTGTGCTCCAAGACAGCGTTAGAGATGCATGACAGACGGACGCGGGCTCAGGGCTAGTGAGGAAACAAGCACACCACAAAACCTCAAGGGAGGAGCCTAGGATGACAGGAATGAGAGGATCTTCTGTGACACAGGGTTCTGTGCCATCAGCAGAGCCAAGGGGACCATCAGGGTGTCTATCTGATTCACAGAAGACAACGTAATCCACCCCAGACATGTCTAATCTGAGGTGATGCCAGAAACGGCACACACCACAGCCTGCCAGCATTCTCTGGCCCAAATTCTGCTCAGGACACTGCTGCAGTTCTCAGGTTGAAATGGTTGTGAGGTGTGGGGCTGAAGCGCCTAGCTGACAAACACCTCCAAGGACTCCACATTTATGTTTTCAAATCAGTCTGTGATATAAAATAAAATTAGAAAAGTGATTTTAATGCAACACTAAAGATGTCATCATGTAATTTCCATTGAATAATACTAACTTCAAAAGCAGATAGTAGGCATAAACAATAAACCATAGGGGCGTGTGTGTGTGTGTGTGTGTGTGTGTGTGTGTGTGAGAGAGAGAGAGAGAGAGAGAGAGAGAGAGAGAGAGAGGAAGGCCCTCCCCATTCTGGGGGTGGAGACTGGCGCTACAAAGCCTCTTGTCATCCCTTTGCCAACTGGACAAGTCAGTCTTTGCTTTCCCCGTGACATGTATTTGAGTTGCAGCGGAAAGGAAATGTGTCATCTGTGGTTTGGTTTTAAAAGTGGAAAAAAACCCTGCAGATTTAAGTTTCATAGTCTCCAAACTATTCTACTTAAAATAAGAAGCGAAGAACAGAAGTGGCTCATTAAGTAAAGGTTGGGACAGAGCACTCTGGAAGGTAGGTTGCACATGTGGCTTTCTTAATCCTTCCCACTTCTAATTTTGTTCAGGTTAGTAGAGAAGAAGTGCCTTTTCAAAGATGTATACATAGATCTATCAATGTAGAATTGGTTTTTTTCTATTCCATTATGAAAAATTAAAATGAACAGCATAATCAATGGGAGCTAGGAAAATTTATAATTATTAGTATGGAATTTAAATCAAGATGGAGGACGGTCTTGAGTTTGTACTCAAATGAGTAGAAAAGCTTTGGGTTTTTTGTTTTGTTTTGTTTTGTTTTTAAATTAAGGAAATACATTCTTATTACTACAGCTTAGGAATTGCAAATCTGATTAAAAATGGTAAGACAAAAACCAAAACCAGAAAATCAAGACTTTGCTAACCCAACCTGGCCTCTGGGGCATAAAATAGGAACAGTGTCTATTCTTCGGCAGTTGTGAGCAAAGGAGTGTCTCTGTCGGCAGCAGCTTGTTTTCTGGGGCATGACAGCACATCTGGCTGAAGACAATCAACAGCAGATCTATTATGTTGTCCTGCAGTACATGGCTAGCGTGTAGAATACTGTGATGTATACTGCACTGTGAATGAACTAATGTGATTAAAATAACTTACATTAAGTCATTTTAACACTGAAGGCATAAGTCTACTCTGGTAGAAAAGGATGGACATTTCTCACCAAACCAATTTAAAGTGCTTTTTTTTGGGTATGTGACTGACTTATGAAGTATCCAGAGAATCCTATCATTCGACTTGAAGACTGATGGCAGAATACTACCACACAGAAGTCAGTGCAGTGTATCTTTAAGCATCTACCAATAGTCATAATCCCAATAGTTATCTGGATCTCAGAACATTGGGGGTTTTCCCCTCTCCACTCTTAGTATAAACTATTAATCAAAATGCAGTTTCTAACTAGCATCATTTACTATATGCTATTTTTGTCTGTGCAACTTAAGTGTATCTTATCTGTTAATCTCAACTTTTGTATTTTATTAGCATTCCAATGTTGTCAAATGGCATATATTATATCAGAGTAAACCTCCCAGGCTCAAGTGTGACTAGAAGGGTGGAATCTGTACTACTTAGAAGTAGTTTAGAGACAGAATCTTAGGCCCTAACCTAGACCTGAAAAAAAAAAAAAAAAGACTCCTCCACATATTCAAGTTTGAAAGTAACATCTATAAAAACACAGTGTTCTTAACAAGACACCTACACTCATTAAGTCTTAGAACAATCTAGTGTTTGCTCACTCTCCTCTCATTTATGTTCTGAATAAAATATTCTTTCAAGAGTTACTCCAGAGGACAGGTGTAGTAGTATAAACACCTCAGCTGGTCCTGGCTACCCGCCCTTGATCCCAGAACTTGGGAGGCAGAGGTAGGCTGATCTTTTAAAGAGAAACAATCCACTTCACTAAAAGTTTAACCAAATGTCTCTTGCTAGGTTAGCTGTACTTGGGGCAGACATGACAGCTCCAGGGGGACCTCTAAGCAGATGGCTGGTAACAAGAGCTATTGTCCTTTTATGCACTGGTTTCTAGGAAGCTCTGAGCCCCAAACTAAACTTCAGTTTTGGGGAGGAGGGGTGGGAGGAGGGTTGAGCTACCACAGGGCTGCACCCTGGCTGCTGAGTCTCTGCTTTCTAATGTTAAGATGGGCTGCTCAGTCAGGCACTGTGGTCTCAGGCCCCTGATGAGTGATTCCTTTTTATTTTTCTCTATAATTTCTTTCATAGATTTCTATTAAGATAAGGGAGAAAAAGATGTCAGTTACAAACTGACAACAAGGGTAGCCACCTTTCCATACCTCTGGAAAGCTACAGTAAGCGCCGGCAACATAGCTGCACTCTAGGACAGGAACCCTGGAGCTGCTTAGTGTAGTTAGCACTGCACAGCAAAGGACAATCGCCTTCAAATTCTCACTGGTGTACACTTGCTCTCCAGCTCCACCATACCTCTGCCCTCCCTCTGCAACCCTCCCCCCCCACAAGCCACTTGTAATATCTTTTAAAACTTGAAACAAAACTTTCAAGGCCACATTCTCCTTTACTTCAAGATGAGCTGTGCTTCTGAGAGGGTGGACACCTCAGGAGGAAGGAGCTGTCAAAGAGGAAGCACAACATGAAAGCAGAAGTGTCTGACTACAAGCTGAGGCCTGGGCACGCCCTTAAAAGGGAGAATGTAGAGCTATGATGCAGGGTTAAACATGCGCAACAGATCTATAATGCTAACTTACAGCGTCAGCATGCACAACAGAATTTTTAATTTTTATGTACAATCTAAGAACAGAAATGAAAGTTCAGTTAACAAACAAAACAACAAATTCAGTTGAGAAGAATCCAATAGCAAAAGGTAGGCGTGGATCTCTGGTGTTCCTGTGCGATCTCAAGTGCAGCCCATTAACTACAATTACTTCACGTGCCAGACACAGTTCTTCCACAAACTAACAATTGACATTGCTGTCTCAACAGATACCAGTGTACCTGTAGGCATGGCGCACACAGGACAGTACCTGCATCTGGTTTTCCTGATGACAACAGTGTGGTCCTTGTCTCCTGGAACAAAAGCAAACTATACACATCTGTCAGCTAACAGTATCACTGCCTCAGGTTCCATTAGTCAAAATGGCCCCAGCAGACATCCAAGTGAGAACACGAACCTTGTCACTCCTGCAGTGGGTCACAAGGTGAGTGCCACGGACAAGCCTGTATCATCTCCCACTGTGCCTTTAGCTGCTACATCTACACTCAAGTCCTCCACACCCCGTGCCTTCAGAAACAGTTCTCCAACAGCAGAGATCAAAAGTGAGGGGGAAACATTTAAAAAGGAAGTCTGTGAAGAGAACACCAGCAACTCGGCCATGCTAATTTGCTTAATTGTAATTGCAGTGCTTTTCCTCATCTGTACCTTTCTATTTCTATCAACTGTGGTTCTGGCAAACAAAGTCTCATCTCTTAAAAGGTCAAAACAAGTAGGCAAGCGCCAGCCTCGGAGCAATGGTGACTTTCTGGCAAGCAGTGGGCTCTGGACTGCTGAATCGGACACTTGGAAAAGAGCAAAGGCGCTCACAGGCCCCAACCTCCTGATGCAACCTACTGGTGTGCTTACAGCTGCCAGGGAAAGGAAGCAGGAAGAAGGAACTGAAAAGCTCAACTAGGCCACGGTTTGGAAAGGGAAATGCAAAGCAGCAATGAGGAAGGCTGAGTTAAAAATAAAGCTGGCTGGTGGCATTTCACATCCGTGTTTGCTCAGATGAGCAAAAGTCTGATGTGCTGTTTGTTTAGCATCAAAGAGACCAGAAAGGGAGATGTATGTCTGCTCAAGTTTTACTTCTGTTTCATACTTCATATTTTTAAGAAAGTAAATAAAACAACAGCTGAAGAAACTAATAGAAATAACTAAATACTCTTGTTCAGCAACGGATGACCTCTGTCTGAATGTACTTGAACTTGGAAGAGTTCTATTAAACCCTTAGAGCCAAGCAGATGCCACAATGCCTAGCAGAAGTCAAATTCCTAACCTATACAATTCAGCCGTGTAATGCAATGGTATATTCTCACTGGTGAGACAGAACCCACACCAGGTGGTATCTTAGCACAGCTAATGTTAGGCTACATCTCTTTATTTTCACATATGGCACAAGACAAAAATGCTTTTCTACTATACATAACACATTAAAACTTAATTTTGTACAATAAATGAAAACAGACTTTAGAACAAAGCTATCTCTCATTTATGTTGTTTTAGAATGTTATAAAAATAAGAAAAACAACACAACCAAAATAGATGAGATTCATGTCCACAACAGAAGGCTATGAATAAATATAAAAAAGTTTTAGTGTTCAAGAACAACATCTGAAGGAACTGGAGGGGCGGCTTAGAAGGGAGGAGGGCACTGAGTGCTCTTCAGAGGACCCTGATTCTATTCCGAGCACTCACACAAGCCTCAGAACTGGCTGCAACACCAGTTCCAAGGGATCATGGCTTCCTTGGGTACCATGGTACACAAACATGGTACACAAACATGTACATAAAGTAACTTTTCAAAAAAGAGTAGCATTTATATTTTGTATCTACTGTTTACTAGAAGAGTAATAAAAAGCACCAGCCACGTGTGGTGGCACACACCTGTATTCCCACCATTTTGGAAGCTCAAATCAGAGGTTTCTGAGTTTGAGGCTAGCCTGGCCTGGACCCTGTCTTAAGCATTAACAACCAAACATAACAAATGCCTTAAAGTTGGTCAATGTTTAGAGTCTAAGGATGCTAAGTAACTTACATATTATCAGCTTTCACTTTTACTCTCCATAGCAGCATGAGTAAAAGAAAGTGAAGTGTGGGGCTGGATGGCTCAGTGGTTAAGAGCACCGACTGCTCTCCCGAAGGTCCTGAGTTCGAATCCCAGCAACCACATTGTGGCTCACAACCATCCATATGAGATCTGACATCCTCTTCTGGGGTGTCCGAAGACAGCTACAGTATACTTACATATAATAAATAAGTAAAATTTAAAAAAAAAAAAGTGAAGTGTGTGTATGTGTGTGTGTGTGTGTACACACATTTGCAAGTTCAGGTGCTCACAGAATCTAGTTTATTTAACTATCACTTTGGAGCTGGAGTTCCAGGTGATGATGAAACCACCTGATGTGAGTACTGGGAACTAAACCTGAGTCTTTGCAAGAGAAGTATGTTCCTTTTTGTAAAAAATAGATTCATTCATTCATTCATTCATTCATTCATTCATTATGTATCCAGCATTCTGCCTGCATGTATGTCTGTAGGCTAGAAGATGTCACCAGATCTCATTACAGATGGTTATGAGCTACTATGTGGTTGCTGGGAATTGAACTCAAGACCTCTAAAAGAGCAGTCAGTGCTCTTAACCTCTGACCATCTATCTCTCCAGCCCTGTATGCTCCTTTAAAAAAAAAAATTAAGGTTTTATTTTTATTTTGTGAGTGTTTTGCCTGCATGTATGTCTATACACAATGTTCATGAAGCCCTTGAAGGCCAGAAAAGGGTGGCAGATCCCCTGGACTGGAGTTAGAGACAGCTGTGACTCACCAGGTAGGTGTGAGACGTGGGCACTCTACAAGAGCAGCAAGTGCCCTTTACTATTAAGCCATCCCGCTAGCCCCTTCACATTCCCCTCTAATGAGTGGTTCATCCTGGTTACACATCAGAACTAAACAAAAATGTCAACACCTAACTCTCATGCCCTCCACCTGATTCTAGTTGTAAGGAGCTGACTTTCAGGTCAAGTACTGGGTGTTTCTTCCTAACCTCCTAGATGGTGTTACCCTTGACCATCACTTCTATCAAACGCTGTTACTTTAAATTCTGGGTTATATCTTTAAATGAATTGTGTGTGTGTGTGTGTGTGTGTGTGTGTGTGTAGGGGCACATGAAATCAAATTAATTTCTTTCTTTTTTAATGTGTATGGGTATTTTGCGTGCATATGTGTCTATGCACTACATATGTGTCTGGTGCCCACAGAGGCAAAAAGAGGGCACCAGATTCTCCTTGGGACTGGAGTTCCAGATGGTTATGAGCTGCCATGTGAGTGCTGGGAGCTGAACTTGGTTGTTTGAAAGAACAGTCAGTGATCTTAACTGCCAATACAAATTTTCTCAGAAATTTACTACTAGTTAAAAAATAGTTCATCTCCCTAAACAGTAAGTCGTAACTACGTTACACCAGATAAAGCAGTGTTCAAAATGAAAATTAAGGCACTCGATGGTGACCCTCGGACTGCTATCTTTCTCTTACATCTCTCCAGCTGCTCTGCTCTAGTCCTTTTGCTGTTATACGGTCTGTGGGTAGAGTGAGGGTTTTTGTTTGTTCTGTAACTCAGGCTGGCCTCAAAGTCACTGTGTTTAATGATCTCCAACACACGGGAGCCTCCTGCTCCACCTCCAAAATGCTGAGATTACAGGCATGCATCATTATGCCAGACTTTGCTTGTCTTTTCAAGGGTAAAACAGTCCTGATTGGAAATGACTTCAGACAGTGCTCTGCTTTTCTGCAATTAAAGATGAGGTTGGGTGGCAGATGAAGAATGATAACCCAGGTATCCTCATTGGAGTTAATTTGTTATAAACAAACACTTGTCAGAGAAAATTAAAACAAAATAACCTCTTTCCGGTTGGGGTTTTTTTTTTTGTTGTTGTTGTTGTTTTGTTTTTTTGGTTTTGTGTTTTTGGATTTGGTTTTTTTCGAGACAGGGTTTCTTCTCTGTATAGCTCTAGCTGTCCTGGAACTCACTCTGTAGACCAAGCTGACCTCGAACTCAGAAATCCGCCTGCCTCTGCCTCCCAGAGTGCTGGGATACAGGTGTGCGCCACCACCGCCCGGCTAAATAACCTCTTTCTAAAGACAAGAGAAGTGACTAAGAAATTCCTTCCATATTAAATCTATTTGTCAAATATTTTCAAATAAACAGAAGACTTTTATGTACTTCAGGAATATTAAAAATCTATAACTCAGCCGGGCGGTGGTAGCGCACGCCTTTAATGCCAGCACTTGGGAGGCAGAGGCAGGTGGATTTCTGAGTTCGAGGCCAGCCTGGTCTACAGAGTGAGTTCCAGGACAGCCAGAGCTACACAGAGAAACCCTGTCTCGAAAAACTCAAAATAAACAAACAAACAAAAAAAATAAAAAAACTTTCCTTCAGAGACACTCATATTCTTCAATAGACTTGGCTTAGTCAACTTCTTATTTGGAAAGTATTAGGGGCACCAGGCGGTGGTGGTGCACGCCTGTAATCCCAGCACTCTGGGAAGCAAAGGCAGGCAGATTTCTGAGTTCGAGGCTAGCCTGGTCTACAGAGTGAGTCCCAGGACAGCCAGGGCTATACAGAGAAACCCTGTCTTGAAGCACCCCCGCCCCCCCCAAAAAAAAGTATTAGGGGAACTGGAGAGTCAGCGTAATAGTTACTGAGTTCGGATGCCCATCACCTGTTCCAGGCAATTCACCACCAAGAGCATCTCAGCTTCTGGGGGTCCCAACCCTCTTCTGGTCATAGAGGGCACTCATATACATCCAAATAAAATGTCTTCCTTTTAAAGGAAGCATTCAGGCAGACGTATAGCACATTGGTAGAATTGTGCCCAGTATGTGTGACCCACACTACCAAAATCAAATTGGTGAGAATAACCTAGTTATACTTTTATTTATGTTCTGCCTATACTTTCCTTGGGTGCTATCAATGAAGGAGGGACACTCACATGCACTGCTTACCTACCATTCGAGGCATCATCTTTTCCAGTGCTTGCAATATTCCAAAATAATTTCTTCAGAGGAGGAAATGGTGACTGAGAAGGGCATTGACTTGCCTAAGATCTAAACAACACTCATTTCTTCCAGTAAGAAATCTCCCTCAGAATTTACGTCAGAATAGATAATATTTTAGGTAAGACTCTATCCTAAATTTTTATAACCACATGATTGGAGAGTAAGGGATCAGCTACAAACATCAGCTACAAGCACTTAAGTTATATAGAATGTGTTTCAAAATAAGCTCTGTTGAAGAAGCACACTTCTTAGTCATTCTGTGGTATATTGCACTTCCTGTAACTGCTATTGATAAACTTCCTCTGCTTCACAGAAGCCATCTCAGTGTGCTAGAGGACCATTTCTAACCTGCACTGAAACACCCCTTTGCTTTCTCAGCCAATTCACCAACATGTTCGGTTAGAACAAGAATTTACATTCTGCGAAAGAAGTTCACAGGTAAGCACACCCTGACACAGGCCCTCTGATTTCTGATTTCAGTTTTGCTTATTTATTTTAAAAACCAAAACATCATTAGTGTTTTATGGTTAGTTGAATTCAGCTCTCGACAGTTTAAAGATGTCTACAGAAAGTTTCTGTAGTTCTGTTGTGCAGAATTTTATAAACTTATACTCAGGGCTGATATTGGCTGAAAGATTCTTACCAAGATTTTAATATTATCAGTCCTTTGAAGTTTATTCAAATTATTTGTAAACATCACTTTAATAATTTTAAGTAAGCCAAGAGTAAAAATAAAATTAAGTTCTACAGGCTTCGACCAAATTTACAATCTCTAAAAAATTGTTTAAAACTTCTAGGGTTGGGGCAGAGCCTGCCCAACATGTATAAGGCCCTGGGTTTGGTCCCTGGCACTATAATAAAGAGAAGGAACAGAGTCTAATTTACTTTCTACACAGACTTTTTACTCAAATAGGTTTAAGATTATCTCATCAGTTTTTTCCATTATTTAAAAAAAAATAGTGTTTTTACAAGTAGACCAGGCCAGCCTCTATCCCAGATCTTTCTGTCTCGTTCATAAGTACTGGGATTAAAAGCATTCACTACCATTATTAGCGTAAAATATTTTTGTCTAATCCTATTAGATTATAAACCATGAACAGTCACCTTCGTTTTAACTTAAAGAGAAATTAGATGGATACTTACTATGTGGTTTTTGTATAAGATAAATTTTATATTTAAGTAATAATTATGACAAATAACTATTATGTCATTTAGAAAGTTCCATAAGGCAAAAATATTATGATAAAATGGGAATGTGCATACTCACATGTGTGCTTATGCCACACACTCTGAGCTGACGTTAGTGAGGAATATTAACAGGAAGAAACATACCCAGAAAGAACTTTTTGTAAAAACTTGTTAGTATATACAAAAGATACTTGCCTTGTGACTAAATGGAACAATTACAAATACAATAAATAAAAATGCACTGAGCTTCCAAAGACCTGCAATCCCAGAGGAAAAAATTGCAAGTGGGTTAGACCCTATTTCAATATTTCACCAACAGAGCTTGTTTATAGCAGCCAGCCAGTCAGTCTGCCTATCTATCTAACCTATCTATCTATCTAACCTCTCTCTCTCTCTCTCTCTCTCTCTCTCTCTATATATATATATATATATATATATATATATATATATATATATATATATATATATCTTGGTTTTTCAAGACGGGTTTCTCCATGTAGCCCCAGCTGTCCTGGAACTCTTTCTGTAATCAGGCTGGCCTTGAACTCACAGAGATCTGCCTGCCTCTGCCAACCACTGTGCACCACCACTGTCATCAGGCTTGGTTTGAGAATGTTACATAAGCTTAAAAAAAAAAAAAGGTGTTTTAAAGCTCAGATTTGTCTAAAACAGGGCTAATCTCAAGTTTAACTACTGCTATGTTTTCAACAAGTTCTTACATAATTCTAATTAGAGGTATCATGTAATTCTGAACTTGCTAAATATACATGTGATGCCTTTTAATGCTCAATCTTTAAAGAAGTATCACAAAATTTTCAGTATATTGTAATTATGACAACTCATATGCTAACTATTCAAAACTCCTAAATTGATGTGGGCTTCCTGGTATTTCTTTTCCTACCCTTTATGTAAGCCTAGCCCCAAAGTTACTTACATAGTTCCAGAGACCTTACAGGAGGCTTTCTCTGCCACAAAGCCTTTCTTGTTCATAACTCTACAAAGGCTCCAGCATGTAGGGAAAGTCAAAGGCTCAGGGCAGCATGGCCTCACACTAGTGCCACCGCTTAGAGCTGTGACAGTTTGCCACGTTAACCAACTTCTCATTTTTTTCGTTTTTAAAACCTAGAAGATAAAAATATGACCACCTAGGTCATGCAAATAAATCTTATTATTCAGAAATTTTCTGGTGTTCAGTAATGGTAGCTATTATTATTGGTTAAAAATGGCCATAAAACACTACTTGTAATTCAAGACTGATTTCCTTTCTGGTTTCTTCCTATGATGGTTTTAAAATCTCACTAGTTTTGAGATAGCACTAGTACTGTGTGCCTATCTCTTACATGTGTACTATAATCTACTTGTCACCATTGGTTTTGGTTTTTGGGGACAGGGTCTCCCTACAATGTAACCTTGGCTAGCCTGGGACCCACAGGCAGACCTGGTTGGCGTCTCATTCCAAGACCTCCCTGCCTCTACCTCCAGGAATGAAGGCAGGAACCTCCACACCAAGCTATAACTCATTTTTCTTACATCAAAATAACTGAAAGACCCAATACTTTGTTTATTTGAGACAGGGTATCATTATCTAGCCTTGGCTGGTTTGGACCTCCTTAAGTAGACCAGGCTGGCCTCAAATTCACAGAGCTCTACTTACCTCTACTTCCAGTGCTAGAGTTAAAAGGCCTAAGACACCATGCACAATTCAAAGCCAAAATTTAACATAACTATTTGCATTTACCTTTTTTTCTAAGGAATGTTTTCCAAAGTCCATCAATTCCTTATTAAAATGATGTATTCTTACAATAACCAATTTAATGGCATTAATTTTACTTAGGTAATTCTGTGGTAATGGGGACCAAACTCAGGGCCATGTGCACAGCAGACAATCTAGCCTCGAGTTATACTTCCCAGCTCTGGCAGTATGTGACAAGTACACGCCCAACACCAGGAAGTTCCCATTTCATTGTAACTGAGCTTGCATATGGAGTCACTAAAAATATGTACATTTTCCTTAAAAAAAAAAAAAACAGTTAAAACAAAGAACCAAAATGCAGATTTAAACCTCAAATTTTAAATACTGAGAGAAGTATTGCTATAACAAGGTTGAGAAATCTAGATTTTCCAGAGCAGGAGGTTAATGGCTTTCTAAGTAGTTTTCTGTAGTTGCCAGGCTTACTTTTAGGTTGTGTCAGGGCAGTGAGGGTGGGGGAAAGCTGAAGGGAAGGGCCTTGCAGTAGATGGAGCCTGGAATAAAGTCTGTTTGAGGATGGGTCATCTAGCCTCTGCCCTGGACGGTCAGCTCTTTGTTGTTAATTCTTGTTCTCACATACAGGCCAGTGACAGGAAATGACAATTCCCAACAGGCGTGTCGATTCTCTCTCCCTGACTGCATTTGGCCTACTTCAGTCTTCTTTAGTAACTTCCTGATAATTACTAAGCAACTAATTTCCAATTATTTCTTTTTCTTCAATATCTTTTTTTTTTTTTTTTTTTTTTTTTTTTTTTTTTTTTTTTGGTTTATTTCGAGACAGGGTCTCTCTGTGTAGTCCTGGCTGTCCTGGAACTCACTCTGTAGACCAGGCTGGCCTCGAACTCAGAAATCCGCCTGCCTCTGCCTCCCAAGTGCTGGGATTACAGGCATGCGCCACCACGCCCGGCTTTCAATATCTTTTCTAATCAACGGATCCTTTCCAACATATCTAGTACATCCTAATTTTTTTGGTACAATTCCTTGTTAGTGCTCCTTTTTATAAAAGAAAAAAATTATTCTTATTCCCATTCCTGTCTATTCTAAATTTTAATCCCTTTGTTTTGTTTTTTTTTTTTTTTTTGTTGTTGTTGTTGTTGTTGTTTTTTCGAGACAGGGTCTCTGTGTAGTCCTGGCTGTCCTGGAACTCACTCTGTAGACCAGGCTGCCCTCGAACTCAGAAATCTGCCCACCTCTGCCTCCCAAGTGCTGGGATTAAAGGCGTGCGCCACCACTGCCCAGCCTTTAATCCCTTTTTTATCCCTTGCCC